>JAKTZB010000032.1:0-41890 GCA_030564745.1 Scheffersomyces segobiensis | reverse complement strand
CCAACCACTACAGTCACTTCAACTTGGAATGGAACTGAGACTTCATCAACCACGGTCACTGACACACAGGGTGGAACTGATACTGTGGTTGTAGAAGTACCTTCGAATCCAACCACTACAGTCACTTCAACTTGGAATGGAACTGAGACTTCATCAACCACGGTCACTGACACACAGGGTGGAACTGATACTGTGGTAGTTGAAGTTCCTTCGAACCCAACCACTACAGTCACTTCAACTTGGAATGGAACTGAGACTTCATCAACCACGGTCACTGACACACAGGGTGGAACTGATACTGTGGTTGTAGAAGTACCTTCGAATCCAACCACTACAGTCACTTCAACTTGGAATGGAACTGAGACATCGTCTACGACTGTCACTGACACACAGGGTGGAACTGATACTGTGATTGTTATTGTTCCTTCCGATCCATCCAACCCAACCACCACTGTAACTTCAACTTGGACTGGAACTGAGACTTCATCAACCACTGTCACAGATAGTCAAGGTGGTATTGATACTGTTATTGTTGAAATTCCATCATTCTCTGGTTATTCTAATATAAGTGTCGTTGTTTCATCTTTTCCTTCAACTAGCTTCGAAGCTGAAAGTGGAGATTGTGCCACACATGTAAGTGCTAGTTCTGATGTTGAAGTCGAGGAAAGCACAACAATCAAATCTAGTTTTTCCACCAGTATTGCTGTTGATAGCACTTTCAACGATACTCCACTTGCTTCCACTGTAACTGTGGATACTATTCCTGCTCCAGGAAAAGCAGAGACAACTTCTCTTAAAGCGGGTGGTAATTCTCCAGACGCAACTACAGTATCTGAAATCAGTCTGAGCGCCGGAACTGCTGTCAAGGATACCAGCTCCGCTGATACTTCCGTTCCGGTTTTGGATGATAATTATAACGACAATGACGGAGGATCTGCATGGTCCAGTACTTCTTCCACAGATTCTTCTGATAACTCTACTGGAAACGATGATGGGGATGCCGTATCTTCAACTTTGATATCCGAGTCAAGTCTCGTTACCGCGCCATATAACCAGAGACTAACAACCCCAGTTCTAGTTTCGCTTGATGGAGCAGCATCCATGTCGCAAGTTTCATTTGCAATTCTTTGGATTGCTGCTATCCCACTACTTTTCTTCTGAAGAGTCACCTTCAATCTAATATTTGCTACACGACTTGCATCATTTCCTTCCTATTTCTCTTGTTAATTTCGAACTAGTATGGTTCCTCCAAAACTCGGGTACAGTCATTTCATTTTATATTCTTACTAGCGACCGGAATTGGTTCAAACCATCGCGTAGAAATTATTCATACTGTGGGCCGGAATTGCTTCATACTAGCCCACCGAAAAATTCAAACCAGCTAGTGGAAATTGTTACTAAAATATTGTATTTAAATACCAATGCAAATGAGCCACATCTGAGCACATGTATGGAGTTACAATTGAACAGCTGATGCCTGGTCCAGGAAGTATTATTTTGCAATTTAGTATGAACCAATTCCGGCCAGTACTATGAATAATTTCTACCCAATGGTTTGAATCAATTCCGGTCGCTAGTTTGAATAAAAATGGAAAGCACTGTAATGCGCTAAGAACTTTTCACGGAACACAAATTCAGTTATCAGTAAGTCGGTGGTTAAAGCGCGCTTCGCTTTTCCATTGATTGTCTGTCTAGAACCTTAATTGAAACTACTGAAGCTTGGCTAATCCCTGGTGTACTTTCTTCTGGACTCTGTTATGGACTCGCTTTGTAGTTGTTTGCAATTTCAGGATTAACAGAGACATAGAAACCGATCTCGACATTTCTCCCTCTACAAGTCCTAGACGCCGGAGCTCATGCCAATTGTCAAGGGACACATTTTCACCCACCGTCTTGTCTGGAGGATAGACCGATTGTAGAAACTCAGCGAATCTAAGGGACGTGGAGTGATGAAGCTTCAGATGTACTCTGGTATGCTGCATCACGTGACGGGACTTATCCATCTCCATAACTAATTTGGGTGGTGGAGATGGGGGTTCTGACATTGACGAACGGATGGAAGAGGGCGATGAGGCGAAGGAGATATCAGAGAAGTCCGTGAGAGTATGGACTGTCTCGTTATCCTCTTGGACTTCGAGACTTGTAAGAAATTCTTTTTTTTGCAGACCTTTGCCAAAAAGTGACTTGTAACTTTGAGCTCTATTATTCTTGACCCCTTTCACGTTGATGGACCAGGGCTTGCTATTTAAGAAGTCTTTGTAGTGTTTCAGTTTTGTAGTTAAGTAGTACATTTTAAGAAATTTAGAGAATTTGTGGGTATAATGAATGGAAAGATTGGATTGGTAAGGAGGAAAAAGAGATATGTAATTAGGCTGCAAAATGTGAGATGTAATTTTTTTCGAAATATAAAATGGAGCATACCGAAAAGTGGATGGGGCCGAGGTTGTAGATAATACTAGTATTATCTTATGTCAAGTATAGGGGCTAGTCACGAGAGTATGGACATTAGTACGAATATTGTCAACATGAAAAGATGAGTATTTCTGTCGACAAACTTTGAATTGAACAAGGCGTAGGAAGATGTCATACTTTGAATACGTCTAGACAGATCCTATCAATGCAAAAAATCCGTAAAAACTTGATATGTGAAAAGAATATCTGAGCAAAATACAACTATACGAATACGTAAGGGAGAAAGTTTTGAAGTCATTTTGAAGTATTCTTAATTCATATTTTGACTTATATTTATTCAAGTAGATAGTTGCCATATTTGTACGGCTGTGTATGGAACACTTCGTTGAATATATAATCCTCTGATATATAAAATTCGTCCATAGCTTCATATTCGTGCATTAGACAGATATTCTACATCTACATCTACATCATCGAAAGAACTAGAAAGTATTACACATTAAATCAACCGTATTTGCCATTTAGTAAAAATTCAACACATACATGGCAACCCATATATGACACTCGGCATTATTCGAGCTGTTCGACCTGTTCCTTCAATGCTTTGTTGAGAGCGTGAAAGCTCTTCTCGGTCAGACTGAATAGTCCCAACCACTCTAGAAGTGGCACCAACACCCCAGAAAAGTTCTCTGACTGTATCACTCTGGTGTATGCTACCTTGCCTAAGTCGTTGGCCTGAGGCATAAACACAAAACTGTGGGTACCGCTGAAGATCCAGGAGAAGACCAAATCACCCTTCCATACAAGCTCTGTTACAGTGTTAGATAACACAAAGGGGTACATCATAGTCAGTGACGACCAGCCTTCTGGCTTCATCTCGATTTCGAGCTGGTCGCCAGCTTGTATCTCGGCAGTAGCAGCATCCTTCTTCTTATACACTGAAACCTTGCTGAAAAACGGGTTCCAGTTGCTGTGGTTCTCGAGCTTGAGGAAGTGCTCCCGCACCTTATCGGGTTTGCCCTCGATAAGAATCTCCGTAACAATATAAGGCATTGCAAGAGTAAACAAATCTTAGTTAACTCAATTGAAGAAATCGAATATCAGAAAAGTATCGCTATCCACACTCAATATGAATCCACAAGATGAAAATTCAAATGAATGAATGGCAAAAAGTATCTCCAGTTTTCCACTCCAGAAACATTTCACTTCTTTAAAACCCGGTATTAGATGCACGACTCACCTAATCATCACGGGGTACCTAATCATCACGGGGTATTGTACGTTGGGAATATACGGCATGTATTGTATTCATCTTACTAAAAACACTTTGTTCCGTGCCGTTTGAATAGGGGAAACACATGTCAAACAGACCTTGTATGTGGGTCAATATGTAATTATATCTTCAATGCCGAAGAATGGAATTGATATAGCCTGCCTAGAATAAACTGTTATTTTGAATAATTAAAGAAGACATATCACTTTTCGCAGCAAGACATGCGCATCTTGTAGCGTAGTACTAATATGATCTGGTACTGATGTCAACGAGTGCAACCCAGCGGAACCTAACATCATCTGACGGGTGAATTGTGTATTCTTTCTCTTCTCGACTGGTCGAGATTTCTTTGGAAATCCCGAATTGGGTGCAATACAAGAAGTTCAAAAACTCTCTGACTCAAACGTAGTATCTTCGAGACGATTAGCTTCGGCGGCTCCACTTTCAATCAGCAGCTGCAAGGAACCTATCAATACGTTGATAAGCAAATTTTGCTTGAAGTTGGCAAGAATGACTTCGTGGTTTTTATTGGTGAGAACTCTGGCTAGCTTACTGTACGCCAACAAGAGTTTACAGTAGTTGACTTCTATCCTATCTGTGGACTCGAGTCTGACACTGGGTATTGCCATTGTCGTCATGGAGCAATAGTGTCTGAGTTTTTCCAATTGCGCTATCGTCTCAATCGGAGATGTGGCCGACTCTGTCGCCTGGTAAACTTCATGAAGCTCCCTGATGGTATGGTCAATGACTGATGAGTCCGTACGTTTGTCATCCTCTTCATTCTTCTGTTCTGTTGTTGCACTTGACAGGGGCTCCACATCCAGACTGCGTAGATTCCATTTCTTGACTTTTGGTACATCACCCAAAGTCTTGTACTTCTCTATAAGAGGCTTTCTCTTGATAGGTGAACCGTAATGATCCTGAACAATTTCATTTTCCTTGTTGCTTTCAAACATGTCTGGTTCAGCAGCAAAATCCAAATCCTCGAATAGACGAATAAGGTTGGATTCTGCGTTCATTGTAAAATTCGCCAATAAAGATTACTTTGTTTCTACAAAATTCTCAGCTACCCGCTGGAGACAAATTCGCAACTTTAACTGTTTTATTATTTGTCTATGGTACACACCGATATCCAATCAGCTCTATTTACTAGTATTATATGCTAGACAACTATCCTAGAAAACGTCTGGCAATCTCTCTATGACGTAGGCATGTCCACCAACACTCATTAAGGGAACTCCGGGTACTTTTCTCACTCTCCTCTTCAAATCGGCATCGTTGGTAGCCACAATGTAACACTTGTGCTGCATCACACGGTTAACGATACAGTCATCAGCATATGTACCACCGTGAGAACAACTAAGTCTTTGTATACGATGATCCTTGGCCAATTTTAATGCAATACGATACTTGGGACCCAATTTCTCTAATTCTGCCATGACACAGTCTGTCACTATAGGAATAGCTTTGGCCATGAGACAGTCCATCAACCCCTTGACGATATCAACCTTTTTCTGTATAGAAAAGTTGATGAAGTTGGTATCGATGAGAACCTGGTAAGGCGGCCTTATAGCCAGATTGAATTTGAAAAATAATGCTGAGGAGACTTGAGGTACCGACCTGGTCAACTCAGAGTCTTCTTTCTTCGTGGTTTCCTTTTTTTGGTTTTTCGCCAAACGTGGATCTTTGGAGTTTAACGTCCGTTTCACCAAAGCGAACTTCCTAGTCTTCTTAGCTTTTCCCATCTTGTTGTGCGGTTATATAGTGTATTATAGATGTTTCTGAAAGAGCGAAGAATAGTGTTGCGATGAGATGCTCCAGAAAAATTTGGTGATAATCAAACTCCTGCAGGTGCACAAAAGTACAGGTGCAAGATAAATTTCAACACTAATTGTATTTGAATAACAGAATCTCCATATGGTAAGAGTAAAGGTAAGAAGGAAGAGATAATAGTATTGTGTTCATTTATCAAGTTTGTGGTTTTGTTATCCTGTTGTATACCTTCTTTTTCATCATGAAATTGTAGCGCTTTTTCTGTTCTATCTTAAAATAAAGTTGCAACCATTTTCGCAGCAATTTCTACAGTCTGCTACATTTATTCGAGATGAAAAATATATAGGACTTCAGCATATAATTTAAAAATCAAAAAGTCCAAATTGTCAATTATCTTTTTGAAGCTCATTCATTTTATTTTCTATTCTGTCTGTGTTCCAAGTTTCAGTTTCAAGCTGTAAGCTTTGGTCTCTTTAAGTTTACCAAATTACAATTCTTTCTAATATTCGTACTCTAAACATCAACATACAATAGCAGAAGGAACTCGAATAAAAATCATATGCCTAGATTTGGGAGTAAAATTCCAAGATTATCCCTGCTGGTCCCTGCCACAATTACATTCTATTGATGGTGGTGTCTCAAAGTGCCTCTTGTTACGAGATCTCTCAACCCAGTCCCATAATGCAGTGAATCAAGCAAAATATTTGGAGAAGTGATTCCTTGGTGTATGAACTATGTCCACATGAAAACGCAAAGACCCTGCAGGACGTAATCGGGGTATAGGAAACAATTCGTAGGGCTACAATAAAATCTATCACCAAATAAGTATAAGATTGCATATGGTTCTATGATTTAGCAACTAATCTTTATGGTTTCGGTGCCTTTGGCGACTTCGGCGATGCAGGTAAAGAGGGAAATTCGTGGATCAACTGATAGTCAAAGCCCTTCTTTTCCTTTTCACTTCTTTTCCAACTTAACAACCTTCTATTTTTAAAGTCGATTTCAAACACTCTGAGCTTACGATCGTAATTGGTGTCAAGAGCAGTGACTCCCGAATCGCCAGTGACACTATTGTAGCAGAGCCATATAGACTGACCAACACCATTAGATTTTTCACTTAAGAGACACGCATCATTTTCGTGCTCGTGGCCAACACTGACTACTTGATAGCCGCAGTTGCGGATGTCATCAAGAACCTGCGGTTTCGTCTTGGAGTTAAGAGGATGCTTTTCGTTGTAGCTACCAATTATCTTGAACTTTCCAGGGGGGCGGAACTGTGGAATGGGGAAATGGAAGAATAACATCTTAAATAATTCCTCGGGGTCCTCTGCATGGATACGGTACAAGAAGTGGGTCTGTGTTTCATCAAGATACTTATCCTCAGAATCAAACACTGTAACATGTGCTACTTCCTTTTCGCCTCTAATAACCTTCAAATTGTAGTTAGTAAGACCATGTAAACCATCGTCAATCCCTTCTATTGTGTTGTAACAATTAGGTAATGTTTGCAAAAACATAACCAAGGACAATTTGATTTCTGTGAGGTTTGGCTGGTCATCAAACTCGTCACCAAAGGTGAATATGAACTTGGTGTTGGTCTGGAGAATGGGCTGTAACGACTTGAGAATTATCGACTTAAAGTCGACGCTACGGTCTACATCTATCAAGTCACCTGTGATTACCACCAAATCGGGGTTCTCCTTCTGTATACAATCTTCCATGAATTTTAAAGTTTTCAAGTCTGAAGTACACAACTCTTCGTCCTCGTCACACTTTCTACCTAGACTTTGTCCAAAGTGCAAGTCGCTCATCTGGATCACTTTGAACTTGGAGTTGGATTCATCAATGCGGATAATTCTTGTTTCTTGCATCATTACGAACTGAGAGGTATCCTGTGTCCAGATATCGTGTTTCGATTGAGGCAATTTGAACATTGAGATGATGGGATGAATCTTTTCTTCTGTCATTGAAGGGTGCACTGAATAATGGTTGACGCGCGAGTCGATGAGGTCATTGGAACCAAAGAGCAAATCAAGTGAATGTACTAAAGGTAGATCTTTTGGAATGGGGTTTTTGATGTTCGTGCTGAAGAACTTCTTGTACAACTGGTAGTTGCCACTTTTGATGAGTTCGAAGCCGGCGTCATCCTTAGGCTTGACAAACGTAAGGTCCACTAGGATATTGGTGGCACCGTCTACGCGCTGCTCCTTGATGACAATATAATACAAGGGGGAGGTCAATTTGGTTGTAGCAGAAGAGGCTACAATTGTCTCGTAGTAATTAAGGGGAGGCTGGATCTTGGAATAGCCCTTGGGGGCTTTGCAATTGCGATAGTAGCATTTGATGATGTCGATATCGGTGATTACCGTACGAAGCTTGGTATGTGGCTGGCTGAAGTTGTTCTGTAGAAACTTGACGTCTGGATACACTGAAGCTGCTGATCTTAAATAGCAATATATCAACACTATATTAAGTGCCATGAAAATGGCAAGAAGGAACTTACGGTACCATCTGGGAATGAATATTTTCTTTAATGTGTACGACATGACTTCATTATGGGTATTTGGTTTTTTGAGTTTGCCCAGGGTTGAATATATACAAATTTCACTGTAGATTATGGTCGGTCCCTAGATAAGACCAGCAATTGATGTGGTTTCCACAATTAGGGTGCTTCGTTAAATTGGAAATCTTCGTAAGGATGTGGGAATTCAGTATTGCTAGGATGAAATTGTTTTCTAGTAAATTCGTCGTAGTTGAATAAATCTTCAACTCCTACTATTTGTGAAAAGTAGGCTTAACTAAGGCGGCTTACAGAGGTTCAAATCACTTGTATATAAAAATATTAGACTAGACAAAGCCAATGACAATACACAAGGTCAAGTTCCAATTATTGTGATGCCTACACCATAACTCTGTAGCAGAGAATCTCCCGGATCCTTACCAGTATTTATAGATGGTCCTGTATCCCGTTCAATTCATTTCTTAAATGCACCATTTTCATCTATAAATCTAGAATTTAGCATATTGTTAGGACTACAAAATAATAATAATATTTTTTGTGGCCACATCAAACGCACTGCCTGCCTGATGGAATTCTGTATTGGGTATAATCCCAATTTTGAAGGCTTGGTAGCATCCTCTAAAGCAACCTGAAACCTGAAGCCCTACTAACTGCTCCCCTAGACGACATCACCTCTGTCTCGGTTATAATATACCCTACAAGTAGTGTTACGAGTGGAGCTCAGTCAGCCTTCCACTCCGGCAATTAGTCATTAGAAAATACCTACTGCTTAAGGTTTTAGCTTTTGTACGACGAAGTCTGCAGCCTACAGTTGAAAAATGACATAGTTATGTACTTACTCCATATGTACCAATCACCAAATTATGTACCATGCCTAGTTTAAATTACAAGAGCAGATAAGGGTTGGCTGCAACATTATGGACTGCTGGCAGAAATAGAGTCGCATGATATCGTACTATATGATATTTTGTTAAATATTGTAACTGAGAGGTTATTTGTCACCTTTTCTGTCTCTCTTGACAGAAGGTACTTTGCGGTAGCATCTGAATTTGGCACGATCCAAATCTTGCGTTCCTATTTACCCTTTTGATGTAAGACTTTGATAACGGGTAATTTTCTTATGGGACTTGAGTCCAATTCCATAATTCCACATTCTCTAAAGGGTCTAGAACAATAAAACCGTTAGCGAAAACAAGTTCGCCTACAATCAGTTCCCATGAACGCAGAGAAGCGCCTTGCTTGTTGTTTGGCGTCAGGGTCTTTATTTCAGATACCCAGAAGTTCCGTTCAAACAAATAGATTCAAGCGGTCGGCTCCAATACATTTCATATTCTTTTCTGCCGATACCGTATCGTACATAATATGATGTGATTCATATGAAGAAATAGGATTTGCAAATGTAACCAATTGCTAAATTCTTTGCTTGAATTCAGGCTCGAACTCAAACACTCCTTGCCCAAACAGGCAAAACTACTGCGTTGACAGGCATATTAGCACGCAGAATCCATCCTTGATAACAATTCCAACCCAAACAACTCAGACAATACTGATACCGCAAGAATTCTTCCACTAAGTGACATTAGTCTCTGTGATCAATTGATAGTCTCTGTAATCAATTGCTTACTTCAGGTGGATTCTGTAAGAAGCTGAATTCGTATAATTAAACACATTGTACGCTCAGTAAAACCCACACCTCCACTTTTAAAGGTCTCTCCCAAAAGAATCTTTCCTTTCCACTTTTGGGGCTGTGACGCTGTCACGCCTCAACTCGCCTTAGCAACTTAACTACTCCCACTAAAATTGAAACAGGAACTGATCCTCCTAACTTTATAATTCATTCCTGGAGCAAGACTAGTGTTGTTGCGGCTATTAATTTCAACTCTGTATGTTGAGCTCCGTTAAGAATAAAGTTTCAATTCTTTGCTTTGTTCAATCTGTGTAATTTATTGGTCTGTCTTTTGTGCCATTGTGGTTCAGAATTGTAATAGTTTGCTTTCTGAAAATAGAATGCATTACCGTTGCTGAAAGCTGGGGAAAGTTTTTTCGGATTTCTTCTTGTGGTAACTTGTGAAATTTTGGCATACCATTCTTCAGGCATACTCAGATAATTATTGCACCTATTATCTACTACTTGAAAATTATTGCGACTTAATCTCGTTTGCTATATCACTATTAAGTTTTTAGTCTTACTTCTGAGCAGCCTCTGACTTTGCTTTGTTCTCCTTCTCTAGATGGGCAATTCTCTTCTTTACCTCAGCTACTTGCTTCTCAAACTCCTCTTTGGAAATTCCAGCTCTCCATCTCAAGTCGTGAGCAGGATGCGATTCAAGTAAGTATTCTGGTTCCTTACGGTCAGAACCAAACAATTGTTCTCTAAAACTCAAGGTCTTTGTTTCTGGATAGTCGTCCCATACCAAGCCTCTCTCTTGCAATTCTGGAATCAAGTACTCTACAACATCTTCGAAAGTACCTGGAGTATGAGAGTAAGTGATGTTGAACCCGTCAACTTCGCTGACATTTACCCATCTTTCGATTTCATCTGCTACCGTCTTGGCTGATCCGAAAAATACCGGGCCCAAACCTCCTACTGTGATTTGTCTAGCTACGTATTCTCTAGTCTTTTTGACATCTTCTGGTTCGCCCGGAGACGTCTTGGTCCAGAGATCTACAAATCCTCTCACGGCGTTGGAACCAACATCTCTCAACTCTTCATTTTCGGCGAATTGACCAATGTCAATGCCAGTCCAGCCGCTGAATAATGCCTGGGCCCCTTGAATATCACCATAGCTCTTCAACTCCTTGTATTTTTCAGTAGCTTCTTCGTCGGTGTCAGCAATAATAGTAGTGATCAATTGTAAGAACTTAATTGAGCCATCAGGTCTGCCGTAGTTTTCAAGAGCGATTTTCTTGATATCCTGGATCTGCTTTCCCAAAGCTTCAGGGCTGAAAGTAGTAATAAAAACGACTTCGGCGTTCTTAGCAGCAAACTCTTTGCCCTGTTTCGAAGTTCCGGCTTGCAAGATGACGGGCAATCTTTGGAGACTTGGCTCTGTAATGTTGGGGCCAGGAACCTTGAAATACTTTCCTTCGAAGTTAATTTCTCTTATCTTATCAGGGTTGGTAAAGACACTATCATTGAGTTCAACAGCATCATCTGCCCAGGAAGAGAGCAACAAGTCGTATACAACCTTGATATACTCTTCGGCACGTTCGTATCTTTCATCGTGGGGTGGTAATTCTGCACCATTCAATAAATTTCTGGCTGCACTGTCCAAGTAAGAAGAAACAACATTCCAGCCAACTCTACCGTTGGTCAAGTGATCCAAAGTAGCCAATCTTCTGGTGAAGTGGTAAGGTGCTTCACTGATAGTGCTGAAGGTGACACCAAAAGCCAATTTCTCGGTCACAGCAGCCATGGCAGAAACAACAGCACTTGGTTCATTGACAGGCCATTGAGCACCAGAAATGGCTGCAGCTCTAATATCACGTGGTCCATTGTAGACATCGTAGCCTCCCAAGACATCAGCAATGAAGAGGGCATTGAACTTGCCCTTCTCCAACAATTTGGCTAAGTAGGTCCAGTACTCGATGGTGTTGTAGTTTTTGGACTTGTCCTCGGGATACTTCCACAAGCCAGGGGCCTGTAAGCCGGGACAGCCCATGTCGAAGGCATTGATGATAAGACGTTTACTATCTGAGGCAGCGGTCATGGTAGCGGGAATTGGTTGCGAAATTTGATAAGCTGCAGATCGTAGAAAATCTTGCAACTCCCACAAATCGGTGCATATATAAAGTTGGAATCGTTAATCAATAAGTAATATAAATATATTTACAAAATTGCCAATGGCACGTGAACTAACCTGCTTAGAAAAATTGTTCATTCTATTGTGTCTATCTTCCTCTTCCATTCTCATCTTGAAATATGGGGTATGCCAACAACAGAAAGACGCAACGCATCCACAGCTTTTTGGTATAATTTTTTCACGCTACTTTATTCTAAAAGCATAAAACTATGGCTCACGGGCATGAGAAAGTTCATGTGCCGAACTTCAACTGTTTTATCCGAACCGAACCGACCACAAGACTCTCGCTTAGATCCTATCGACCTGGCAATATTGGTAGGACGAGCCGACCCACACCTTAGCCTACAATGAACAATAGTTGCAACGGTTAATCGTACGATGGCATGGGACTATGGCTCAACTAAATTGTATTGAGTTGATTCACATGCACATATTTTGCGGCAAGAAATAATGCTCAAAGGGATGCAGAATGATTGCAAGATAATTGGCCTACGAGATTAATTGCCGAGACTAATACGGTTGCCAGACTAAGCGCAAGAATTAAGTGGAACGCATCGTGACATTGATACTCATATAGCATATTTGTGAATTTGAATTTTCAGTATGGTTTATTGTACTGAAGTTGTCTAACGATTGCGATTAGATTGCAAGTAATTCTTAACGATTGCAATAAGATCCTTCTAACAAACCAGTGGCTGGAAGAATAATTACAGTCTTGCATTCCTATGATATGTACAAATTAAAAATTAAAAAACACTGCCATGTTCACAACCTCTCTTCTCTAAGCTCGGCTCCGTTGCTCTTGAGGATATTGTAGCCCCAGAATCCAATTACATTAAGCACACCAACCCTCCAACCGTTCATCAAACCTAGACGGTGGAATTTTTGTAGGAACGACACTGATTCTGATTCCTGTTCCTCTTCATCATCACCGAACTTCGTGTCAGTCCAGCTGCTGTTGAAATCTACAATCAAGTTTTCCTCGGGGTTGTCGATGGTCACTACTCTCATCTTGTCTTCCTGTAGGCTCTTGGGCTTCAACAAGAAACGCACTTGTTCTTTTCTCAATAAGTTTTCTACTGGTAACTTGATAAAGAACTCTAAGATCAACAGAAGCAAGTTGACTACAGTGTAGACGTTGGGTGACGAATACGAGTCGATATTGAACTTGATGAACAACACATATGGTGCAGTTTTGCGGAAGATGCTGATGGAAAACTGGTGCAAAACAGTCAAGAAGGCAATAGAAGGAGGAGGAGCCAACAAGTACTGAACAGGATAATTACGTATGGACTCACGTATTGATCTCGTATTCACATTAGATTTAATAGAGCCTTCTAGGTTGTGAACCAGAGACTCAGTCGAGGTCAAGCCGTCAGTAGCCGAGCCCGGAACCAGTTCTAGGTCTGGTCTATTGAATTGTGTAATCATCAAGCGAACTTTGATAAGGTCTAAAGGCATCAATATCAATCCTGTTAATACACAGGCCGATACTGAAAGCCAAAGTGATCTGAGAGGATCGTTAGAATGAGTTAGATCCAAGAAGAAAGGATCTGTGATCCCCAAGAATGGAGATATGAAACCGGTGATCCAGGCCTCGATCGTGTGCGACAACGTCTGGTGGATGAAGGAAGCGTTGATCCCCTTGAAAAGCGCAAAGGGGCCATCTTTGGCAGCAATCGCAGACATGATATCCATCGAATGAATGGATATGGGCTGGATTTTGGTTTTCTTCTTGTTTCTCCTCTTTGTCTTTTTCTCCTTTGATGGAGGTTTTGCTCGCATACTGGACTTCGACGATTCTACAGTCGACTGGAAATAGTCTATTTCGTAATCTGAAGATTCCTCTGTTTCCAGCAAGTCCGTTGAATCAGACAAGAGTCTTCTTGAGGTCTCTACAGGCTTCTGCTTTTTGACATTAGCAGCAAAATTAAATTCTCCCACTTGCAAGACCAATCTGACGATTTCCAAAGGCTGGCTGACTACAACTTTGCAATAGTTTTTGACGAAGTTCCACACTAAATTTTTGAAGAGCTCCAGCAAATTGTTTAGATCAAAGTACTCTTGGAACTCCAAATCGTAGATATAGTTCTTATCGGCCGTGGCATTGATGCCCAGAGGACCAAAAGCCATCCGCATGCGCTTGTCGCCGTTGATGCCTATACCCGAACCGGGACTGAAAGCCTTGCGGAGTCCTGAAGTGCCGGTGTTGATGTTCTGGTCAATGGCGTTGGAGGATAGACTCTGAGTTAACGGTTTGTTTGTATCTGTGTCATAAAGTCCGAGATCCGGTCTGAATATCACTGAATAGCCAGCGTTAAACGTGTCATGGTCGTAGTACGGCCGCAAGGGGTGGTCTGCTGCCATTGTGTGTGAGTCGGACGACGGTTTCTGGTTTTCTCTTTGGAAAGAGAGATGGCGCTACTTGCCGTTTATTAATGGAGTGGATATGGCCAGAGGTGATGCCATAGTTAAGAAGTTTATAGTGTGCACAGATTTATGGAGAATGCGAGTAGTTAAGAATTGTTCTTAACCGTGAAATCGAATATTCAAGAAGTCAAGAACATGCGAAAAGCTACGGATTACAATCAAGTCCGTATATATGGAGACAAGGCTGCTCGTAAGCGAGAGCTATGGAGGATTACAGTTGTTTGAGTCAAAATTGAAATGGTTTAATGTCAAGGGCCCTTGTGTCTATTATGGCTGGGGCTATATTCTACATTGATTATCTAAATGGATACATACCTATATACATGGATGAAGCCTAGATATCTCTAGCGTTATGTATTGTTTTCTTCTTCCTGTTCCATTCTTGGTCCAGTACGTTTTGTTGCTATCTCTTGGATTCTTCTTCTCCTTCTGTTTTCTATTTGATTGCCTCTGTTTCTTCTTTTCGTCATATTTCACTACTTTCTACTTCTCTCTTCCGCTGCTCTCTGCAAGAGAAATTCTCCCAAGTACTTTAATGGATCATCTGGCTTACTGTTTCCCACCTCCTTCAAACCCTCAAGCAAGTGTTGGGTCACATGCTCGTTTAAATACCGTCTTACAGAAGAACCACCAACTATTTCATGTACGGGCGGTCCATTAGTTCTGAGTGCCTCAAGATCCACCGATGCTTCGCGAGACTGGAGTTTCGGTTTCTTGGCTGTCGGCGTAGGTGAACTTGTTTTGTTGTCAGGAACTGACGAGGCTAGTGATGCTATGGCTGGTATTGTGGAATTTGAAATTGTTTCTGATTCTGTTTCTGATTTAACTTCTAGTTCAGTGGTATTTGTGAGAGCTTGAATGGATAACTTATCTTTGCTGTATCCATTGGTATTAGCAACCGAGTCTAATGTGCTTGTCTGACCAGTCTCTGTAGCTAATGATGTTACCAGCGTCTCGTCACTCATATTGGCTTGTACACTACAGATATAATTGAAATGGATATTCTGAAGGTGTATTGGAGATTGTTATTTTGGTATTTATTCTTACAAGTATCCTGTACAATCTCTATTTTTCAACACTATGCGGGAGACCTTACTATTAATATGTGAACATTTATCGATCACTATCAATAAACACGAGGAAATATATCGATATGAAATGCCTATTCAGAATTCAAGTTACGTGAAGCAACTCGAAATCTACAATAAATACAAAATCTACTGGAGAAATCTGTGTTTTAAGAGCTTTTTTTACTTATCACGTGATGTAATCACGCGTGATTTTCTCAAAAAGACATACATTTCTGGGATACTCTTACTAGTTATAACTCCTTTTCCAACGGAAGCCGAAGCAAAGTAAACAACACATAAATAACAGGATGGATCCATTCAACGAAGTCAAAGAAGATGCTTGGAATACGGTCGCGTCACTTGAGAGCTTGTTGCGGCTGTCGAAGTCCTTTGGCGGACCACCGCCTCCAGATACCATTCTCGATTTCAACAACAATTACCAAGAGCTTCAGGAGATCTATCATGACTTGAAGCAGGCAATTTCTATAAGCGAAAGTCTGCCGGAGAAGTACCAATTGAGTGGTGCCGATATAGCGACTAGGAAGGCCGTACTCGGCGATTTACAGAACAATATAGCAGAAATTAAGTCCCAATGGGATTCGATAATATCCCCGAATGGATCCAGCACGCCTCCAGTTGGATCGAGAAAGCAACGAGAAGTCACAACTATGTCAAATCGAATCAGTCAAGATGATCAAAGTAGTACCAATCCCGAAAATCCGTTCAACGAGCAATTAAACCAGTTTCAGCAGCAGGAGTTGATTCAAGAACAAGATGTTCAATTAGACAGCATTCATCAAACAATGAAAAATCTCAACATGCAAGCACAGCTCATGGGCTCAGAGTTAGAAGAGCAGGGTTTCATGTTGGACGAGTTGGACAACGATCTAGACAACGTAGATAACAAGCTAAGGCGAGGTCTCAACAGAGTTAATTTGTTTATAGAGAAGAACAGAGAGAGAGGAAGCGATTGGTGCATAGGAATTTTAGCTGTAGCATTGTTTATCCTCTTGATCTTGGTTATAGCGATCTAGATGATTTGGATACGGTCATACATAAGATACTTAGACTTAGCCTTACCCACTATTCCTACTACGAAAGGAGTAAATTGTCGAAAATAGGAATACCCTAGAAGTTATTAATAATCTAGAATGAGGAACGAATTTATGGTGACTGTAGATATATATGCAACAAACGTAGATATGAATCCAGTTAGGAAAGTTAGCATTGTATGCTTGTTCCCTAAAAGATGGTTATTCACATTCTCAACTTCTCTAGACATACGATATTTTGTAGACATGTGCATAAGTTCATGCATATGATAAGGCACTGGCTACGATAATTCTGCTAAACCATATAGATACGGAATCTTCTGTTCAGATACATATTTTACTTACCTGTAAATATTTTTGCTACCCGTCAAGAGCATATCCTAGATCAACAGATTCAAACTCCTTCGCAAGTTTAACTAACTTTTCTTTTAACATCTCCATGTTATCTTCTTTGGGTTCGAAACGAGGCAACCATTCAGCAACACCATGTTGCAAGATCCCCTTAGCCCTCGACTTGCCATGGTCAATATGGCCGTATGAACCGTGTAAAGTAATTCTGGTACTCTTGCAAGAATACTCGGCTCTGTGAAGAATATTGTTATTATAGAATACAAGATCACCTGGATTCAATTCCACCACCAATTGATTGGATATGAATTCCTTTCTGTTATCATTCAGAGTCTTTTCTCTTTCTTCCGAAGTCCTGATTCTCTTATGGGACCCTGGAACAACAATAAGACACTTGTCCTCGGTAAGAGCCAAATTGAATTGCGTTCCAGCGTACGGCTCTTCTAACAATTGCTGAGCTTCTTCCAGTTCGGTGACTTCTGGCTTGATCGTGTCTCTGTGCCACTCCAACCCGAAGTCCGTCAAAGGATTGATCAACATGTTGAATAACTCCATAGACAATCCCTCTTTGCCAACTTGTAAAATGTCACCAACCACGGCCAACATCTTTTCACTAGCATAGCATTCGTGAAAAGGTGTAGCTTTGTCACCCAAGTCTGGGTGCAAGAGTCCAGTGACTCCCCAGATGTCAGGACTGAAATTCTTTGGCCATGGTGGAAACTGTTTTCCTCTTGTTCTTACATAGGGATATTTGCCTTCACGGGCATATTCGATCACAACCTCAGCCGCAGTTTTGTATTTGGCAATTTCTTCCGGAGTAAGGAACTGTGGGATTACTGTGAAGCCTTGGGCTTCTATTTCGTCATGGTATTTGTGTGACAAAGTGCTAGGCATAGTGTTGATAAGTGTTGATTTGCTCTCTCTTTAATTCTACTTTACTCTCTTCTGTTCTGCAGATTCGTGATTTTTATATAATCCAGAAAATCGTTTTTATCGGTGACTTTGGCTTGATGTAACATGGAATTACTTTCCTGCAACATTAATTTTGCGCCCATTGCGATAACCCCCACAAAAGGAAAACATAAGGGAAGCTGAGTAATCAGAATGTATTTCTGCAGAGGAATTGAAGAAATGCTGGACTGAAGAACTTAGAGGAAGCTGCTGCATGTGTCTCAGAATTATATAGAATTGTTCTTGGCCATTCTTTTGGGCTAAGTATAATTGAAGCAGTCTTTGTCAAAGAGTAGGAAATGCAGCCGTACGATTTCCATCTGTGTGATCACTTTCTCACAAAATAAATGGAAACGATGGATATAACCATAACTAGAGAATCTAGAAAAGGTCGCAGCTTGTGATGAGCTGTTGTCCGGCTGTTGGCTTATATCTATATCTGTTTCTACGGTGTTAAAGTATTCCTGAAAGAATAAAGTTGTCGCAAAATAATCAAAGATAAAAGGGTAATTTTCTAAATTTTGATGTAAATCCGAGAAAAAGCAATGCTCCTTTTAAGTGACAACAAGAAAGATTAGCCTCATGACGTCGTGCTACTATCCACAGCCTCCTGAATGATAGTGGAACTATGAAGAGAAAGTCATATATTCCTTAATTATGGCACTCAAACTTGGCATGTTGGACTCTTCCCCCGCAAAACGCATCGTAATTGCGCACTTTTCAAAGAACAACAACTTTAAGTCAACGGACAACTTCTTGAATAACTATAGCCTTCAGAGCAGGCCCAGATCTTCACCATTACGCCCGCTAAGCTAATTCCATATAGGAAAACCATATCTCACCACGGCGGCCTCAAATGCTTTTTATCCTAACGATCGGTAGAAATTGCATATATTGAGATGTTTTCGGCTTTCGACTTTCGCACTGCTATTTTGTTAAACTTATTATTTGCCAAACTAAGAATAGTTCTTTTCTACTCAAAAGCACAGTTCACTACTCAATTACAATGGTTTACCCAACTTCTTTGAAGGCCAGCATCAGAAAAATAGCAGACAATATTGTCATTACTTCATGCCCTTTTTCGATTTTTGAATGCGTCCATGTTGGAGCCAGAATGGCTCTTATCAAACATGGAAAGGACGTCACAATCTGGTCTCCTTTGAAATACAGTGAATCTGTGTTCCAGGAGGCTCTTCAATTACTTGCCGGCGACGAAAAAGTCAACGTATCTAACATCGTAGTTGTAAACGTTAAGCATTGTATGGCTGCTGGCGAATACAAGAAAGTATTCCCCGATGCACAGATCATCGCATCCCAGGCCACCAAGTTAACTGACGACGCCGAAGTAGATGTTAAAGTCACCTACAAGTGGGGTGCTGGGATGTTGCTTAGAAAGAAGGAATTAACTGAGCTTGGCATCACTAGCACTTCTTTTACCGATAACTTTCAAATGGTCTACATGGATAAGCACAAGAACAGAGAGTTGATCTTGCACGATATCGGATCTAAGACCTTGTTCGTAGGCGACACCTTGTTCAACTTGGGAATACCCGGTACGACAACAGGAGAAGTGAAGTTGGAACAATTCTCGGAAGAGGCTGGTGTTGCTGGCAAATTCCTTCCTCACTCAGGCTGGTCCTTCTTAACTCGTTACTTACAACCTGAAAGCATTGTTGGTAAGTATATTATGGGCAACCTTGTCCAGGTCAAGACAGAAGAATCCAAGTTAGCACTTAAAACCATCAGCAACTTAGATTTCGACAGAATTGTTATGTGCCACGGCAATGTCATCGATAAAGATGGGAAGGGCGTTTTCACGAAGCTTTTTAATAGCAGCTTGCAATAAGGTTGTAAAAGTTGGCTATAACCAACAAAAGTGATTTTCCACGTTTATTAAAGTCTTTACATATTTCTTTATTTGCTTGTATTCATTTATTATGTGCATTTTTTCCTTAAACGCATTTCATATATACTGGCATTGAAGTAGCAGATTCTGTTGGTTAAGTCTAATTAAGAAAGTCATCATTGTGGTAGATTTCCAACTCCAATTCAGGCTGAAACTCAGTGTATAACGTTTCCAGATCACTTGATTGATACTCGGTGTAAGCCGCTTCCGCGTCAGGGATGATCTTCAATTCTTCACCAGGACATAATGCTGCTTTTGCAAGCAATTGAACTTCACAGGATCTTTCCATGAGTGTGAAAAGATATGCTGCTTCGTCTACAGTCTGTCCTACCGTCAACAATCCGTGACTCTGGAGAATAGCAGCCTTGCCGTTTCCAATAGCCTTGGCGATTTGTCTTCCTTCTTCGGCCTCAAGAGCAACTCCACCAAAGTCTTCATATACGCTATGGGTCTTGTAGAAAGTACAAACGTCTTGGTTCAACATATCTAAAGGTTTACCAAAAGCTGACCATGCCTTTCCGTAAACAGAATGAGTGTGACATGCAGCGTTTACGTCTGGTCTAGCAAGGTGCAAAGCTGAATGGATAGCAAATCCAGCAGCATTGATCGCTGTCTGTGCACCATCTGGCAATATATTGCCGTCTTCGTCAACATGGACCATATCACTGGCTTTGAGTAAACCAAAATGCTTGGCCAAAGGGTTGATCCAGAAAGTGTTAGGATCGATGGGGTCTCTGATGGATATATGACCAGCTGTACCTTCAGTGTACCCCTTTCTAGCAAATACTCTGAAGGCGCCTGCCATATGTTGAAGAGCCCATTTTCTCTCAGCTGCCTTATCTGTGAACTTGGGCAACTGATAAGGATGAGCGGCACCTTTGGCAATGTTGTGCGATCCTCTTTCTGTAACTTTGTATCCCTTGTTGGTCTCAGATTGTACTTCCAAGGTGGCCGAGGCCGTCGTGGAGGCTGTCGTAGTTTTAGTAGGCGAAACCATTGTAGCGGTAGTGGACAACAAAACAGTGATTGTGAATAATCAGAAATGTGATCAGTTTCGAAAGTCAATAATCAGGAGATCCAAAATATACTTGATATGAAATAATTCTGAATCAATATCTTGAAAGTCTAATCTACTCAGGTTTCAAAAATTTCTGTACGTTTAAAAAGTTAAAAAGTTAAAAAGTTAAAATCAACTCAAGAAAACCTGCAAACTTCAGTGAATATTTATGGAGCAAAATGAAGATATCAATATGTATAAGTATACTTTTTCAAAACTGATATAGTATCAATATGAAGAAGATCTCGCAATGCAGAATAGTGTACAAAACTACATGAGTAAGTACGGAATACCCAACCTGATATCGGTCCTTTTATATACACAAAACGAGCGGATAACGAATTAGGAAGCAAATTCCGTATGCGACCCCAAAAAGGTCGATGCGATAGTGCCCAAATCGTCAGAACAAAGTGACATAGAGAAGATGAGACTCATGTGACATATATCTCAAGACAAATGTCTTTGGGAAGCAGACGTGATTTACATGTTAAATTACGTGGTTATCTCATTATTTAAATTATTGTCTTCGGCTTATTAGGTTGACCCCAGATCATCTCCATTTTCATCTTCTTGGGAACATCTTCGCAGACTGGAGGTTCCCTATTGAGGCGCTGAAAACCAACTGCCAGTAACGAGAAAAGTCTCCCACGGCCAATTTAAGCTGGCATTGGTCACATGATACCAGCATGCTTAGACGAAGTTCGACTTGGTTATTTAGATCACGCCTTGTACCTACTTTAGCCAAGCAAGAGATACATTTCCGAAACAGACCCCTGTCGCAGCGAGCTTTGTATTTGGATGCTAACATATGAGATTGTATCGTTGTCGCATATGCGTCAAGCCCGATTTCTTCCAGTTCTGAATGATAATTGGTATCTCGAATCTGCAATCAAAAGCCCACACCTTGTAATTAACAAAATTCGCTTCTCGGTGACAACTGCAGCAGTGATTGTACTTACGAAGATGTCCCGCTCGTCGTTGTCACTTTGAATTTTGTTTCTATTTGCAATTTAAAACGAAATCTGATACATTCTTCGATGCCTTCGGAAATGTGTCTTTGTGTAATATGTAAGGAACAAAATGTTTCCAATTTGCCAGTATTGAAGGGATCTTCCAAACCAGTCGAACAAAGGAGAATATCCTTCTTCAAATGGATGTAGACGCCGTTTGCCGTATTATTTCAGTAGTGACTATTATTGTGCTCACTAAACTCTCATGTTGTCTAGAATTATCTTTTCAGACCACTTTTGTGAATTAGAAGGTAAGACAATCAAAATTAATGGATTTATTTACTTCACCGGGACAACCAGCTGTTTGGAACGCAAATTTCGTAGTCTAGTCAAAGACAATTTGCTTGTAAGCACAGCTTGACTTGACGACGCTGCGAAGACATGTATTCTTCCCACAACGTAGATGGCCAGTCCAACAGAAATAATCTCAAGCCTAGTCAGGATGAAATGCCTAGGATCCATCGGAATTCACCACCATGGCGAATTTCAGACTCTTGAGGATCATTTTCTCCAAATAAGCTATAATTCATTTCGCTATGCTCTGCTGTACATATAGATAGTGCATACGCTCCAGCGTATTGCGTTGATTTAGATTTTGAGATCGTTCCGCAACTTCCCTTATGCGCCAGGTACATCTGCGGACTAGTGGACATGCTTATGCCATTTAGCTTAGCTGCAACAATTAATGAAAAAGTTGATTGAAATTGCTATTGAATGTTCGGCTAAACTTGTCTGTTTCAGATAGAGAGATGGATTTTATGGAAGATATTATAATTATCAGAGTGATTACTTGGAGCCCCTGTGTTTATCATCAGAATGGAAATCGGGGATAGAGGGGAAATCAGCACTTCATAATATCTTGCACAAAGAGAAAGGGGCCATAACGATTCAAACAGGAAACCCTATTCCTCTATGATAACAATATCGAGAGAGAGAAATTAAGGTTAGTTTGCCGAAAATATATCCATGACATTTTAGAGGATCTGGGAGGGGTGGCGGGTTCCTATGAATCCGAGAATGAAGCTGGTAGAGGGGATACGGCGGTTAATTCCAGAATGTAGGGAATATATGGAGTTATGAATTTTAGGGGGTACCGCCAGCAAGTTGAGTTAGTACGACCGACGAGTGAAACCATATATTCTCCCTCTCCAACAGGACTGTGTTGACCAACACTTTCAAACACTTTCGTCT
This sequence comes from Scheffersomyces segobiensis, assembly GCA_030564745.1. Taxonomy (NCBI): domain Eukaryota; kingdom Fungi; phylum Ascomycota; class Pichiomycetes; order Serinales; family Debaryomycetaceae; genus Scheffersomyces; species Scheffersomyces segobiensis. The sequence goes on along the minus strand of JAKTZB010000032.1, from coordinate 19,093 downwards.
AGTGTCTATTACCCGCGCGGAAAAGGCTTTAGGTAGAAAATAGCGATGCAAAATTTGACGCCTTATGTGATGGCAATAGAGTTGTCGAAAGTCTGGCTGTTGGAAAAAACTAGACGCCACGGTGCAAAAGCGTGGGTTCGGAGATACTGACAAATAGAGAGGTAGGTCTACCTGATAGGATGAAGATAATTTACACGGTCATTCTGCATCTCGTGAAGGAACAAAGGATCTTATTAGATCGAGTCTGCAGTAGAGATATGATGTAGCTTAATTTTTCACGAGCCACATTGGCATTCTTAGTTGGGAGCCAGATTCGGCAGTTTCAAGGACTGAATTCTGGAGCTGTGAGATGTCTACAGTCGGAAGGGGACTATTGGCAGTGGCAGGAAAAGATTGGCACTTTCTACCGAAGATTAGCGAGAATTAGGGAAGATGACAAGCCGTTCAAGGGATGCGTTTTAGTGGATTTCGAGTGACAGCGACTATAACAAACAATGTGAATGTCAATATTAAGCTCCTTTAGTCAGATGCATGGGGAATAGTGAAACTACCATTATCGTTTGTCATGGGCCAGTGAAAGGATCTGCTATAGATTGAGCGGTACGATATTATTGGTGACATGCGTAAAACCTTAACCTTAAAACCCAGCGTGCGGTGTCTGCACGACTTCCAGATAATATTGGTAGATAATAATATAAGTTGTTGAAAGAAATTCTGTGCGCAGCTTTGTGTGTCTGGAATTGCTTTTTTATTTTTATCCAACCTGCACACAGTTGATTTGACCTGAAAAGGGAGGTCAGTTGAACACACATTTTGTATGGGAAGGATATATATATCCTTTATTGCTTCACTACTAATTTGAATTTGGTTATAATTGAAAACTAACCCTGGGAGATATTATCGAAGTAGTATTGACATCTTCTCATCTTGATTTTGATTTCGTGGAAGCTTTCAACAGTTTGGACTTATTGGATCGGGATCCAGACCATTCGTAGACCCGAAATAATTTTTTCGAATAAATTTACAGAACAAGACGGAACTATAGTGCTCAAGCTGAAAAGTCTAGCAAGTCCATAATATAGGAACTATCGAACAAGTCTATTACCAGGATCATAAGTACCTCATAATTCCTGAAGTCTAACACCTTCTAATAATAACTTTTATTAGTTTTGAATCCTATTCGTATCACCATGTTTGCCCCATTCCCCATGCTGATGAATCTGCAGCAGCCACAACAGCAGCAGCAACAGCAAATACCCCAACAGCAGCTGATACCCCAACAACAGCAGCTAATGGTTAACAATCAACAGTATGGCCAAGTTCAACATCTCCACGCTAATCCGTATGCCATAGATCAACAGCTACAATACCAGCCTTTGGTCACTGTGCCACCCATGGGTGTTCAACAGACCGAAGGAGTACACGAGGTTGCACAGACTCTTTCTAAGCCTATTTCCAGAAAGAGAATCAGAAAACTCCCTCCAGAAAAGAGACAAAAGGTCTCTACTGCTTGTGACTCTTGCAAGAAGAGAAAGTTCAAATGCACCGGTGAACAGCCTTGCACAGTCTGTGTCAAAAAGGGGGTACTGTGCACTTATACGATCATCGATAAAAGATCGCTTAAGTCTGAAAGAATGGCCAAACTTCGTAAACAACGAGAGAATCCAGACGCGGAATCGAACTATACTACTGCATCTTCCACCTCTACGGGCCGTAGCCAGACGTCTATTAGTAGTTCTGTTCTTTCCATGAGCACGTCCTCCCCAGATTCCGCTTCTTCTACGCCTCCCTCGTCAGCTGCGAGTTCGATTTCGCTTCATTCTAACGGCTCACTCACTTCAGGCTCGAAGGAAGATTCATCTCCTTCTGTAGAATCTGGTTTGATTTCTTCGACTATCAAAGAAGAGCACTCACCAATGTCAGCAAATTCTCCTTTATCGACCAATGGGAATACATATATACCCAAATCGCTTCAGCCTCTCTTGTCGTTTCCCTTGAATGACGATAAGGATCAGAACGAATGTGGTGCTTCAGTGAGGAACGGAATCTCTAACCAAAACGGGAAATGTGTAATTCTCTTGAACGATGCAACAGGAACATTTAGATACATGGGCGAAACTTCGCCTTTATCGCTTTTGTATGAGACAAGAAACATTTTTATCCAATACGTGGGCCGTACTCCCTTCACTACAAATTTGCAAAAATGTCCGGTGGTCGACAAACCCTACTTCGTTCCGCGTGACTATGTCAACTCGAAGTTGCCTCCTCGGCATGAAGCAGACATGTACGTGGAGATCTTCAAGCGTAATATCAACGACTCGTATTTTGTCCTAGAGATGGACTCGTTCCACCACGACCTTGTTGATACAGTTTATGCATCACAGGGAAATGTAGATCAGGACAACATCGTTAGCACTATGATTGTATACTTTGTGCTTGCCTTAGGTGCTCTTTATCATGATTACAATGCGGACGCATATGCTCTGCCTGTGAGTGAAGCGTTCTTGAAGACGGGCTTGAACTTGTTGAAGGACACGGTACAAGACTCAGAGCTCTGGGTGGTGCAGGTTCATTATCTCATCTTCTTCTACTACCAAGCCACGATAAAGAAATCGACAGGGTGGATCCACCTCAACTTGGCTATCAAGTACGCCCAGTCTTTAGGGTTACATCGTAACTTTGTTAACGAACAGTACCCATACAATCCAGAGGAAATCCAATACAGAAAAAAGTTGTTCAGGTCACTCTATATTTCTGATAGAATCGCATGTATCTTCATTGGAAGGCCGTTAACAATTAATGACTACGACTGGGACGATCCTTCGCGTATAGAAGCAGGATATGGTGGTTTGGATTTCAATACCAGAGCCCAGATCGAATTGTCACGAATTACCTGTTTGATTGGTAAGATCGTGGGTAACTTCTATCGCGACCGCATCATCGATATTGGTCGCACCAAGAAATTGGCTATTGACTTGAAGTTGTGGTCCATCAACTTGGATCAACAATTGGCCATAGAAAACATCATGAAGCCCATGGAGATTCCCAACAACGAGCACCACGAAAACACACATATCTTGTTGTTGGTACACTTATTGCAGCTATATGCCATCATGTTATTGAGTCGTCCATTCTTCATGTATGAGGCTGTCCGTAAATTGTCGCCAGAGTTAGGCAAGACCCCGATGAAGAACAAGTCTTTGTCTCGCCATTTCTACCAAGCAGCTATGAAAGCTTCCATATTGGCAATCAAGTTGATGCATTACTACATGAACACGGCCTATAAGGAATGTATGCGCAAAGAATGCTACGTAGTTATAACTTGTTCTTTCTACGCTTCGATCCTTATTGGTGTTGGTATCGTCAATGGAGACTACCAGGACCAGGATTATACCGAGGCCGACTTGTTCAACTATGCCAAGATGGCAATCAGTGTGTTGAACCACTTTGGTCCAACCAACCCTGGTGCTGACAGGTATGCCGTTGTCATAGGTGAGATGGTCGATGCCTTGAACTTGGCGAAGTCCACCAGAGCTACGGTGAAGTCTGAAGAAGCTAAGGAACAGGTTGAAAAGATGTTGGAAACCCACTTGGACACAATGGATTTCCGTATCTTGAATGACTACAACTTTATCGACGATCCAAACAATAACTTGCAGTCGTTGATTGAGTTCCAGAGGCTCTTTGTTCCTCAAGAAACAGCTCCTACAACTGGTATAACCTCGGTGAATGGCGATTTCACTTTTACCACTATGCCACACGACTACGGCAACTATGAGCTCTTTTTTGGCGACAAATATTAGGTAACATGGGAATTAAAGTAGCTCATATGGATAGCATTTTCGATGGTTTTCTTCGTATATATGTACAATATATATTATTTAATGGATATTTGTTACGAGAGAGCTTAGAAACTGAGCAAGCGAGATTTATATTAAGACTGAGCTTTTTAGTGAGCGACAGTAGACAGCAGGCTTCTTTCGAAAAGTGTTAATCTTTCGTTTGGGGAAAAGGAAAATCAACTGATCATCTGGATGTCTGGATGTTTCGGAAATGATTTCAGGCAGATGTGCTCTGGGGAGGTAAAGAAGCACACTGCTTTATTTTCTCGCTATTCTCGCTATTCTGGTTCATGAAGAAACGTGCTTTCTCGCCAGATAGTGATGAATATACCATATAACACATATGCTCAAAATGCTTTATTCAAAGTGGTTGAAACTAATTATGTAGTATGTAGCCCTTTATGGATTCATTTAGCATCTTTTTCGCTATTAACCTCTCTCTAGCGAGTTGATATACTGTCTTTCAAAGTCGTGGTGTATTCTGTATTCTTGAATTCATTCGCACTCTTCAGGCTAATTGCACCACAATCTCTCGCCAGCGCCCACTAACTCTCACTAACTCTCACTAACTCTCACTAACTCTCACTAACTCGCAATGTCTAACTCTTACTATTCTCACTACGATGCGTCGCTAAGCTCGTCACTATACAATAATACAATCGGAATCAATCCACTAAATTTTTTTAATTCGCTTCCTAAGCATTTTCGCCATGTTTGTGTCATTGCTTCTGTGGTTATGCTTGTTGTTGGCTCTTCCAATTGTGGCGGCCTCTCCTGGTGATTCGCTCATGGCTTTCCAAGATTGTATCTACCAGTGTGAACAAACCACATGTTTAGGGAACCCATACAATGTGATCCAGGAAGAGTTCAGAGAAGAGTTCTTGAAGCCAGATTCAAAATACGAGTGGAAATACCACAATGGTAACTGGCATTTCAGCCGAATGCCTCTTGCGTGGAATCTCCGACTTTTGCTTTGGAATTGCCAGTCTAATTGCGATTACCAATGTCAAAGAATAATTACCTTTGAACGCAAGAAGAGAAATCAGGAAATTTACCAGTTCCATGGAAAATGGCCTTTCTTGCGTATTTTCGGTATCCAGGAGTTTGTCAGTGTGATATTCTCGTTGTGTAATCTATATGTGAACTACTTGGGGTTGTTGAAGTTGTTGAAAGCTCGTAAAATGGCTTCTGACTCTAAACATAAGAGTCAGTTCAACAACGTCATAGCCATGACCATTATCACGATATTTGCATGGATATTTTCTTCGATCTTCCACATTCGTGATTTTCAAGTTACTGAACATTTGGACTACTACTTTGCCGGCCTAACGGTGCTATCGTCGTTTCATACTTTGGGTGCTAGGCTCTTCAACTTGTATAGAGACAAGTACTGGCTCTGGAGAAATCTCTTTGTTGTAGCTTGCATAGCTGCGTATACTGCCCATGTTTACCGTCTTGTAACAGACTGGTCTTATACCTATAATATGAGAGCCAACATCACTGTCGGACTTGTTCAGAACTGCTTCCTAATCGGAGTTTGCTACAATCTCTACTCCAAGTACTATGAAGAGGAAACCTCTCTAGATGATAACAAGGGCAAGAGCATCAACTTGTCCCATTTGCAATACGTCAAATTCCGCCATCTTATTTTGCCCAGCTTCTTTTCTCGCCTGGCTAAGTTGTACTCATTGTATCCTCTCTTGCTTACGTTTATCGTCACTGCAGGCATGAGCTTGGAGATTTTTGATTTTCCACCATTTTTCTACGACTTGGTAGATGCCCACAGTCTCTGGCACTTGGTGACAATCTTTCCAGCATGGTTGGGATGGTACGACTGGATGATCTGGGATATCTCCGAGAATGTCTATGGCCATATCGTTGAAGTAGAAAAAAAGAAGAAGGAATAGATACATTTACATATGTCTTGAGAATAGATATCTTATTTATAATAAACATATAGCCTACTTTATATATATGTATCAAGTGGTTATATCTCAATTAACTATGTATATGTATCACTTACATAAATACGTTAGTGACAATTGTATACAAAATTAATTAAAAATCTTCATCATCATTCTCAGCAGGAGCAACATATGGAGGAGGCTTGAAGTACTCTTGATCGGCCTCAACCAATTTCTTGAACTCGACCTTATCATCCACATACTGGTACAAGTACTCCAACTCCAAGTCGTGTACTTGGCGACCCAACATCACCAATGAATGCAATGGCTCACCAGAGTCGAACGCTGCCAACTCTGTCAATGATGCAGCCTTGAAAGTTTGCGACGGAGAGCCCAATCTAGAGATGGCTACACATGGAGTATCTGGAGTATATGCCTTTTCGCCTCTGACTTCCTCAATTTCAAGCAATTGCGAGGCAGCAGTAGCAATGTCCATATATCTGGGTGGTTCGTAGATAAGCCTTCCACGAGCCATGTTTTCTATACTTTGCTCCTTAACCTTGATATCAAGTAACAATAAAGTGTGCAACCCGATCTTTCTGTTCTCCATAACCTTGTTGTAAAAAGAGTCTGGCCTCCAGGAGTCCGTGAAAAATACAAGTGAAACTGTCTGTCCAAATTGGTACAATTGCAATCCACAAGCTCCAACAGCGTTCATCACCGAGGCATTGTGAATGGCTTCCACCTTGATACCCAACTCACGGGCCCTGATAATCAAATCGGTATGAGTAGTAGCTCCAAAAGGATCGCCTACAACCAAAAATGCTATGTCATCTTCTTCTGCTCCTGCCAAAATCTGGTCCGAACCAGTCTCCACCAATTCTCTGTCAGCAAGAATAACCTCACGGCCATAGAATTGCTCCAAGGACCGTTGATCAGCTGCCATGAGAATAGAAGTATAAGCTTCTAAATAAACACGTCTGCATTTTTTCACGACCTCCAAACCACGAACTGTAATGTCTGACTCGTATGAGAGACCCAAGCCAATTAAATACAACATTTTTAGCGATATCTGGGGGAATAACCTTTCTACTATTATCTTCTCCAGATTAGCCTGAAAAATCCTAAAAATTCACGAAAGTCACGTGAAGCATCTCGAACTCTAGAAAATATTTTACTTTTGATATTTCATAGCTCACGTGCAACTGACATCGCATCGCAGCCATTTCAATTTCTGGATCAAGGTACCATCTAACTATGGAGAACATTCTATACTGAGAATAGCAAAATAATCGATGGTCATCAGAAAGCTGCGAAGAACTCATAAAGATGTTGATGAAGATATACGACGGTACAATGAGCTCATCAAGCGCAATCTTGAAACCGACATACCTCCGAAAAGGGCCAGTAGGCTCAAGGTTGAGTATGAGGCAAGGGCCGAAATCTACATAAAAAAGGAGGAACTGGAGTCGAAAATGGAAATTCCGTTCCGACAGACTAGATCTGTAACTCGAAGAATGGCAGTTAATCCGCCAGTGCCCAAAGTGTCGAATGCAGTGCAAAAGCTAAAAAGGCAAATCTTAAGACCACCGTTTAACAACATCCATAAGATCAATACTAAGAATAACAGGGACGGTAATAAACATAACAGGAAAAACACGCTTGAAAGTCAGAGAGTTCAGAATACTAAGAAAGCAAGTCTTACGGTTCCAATTCCACTTGAGAAGATAACAAAATTTGCTAAGTTGGAAGATAAAGTCAGCTTCGATAACAGCTATGCTGGCATGATCAAACTTGTAAATGACAATTTGGATCGGGATCCCAGCAAAAGTACCATTGATATAGCATTGCACCATCGCTTGATTTCAAAGAATTTGGCTACTGAAAAAGAGAAATTGGAGTTGGGGCTTGAATATTACAGTGATTTCTACAATAAGAATGGTTTGAATGCTACTAGCTTCTTCAACAGCAGTGATATCGACTCGTTCTTTGAAACTTTGAGTGGATTCGAGAGCCATCGTGAGTTGATGCGTGACGAGCTTAAGAGAGAAGTACCATTAGTGTAATCATGTAGACTCATATAAATAGAGATAAATGTAAATAGAGATTCGTTAAATTAAGTGTACATAATTGATAATAAATAGTTGAGAACGCTTATGACAAATACTGGCAATAATACGACATTTTCACCATGCCATATATGTAGTATCATAATGTAAGAATGATAATGGTAGCAGAAATTATTGTAGTCTTAATGCCATTATATGAACCGTAAACTTATATCACTCAAGTGTCAAGAGATGTCATTGGAAACTAGCATTAATACGCTCATACTTGGCCCAATTGATCAATAATCTGAAAAAGCATAGAATCCAGGGTATTCACCACTTCTGTTGCCTCGATCATGAATTTCACCTTCTCGTGGTATGTTTGGAGCAAGTCGTACGTAAACTGGAGAGATCTAGAATCCTTTGTCATGTAGTTAATACACTGTGCTATGAGTTGTGGTTTATCTTTTCGTTCTTCGCTGGACAGTGTACTATATAAAAGTTTGTGAACTGGCGAATTGTCTGAGAGTTGCAAACAGTGCAAGATGGGCAATGAAAGCTTTCCCTCCACCAAATCCTCGCCTACAATTCCCTTCATATGGGAGTATTTGGACGATGTCAAGTTCAAGTAATCGTCTCTGATCTGGTATATTATGCCCAAAAGATTGGCTATGGGTATGAGATCAGTTGTTTCACGTTTGGAGAAGAGACCTAGCAACTTTATAGAGAGACGGAATAAGCCTCCGGTTTTGTCCTTCACCATCAGCAAGTAGTCTTGAACCAGTGGTAAACTCTCCTTTGTTTCCGATAAGTAATCTCTCCAGTAGATGTCTAGACCTTGACCGTGATGAAGATTCAACATTTCATCTATCAAAATCTGTGAAGTTTCGAACTTGAGATTGTCTACATCGATTTCCAAATCGGGGTTAAGATCGCTATAAAGACGTGGAAGCGTGAGCTGTGCTTTCTGGAGTGCAATAAAGTACATTAGGTTGCCACAGTTGATGGTTAGTGGGATTCCGTACTTCGTGTGGGCGGCTGGAAATCCTCTTCTGTACTCAGAAGAGTCTTCGATGTCGTCTATGAGGAGTGAAGCGTTGTGGAAAATCAGAATGATGTCGTCTATGGCTGCCAATAGCGGTTTGTGTTCAATGTGGAAGTAAAGCCGGTTGAAAGCCTCGAGAAATTTACCTCTAACGTTGTTATTATTGCCAGGAATCTCGGCCAAATACCGGTATGGTTCCAGAATCGGTTCGTTTTTTGGCCGGTCATACCCGCCTACGGGCGTAATAAGTACATCTATGTCGATGTGCGGGTCTTCCATAACAGGCATGTCCGAAATATGTACAATAGTTAAGAATAAACGGACCTGACGCCAGAAATATGTTTACTAGAAATGTTTGAGACGGCTTGGCCACTCGATAATAAACGAGATCAGGTTTGCGGCCAATCGAAAAATATAAGCGATACGTGACTGGACTCGTACGACATTTAGTTGCGACTGGTAGTAGCAGGAGCGACATTGAAGCAACACGAAAGCAATCTGGAAGTTGCGTGGAGCAAAAGGTGCGACATTTTAGTTACCACTGGATTTTGTATGTTCTCTTAGAACTATTTGTCACTTGAATTATACGTTTTGCTATAGAGGACAATTATTACAAATATCAAAGCGACATCATATATATACGTGTTCCGTCAGCAGCTTTAGGCTTCATTCAATTGAATTCTATTAACTTGGAAATCTATTATTTTCATTCATTTGCATTCTTCATATATCACATTTCTCATGGAACGCTTAATTGATATTGTCCAGGCGTATCCTCCAGTGACACGATCCTGGTGCTTCGCCATAATGGGCTGTGCGACATTGACAACGTTCAAATGGGTGTCGAGGGTAGTTCTACAGTTCCATCCAGAGAGAGCGTTCACCAATCAGTGGTGGAGACTCATCACTGGGTTCTGCTACTTTGAGGAGTGGCTGCTCAATTTTCTTTTGCGAATACTTATGCTATCATACCAATGTAGACAACTTGAGGATATGTTTGAGACAAAAAGATCTTTCTTACCAAACATAGTGCGTAGCTTCACTCCTCGACAGACAGCTACCTTGCAGACATTTATAGACCGAAACAAATCACTTGACTATTTGTACTTTTTTCTTCAGATCTGCTTTACAATAGTGGCTAGTGTAACATTTAGCTACTATTGGTACGAATTCAAGACCATTCCCAAGATGGGCAATCTCCTCTTTGAAACCTTGCTCTACTTCTCTTGCAGAAGTAGGCCGCACGCACAGATGAACTTCCTTATTTTCTTCAATGTTCGTTCAGTGTATATTCCGTTCATGAACATTTTAATTGGTTGGTTGAATTTGGGAATACCTTGGGATGGTATAGCTGAGGTACTTAAAGGAAAACTATCACAAATGCAGAGGTTTTTTTTATGGGAAACAGCCTTGACTTTGTCCATTAGTCATTTCTTTTGGTTTTCCAGAGAAATGTTACTTTCTACGGTGTATTACGAAGTTAACGAAAACAAAACTAGGGCAAGAGATGCAACATTGGCTGCTCACGGCATAAAGAAATATAATGTTATGCAGAAGTTGTTGATTGCGATCTTCTTGCCACCATGGTATTGGGTGATTATTTCTAAGATCAAGAACAATGTGCACTAGTAAAAGTTACGAAAAAGTTTAAGAATTATGGATTAGTAGCCTTCTGGTATATGAAATGGCAAGATTTTGATATGGCAGAGACTATTTTGATAATAAAAAAGAACCTGGTACCATACTAAAAGTTGAAGAGTGATTATTACCATGATTCTGTAAGGCCACAGACGAGAATATGGCGAACATCTCTATGGTGTTTGATATGAATTAGTACTGTAGATCTAAAAACAATTTTACTATATAATATAACTCTTGGTGGGCGAAAGCCTACTCTGAAATTGCACCACTAGTATGGGCCCCTGACTCCCTTGTACAACGAACTACAATGTTTTATTTCCAGGATGGAGCTTCTCTTGATCCTCTATGAAGAACGAGCAACTTGTATCTATAGTACAACAATCTTACCCCTGCCGTGTAGGGTGAACACCATTACAAACGTCATGTCACCATACCAGTAGTTTAATCAGTAATATAATTCAGTAATATATTCATTAGTATAATTCAGTGGTATAATTCAGTAGTACAATTCAGTAGTACAATTCACTGCTATTTCACTCTACTACTTCACTATATGCTTCCACTTTTCTCAACCCAACTTGACCGTAGCCTTTCCGTTGCTCTAGATACTCAGTGAATCACAAGTCTCATACCTACTTTCCCCCGCTTGGCTATAGGCGAACTCCACCTCCGCATTAATGATCTGCATCATTATTCGACCTTCCGGTAGAGACATCAAGATGCGGTCTGGCGAGACTTTCGGCCAGCGAAATGATGGAGCCAGTGGTGCAGATATCGTACCGACATTTCTTCCCGTTCCTTTAGTTGCAGTATTACACTAAGATATGGAAAATTACGCTATTGAAGCGTTGATCGACTTGCACGATGTCGGACTTCGCCTGGTACACCACAAAGTCAAGATAAGTTTTCTTCCAGAAGTGAAGAAATACCATTTGCGTCAGATTGCCCATATACTATTATTAGATACATTCTCTGCTCAAATTTACTCTATATGATCCCAATGCTTCTGCTACACGATTCGACAGATCCTTGATCCAGCAATCTATTGTTCCCGAGCTTAACTACTCCTATATTCGTAGTATTTAACATATTCCTCTCCTTACTGGGAAGTATCTCCACGAAATTTTTTCGACGGGACTGCCGCAGGAGCCACTGCCGCATCGAGTAGCGTTTCCTCTAGAACTGTTTGACCGTGGGGCTAGTGAAAAATCTATTTAAGTACCACAAGTCCAGCCGAAACTATGCAATTGTTATGATAATGGATTCCGACTGTTTGTATTCTTCGGATATTTTCTGCTTTCATCAATTTTCATTGAGCTCTTTTTGAAGTTTTGTTACCAATTTTTTTCACCGGCAATATTTCACTGTCCATGTCTACCATGACATCTAGAAAGTTTGATATAGAGGAAGTTCTTGCTGAGCTCACATTGGAGGAAAGAATCAGTTTGTTGGGCGGTCTCGACTTCTGGCATACTGTTAGTGTTCCACGAGTGGGAATCCCCAGTCTCCGTTTCAGTGATGGACCCAACGGTTTGAGAGGTACCAAGTTTTTCGATTCAGTTCCTTCAGCCTGTTTCCCCTGTGGAACTGCTTTGGCTGCTACTTTCGATAAGGAATTGCTCTTCGAGGCTGGTCAGCTCATGGGAGAAGAAGCCAAACATAAAGGTGCCCATGTAATATTGGGCCCTACCATGAATATGCAAAGAGGTCCACTCGGAGGCAGAGGGTTTGAGTCTTTCAGTGAGGATCCACATTTGACTGGTCAAGCTGCTTCGTCAATTATCCGTGGTATTCAGGACAAGGGAATCGCCGCTACAGTCAAACACTTCGTCTGCAACGATTTGGAAGACCAAAGAAACTCCAGTAACTCTATCTTGACGGAAAGAGCGTTGCGCGAAATCTACTTGGAGCCTTTCAGACTCGCAATCAAGTACGCTAATCCCATCTGTGTAATGACTTCCTATAACAAGGTCAACGGTGAACATGTTTCACAGTCAAAGAGACTTCTTGATGAAGTGCTCAGACAAGAATGGAAATGGGACGGCTGTATCATGTCTGATTGGTACGGTGTCTACACTGCTAACAACGCGATTGAGAACGGGTTGGATCTCGAGATGCCCGGACCTCCCAACTTCAGAAAGTTGACGGAAATCAGATCCATGGTAGTGACCAAGGAATTGCATATTAAGCACATAGATGAGAGAGTAAAGGGTGTTCTTAAACTCATCAAGTACGCACTTCAGTCAGGTATTCCGGAGAATGCTCCAGAAGACACCTTAAACAATACACCCGAAACCAGGAAACTCTTACGTAAACTTGCTCATGACTCTGTAGTATTGCTTAAAAACGAGGACAACCTCTTGCCTCTTAGTAAAGACGAGAAGATAGTTGTCATTGGTCCTAACGCAAAATACGCTGCATACTGTGGTGGTGGTTCTGCATCGCTCAGAGCCTACTATACTACGACTCCTCACGATTCAATTGCTGCAAAGACATCTACTCCTATTGAGTACACTGTGGGAGCTTATGGTCATAGATTGCTCCCCGGCTTGGCCGCAAACTTGGTGAACCCCATTACCGGGAGGGCAGGTTACAACTGTAAATTCTACCGTGAACCCGTTGGCTCTCCTGAACGGACTTTAATTGATGAATACAACCTCGACATTTCCTACATCTTACTTGTGGACTACTATAACGATTTGGCCCCAGACTCGGTCTTCTTTGTGGATTTTGAGGGTGAATTCACCCCAGACGAAACGGCTGAATACGAGTTCGGAGCTTCAGTTCAGGGAACAGCCTTGATTTATGTAGACAACAAGCTAGTTGTCGATAACAAGACCAAGCAGAGAAGAGGGAATTCGTTCTTTAACTCTGGTTCTGCTGAAGAAAAGGGTACTCTTCTCTTGGAAAAGGGTAAGACCTACAAGGTGCGAATCGAGTTCGGATCGGGACCAACTTTCACGTGTAGACAAGAAGGCTCTACAGTGGTGGCCGGAGGTGGTGGTATCAATTTGGGTATGGCTAAACTGATTGATCCTGAAATTGAGATTCACAAGGCTGCCCAATTGGCACAAGAAGCTGACAAAGTAGTGTTGAACGTTGGTTTGAACCAGGAATGGGAAGCAGAAGGTTTTGACAGAACAGACATGGAGTTGGTAGGCTACCAGAACAAGTTAATTGACGCTGTTTTGGCTGCCAACCCCAATACTGTCATTGTAAACCAATCCGGTACCCCAGTAGAAATGCCGTGGTTGTCAAAGGCTAAGGCTGTAGTTCAGGCTTGGTATGGAGGTAACGAGTCAGGAAATGGTATCGCAGATGTCCTTTTCGGCGATGTTAACCCAAGTGGTAAGTTGTCGTTGACGTTCCCTTTCAAAACCATCGATAACCCTACCTACTTGAACTTCAAGACTGAAAGAGGAAGAGTTCTCTACAGCGAAGATATCTTCGTAGGCTACAGATACTACGAGAAGATGGGCCGTGATGTAGCCTTCCCCTTTGGCTTTGGATTGTCGTACACGAATTTCGAATTTGCAGATGTAAACGTAGAGGTAGAAGAATTGGATGACAACTTGGAGATTTCTGTGACGGTCAGTAACACAGGCAAGGTAGATGGTGCCGAGGTGGTTCAAATCTACATTGGTAAAGAAGATTCTGATGTCATAAGGCCTGTGAAGGAGTTGAAGGGTTTCGAAAAAGTATTCTTGAAGGCAGGCACTCAAGAAACTGTTATTTCCACTTTGTCATTGAAGGAGTCAGTATCTTTCTTTGACGAATATCAAGAAAAGTGGTCTGTGCTTGCTGGTGAATACCAAGTGTATGTAGGCAACAGCAGTGACAATGCCAATGCCATTGGCACCTTCACCATTGAACGGGACTTCCTCTGGATTGGCCGTTAGAGGTTATGTTAGAAGTAGAAAATGAATCATTACAGTTAGTGCGACAATTAACTATATTGGTTAACCTATGAGAAATGAAATAAGCTGAGCTTTTCGTTAAGTGTAAGTTTAAGAGACTGTGTAATACTGCGTTTTAATTTAAGAATATATGTCATTCACTTAGAATAATAATTACGTCATGACGATAAAGAAAAGAAAAAAAGATTACTTGGTAACTTTGACATCCTTGACCTTCTCGATTTCCTGACTTAACAACATGGGAACTTCGAGTTCTTCGAGATCTTGAGCAACAATGACAGGGTGAGGTCTTCTGGCTATTGCTGGTGCTGGGGTCTTTTCCTTTTCTACGGTAGAAGAAGGTGTCATCATTAAATCAGAGAAGTTGATTCTGATGCTCTTGTCGTCATCGTCATCTATAGCAGTTTCATTCCATTCTAACAACTCCTTCTCGTGTTCTCTTTCAATGGCGTATTGAACAGCTTCCAAGACATTTTCACAGAGATGTTTGGGGGTATACTTGGGTACGGTACCGTCCTTGTACACACCGGTCTTGACAAGAATAGAGTGCCACGACGAATCGTGCGAGTTGGCAAATCTGATATCAGACTCAGGGGTATCACCAACAAAGTATACAGTTGATGCTGGAGGTAATTCCAAAGTGATCTTGTCTTCCTTTCCAACTACAGCCAAAGGTTCCTTGAATTCTCCTTCGGAGCTATCTTCATCGGAATCGTAGTTGTATGATTCCAACTTCGCCTGGTTGATGATTTCTTCACCCTGCTCGTTGATTAAGATATCAGCCTCGTGAGAGTTTGGATCATTAATCGATAACTTCTTCAAGTGGTCATCCAACACACCTTGACGCCAGTGAGTCAATACCTTGTTGGCGAATTTGAAGGTTCCCTTTTGTGGCTTACCAAATCTGTTCACCTTCAACTCCTGGCCAGTATGTTCTCTATACAACGCAGCAATGGAAACCTGAAGTGCGCCCATTCCATATCTGGACAATTTGTAGTTAGTTGCCCAGATGAAATCAGAATGAGCGAAGTAGATAGAAGGACCTTCGTCGTAAGTAGTACATTCTGTGCCCATCACACCGTTCTTACTTAAGAGTAATTCAAGTATGATCTGCTGGTCAGCGGCCCAGTTTCTAGAGTCTGCAAAAACGAGAATAGCCTCAATGGCAATCTTGGAGAAATCAACTACTCTTGCAGCCACTCTTTCTTCCTCGGTCAAGTCATGGTAAGGAGTCACAGCAGGATTCCATTTCAAGATATCCAATGGGGTGTAGACGTTCTTGAAACCGTACGATTCAGCAACATTTCTACAGACGTTTCCTACACCTCCCACAACAAGCACCGAACTATACACATCCACCAAATCCTTCATGGGGGTGTGTCCTTGGATTATTTGTTCCGGGGTAATGGTGACACCCAATCTGTTGGACAAGTCTGTGGCACGGGCCGATTCTGGTTTACCGCCTCCGTTAGTGACGAAGATAGAAGGAACCGTAATGTTGTACTTGTTTTCACCGCCCAACATCTTCAAAGCTTTAGAAGCCTCTGGGATCGTATCTGGCCCTCTCAAGATCACACCATCTATATCGAAACAGAAAGCATACGATGCCACTCTGGGATGGTCAATGACAGTTTTCTTCTTTCTCCTGATAATAGACGAGTTTCTCAGCAACTTTGCTAAGGAATCCACCTTCTTCAAGTTGCTCAGCGAGCTCTTGTTGGACAAAGAAGTCGATGAAGACAACTTAGTCAATCCATTCTGCCACTGGTTCAAGTCTGACAAGGAGAGATTCGAGACTCTGTGCTTTCTGGAGATAGGGGTCAATTCATCAATACCATCGTTATTCAAATACGACTGGAATTGTGGAGACTGGACAGCTTGTACTGCTGGGGAAGTCAGGTTTGTCATGGCGAAAAAGTGAAACTGTGAAACTGTGTATTTGTGAAAATGATTCAAACTAGAAATCACTTATTAATTAGCAGAAGTTAAGCTGGCTGAAGTCGAGAATCAACCAATTGTACGATATCAATTCTATATTTCAAGGTTGCAAAAAGCAGGTCTATTCAATGATATCAAGAGTTATGGTTTTATACTTCAATTGCCGAGTTTGCGTTGACAATATTGTGCAGCTTGCAGTGATAAGCAGATAAAATAGTAATAATGCTAGCGGCAGCGATAAGGAATAAGAAATACTAGTTTGTAGCGTCGAAGTGTTGATAGGATTGCCTGCTTGTTTATCAAATAAGTTTTGTTTCTTTTCAAGTAATGCAATTTTGGTGACCTAAAATCCTTCGACACCAGTTCTGGATAGTAAAATGACTATTTATATAGGGCCATCGATAGATGGAGAAGGGTATGCTGACCTGCACAAACTTGCTACAATACTGTATGACATCATTGAAATTTGCAGATTGCGCCCCGATCCATAAATCTTGCAGGTTGGAAGTAAATAGCGCACGATGCGCAAACAGTAGAGGTTTATAGGTTATGGATTCTTTTGCGTGTTCCGGAGAAATCTTTTGTGCGTTCTGGAACAAATCGCGGGTTACGGCGCATTCTGACTGCAGAGTCTTCCTATCCGGTTCTGATGCTACGCAACCACTGGAGCGTAACCCGTAGAACTCAGGATAGAACTCAGAATTGAATGTATAGAAAATGTAGGCGAGACGAGTCGGTCAAGCACTAGGTGGGAGCTGGAAAAAGGAAATCGCTTCTCCGGGCGGCTGAGACTAGGAACACAAGTTTCAGGGCTAAGTTGTCAATCGTGAAGATTATCAGGTGAAGTAGGTTGATGTAGTAGAATATACCTCTTGGCAGCGATTTATTGGTAAGTTTGAACTCTTCTCAAGCAAACTTAAGGCAGCGTTACACAATACCTATTCTGAGCCCTTATCTTTTTACACAAACTAATCAATTTGCCTAATGCCCTAGTAGTAGTTTAATCATATCGGCACTTTGGATTTTCGTCTGTATGCATTCGGTTGTGCAGCGGCTTAAGTGCAAGTGTAAGACACATCGCCCAAATAATACGTTTCTTTTTAGTAGCAATCACTCATCTGGACACAAAGATACCCGACTTTGGACAACTTGTAGGCAGAACTTCCGAATGGCCACGTAGCATCATAACCTTCCTTTACGAAGTTTTACCTTGATATTATTCACCTTTCGTTTCCATGCATCCAAAGAGAGGATATGAAATATTGCTAAAAATTGTTGTGAGGTATTCTTCTGGTTCCACCAAAATCTGTGAACTCTCTTAAATTAAGCCATACTTAAAATCCATAAGCCCTAAGGAATTTTAAAAATGGCGATTAACCTTAGACAAACTCTAATAGCTTATGTATGTATCATGATGTAACTGCCACTAGAATCAGTGGACTGATCACATGCTCAGCCCCCTCGTAAATATACGCGTCAGCTAATACTATTTGAACATGTCCAGTTTTGAGCTATTATTCATAGCTCAAAACTAGCATTTTTGACTATGGCTTCTAAAACGATGCTTACAATCTCTCATATTTTCAGCTTGAAGTTTGCGTGTAGATTTTATTTGGTAATCTTAATAACGCAATTGTAAGTGGTTTCTTCATTTTCATATTGATTTGTTTCTCTCACGAATGTCTTTTTAATATTCTATTTAATTCTATGCATAATTCTTCTACTTCTTCTCTTATATTCTGTAATATTCAATAGTATTCAATGCTAATTAGTATTTAGATTCATAACCGCTTCTTTGTTCAATTGTAGTTTATCATTTTATATTCTTTGTTGTGCGTCCGTCCCTGTTATATTCCCCCGTTGTATATCCACGGCTAGTTGTTCTATCCTCACAATCTTCTTACTTGACTCTAAATCCAATGAATGCAAACCCTGTTGGACATGCTTATGACACAGTGAAATATTGACATCTCCTAGTTTGCCTTAATTGTGTTAATCCGTGATGTCAAGGTGTGAACGTCTTCATTATTTCCCATATGGAAATAGGCTTGCTTGCACCAGAAGTTCAGTTTTGGAAATACAACTTTAACCAGAAGCTCCTGAAGGTATTACCATACCCATATCAACTCCTAGGATATATAGATAAATTAATAGAGGTAATTTGTTGTACTCTTCTGGTTGAATAATTCTAGCAGGGTATACAAAAAATAATAATAGTATTTCGCAGTACAGTATTTTCCTGACAATATTCGCACCCCCCTTAACGAGAATTCGTTCACTGTAGATTTGCATTAGCGATAAAGTCATACAAATTAAGGCGCATAGAGACTCTTGGACTTCAATTTTTCTAGTTACTAAAAACTATCATACTGTTCCCAATGAACACGCTTGCCTTTGAAGAGAAAGGCCTTGAAGAGTACAAATTTTGGCGCCAAAAAATGACAAAGTTTGCACATACTGGTGGTTCATTAATTCGTGTATAAATTCGTATTATGGGACTCTCACAAATTAAGTATTCGCAATCTGTATACATTAAATTGCAAAATGATGGATATTGAATTGGCGTTAAGGAGAAATCATTCGTAAACCCCCTATAAAAAAGTGGATTGGGCGGATTCTCGTCCTGTTATCTCAATTGCCAATTTTGATAGTGTTCAAGCGTTCAATCTACTAAATAACGTGTCAGATGAGAAGGAATCTCAAATTGAAGAAACTGAAGACATGTTACAAGACAACAATGATTCGTCTTCTAATTCAA
>JAKTZB010000031.1:0-59197 GCA_030564745.1 Scheffersomyces segobiensis | reverse complement strand
CTGGGACAGTTGAAGAGACTGACACAGTTGCTGTTGAAGTACCTTCTACTCCAAATAGTCAGATTAGTCTTAATTCCACCTGGACTGGATCTGAAACTACCTCTGATACTATTTCTGGGACAGTTGACGACACTGACACAGTTGCTGTTGAAGTACCTTCTACACCAAATAGTCAGATTACTCTTAATTCCACCTGGACTGGATCTGAAACCACCTCTGTTACTGTTTCTGACACAGTTGAAGAGACTGACACAGTTGCTGTTGAAGTACCTTCTACTCCAAATAGTCAGATTAGTCTTAATTCCACCTGGACTGGCTCTGAAACCACTTCTGTTACTGTTTCTGACACAGTTGACGACACTGACACAGTTGCTGTTGAAATTCCTTCTACACCAAATAGTCAGATTACTCTTAATTCCACCTGGACTGGCTCTGAAACCACTTCTGATACTATTTCTGGGACAGTTGAAGAGACTGACACAGTTGCTGTTGAAGTACCTTCTACTCCAAATAGTCAGATTAGTCTTAATTCCACCTGGACTGGATCTGAAACCACCTCTGTTACTATTTCAGGGACAGTTGAAGACACTGACACAATTCCTGTTGAAGTACCTTCTACTCCAAATAGTCAGACTATTCTAAGTTCGAGTTGGCTTGGTTCTGAAACCCCCACCGTTACATTAACTGGTACGCAAGAAGGTGCTGACACTGTTATTGTTTTTACAAGTGACCAATCTTCCGTTGTTTCTTCGACTGGATCGTCAAGTGATGTATCGTTGACCAAGTCCTCCACTGAAGTATCATCCGACGAGCCTTCTAGTGAAATTTCATCCACTGAAGTTCTATGGACGGAGTCTTTTACTCAGTCCTCTAGTGAAGTTTCTTCTACTGAGTCATCTTCGGAGTCTACTGACCTTTCCAGTGAAGTTTCATTCACCAACTCATCATCTGAGTCCTCTAGTGAAGATTCTTCCACCGACTCTTCTTTTGTGTCTTTGACTGGATCTTCAAGTGAAGTTTCTTCCACCGAGTCTTCCAGTGAAGTTTCATCGTCAAAATTTTCTAGCAAAATTTCTAGGGAAGTTTCTTCTATCGAGTCTGTTGTTATATCTTTCTCGTCGTCTCTTGAGTCATGTTCTTCTGTGTTTTCAACTGAATCATACTCTGAAGTGTCCTCAATTGAATCTTCTGCTCACATTTCTTCGATCGTGTCTTCTACTGACGTTTCTTCAGCCGAGTCTAGTGAAATTATTTCTACTGAGTCTTCAACTGGATCTTCTACTGGAATTTCATCTACCGTGTCTTTGAATGAACCTTCTAGTGATTTATCCACCGAGCCTTCCAGTGAATCATCGAGTGAAATTTCTTCCACCGGGTCTTCGAGGCAAGTTTCCTCCGCTGAGTCCTCAAGTGAATCTTACTCTGTCATTTCTTTCTCGAATTCGGTTGATACAACTCCGTTGCATTCAACTGATCAACCAACCTACAGTAGTCCTAACTTTGTGCCTTCTGGGCAAACATCAGCTGAGGTTTCAATCTCCGAGTCTTCAATTATTTCATCTATCAGTTCGTCTTCGTCTGAAAGCGGATTTATTGCTTACACTACTTCTAGCAAGAATACTGTGATTACTGGTTCTTCTAGTTTCGGTAGATATTGGAATAAGACTACTACTTCGTCTACAGTTGACACACAAACAGTGATTTATAGTTGTGTTGGTAATTCCGCACTGTCTGTTTGTTACAGAGGTTCTTATGTAGAATTTACAATATCTTCTAGTGTTTCAGATACAAAGGACATTACTGGATCGACTTCAAATACTGAACTTAACACTACGGTCGCTACTCAAGCTACACAAGTTGGCGAAGGCTCGGAGCCTCATCCAGGAACAACATTAACAGAGTCCGCTAGGTCATCAAGTACTGTTTCACTTCCAGGATCTACTGTAGGTACCGATTCAGCGTCAGAATACCCAGTTCCAGATAATTCAGATTCTAATTCTTCCAACTCTTCAGCTGCTCTAATCCCAGAATCTGGTACTGAATCTGGTTCCAATAATTCTGGTTCCAGTGAAAGCTCGGCTCCTGTTTCGTCTGGCGCAGGCTCTAGTTTCCCAAGTGGAGAACTATCCGTTCCATTACCTTCTAATATAACTCCATTAGAAGGATCTGCTGCAAGAGTCGTTAGTAGAAGATCTACAACTTCGGTCATTATCGTCAGTGTAATTACATTATTGATGATCTAGATAAATCTTAATTCACTTCTCGCGCATACAACTTAATTTCATTTCTACTTTTTGTCTAGTCAAACTTAGAGTTCAAATTACACTGTTCGAGACCATCTTGTCATTTATTAGGTGTTTTCATTTGGAAAATAGCATTTCAAGATACATAGTCTCACACACCGCATTTCGCATATTCACCTTTGATAGATTTTACCCACATTATATTCGTTCGAATTTTCATATAGATGTACTTTTGATATACAAAGTACTGGGATTTTTACATACAAGGCTCAATTTATATAATTAGATAATCTGCTCGTAGGACTCGATAATGTTCTAAAATAATTCTTCAATTCTGTTCTTAAATTTTGCAATTGCACGGGTTCCAGCAAGTTAGACATACAAAGGCTTGGAAGAAAGACATTTGAAGTTTAGATTTTGGATCAGATAATTTATAAGCCAGTTTATCAATTTTCAGAGTCAAAGCAAAAGAAGAACAATTAGGTACTGCTTTGAGAAAACGTCTAAGCTGCAGCATTGCGAATTTGCAATTTTGTCTGTGGCCCGTTTTTCGAAAAAGGATAGACACAATAATTGTGATGTTCTTCAAAATGAGCACTTGCAAATGGTATTCAAGCTCTGAGTTTTCAAGGTTCGTAGATACGGGGTTCTGCGTGGTGTGCACATAGATATGTTCGTTAATGTAATTACTATTCCGCTTCTAGTAATCCATGCGCATCTACAATGTGAAAGCTCAAGCAAGAGCTGTGGTTCAATTCTGGAAGGAAAAGAGACAAAGCATCTTGGCTATTTCGGTAGAGAATGGCAAGTTAAAAGCGTTGCTATCCATGAATAAAGAGTTTCTTTAGATCTTTCGGAGTTCGGTGATGTCATTGACTCTTCACGTGACGTTACAATGCTGGAGTATGTAGGGAGGCAGAATTCTATAGGAATACTCAATAGAAGGTATCTATACTAAAATGGGATGGATCTGCTGTCCTTAAAAGATACAGGTGCAATTATCGGAGAACTTTCGTTCCCCACAACACTCTCGATTCGTCTAGAGCAAAGCAGCCGTAGTATTTCCTGGCCAACTTCTTCATCCTCTTTTGAACTTTCTCAGTTGTATGACATAATCCGTATGCAAAAGAAACTATTCTCAATTTTTCGGACAAAAAAAATCACAAAAGACATCTGGAGTGTAAAAATATAGTTGGTATAGAAAACAAGAGTACCTCTGTATTTCCTTTCCTACATTCTTTAATAAGTCTCCAAACCGAAAATTTGCAAGATAGTGCACTTAGCCTAGTTTCACCTTGTTTGTTTTGTCTTTGCTATTGCTTTTTTGAACTTTTATTGTCAGTTCTATCTTTTCTGTTTATTGTGTTCGCCTCGTTGCCTTTGTTTGCCAGATCCAACAATACGATACAAAAACATCTCCTCAGGTCAGATCAGACCAGCCGCATTTGCTTTCAAAAGAGCCACACCTATCAACTTATAAGGGCAACTGACCGTTAGAAAACTTCAGTTGGATATCACCTTTTCGATATCTCTTTCGAGCCAGACACTAATCTCACATCAAATCAAATATACATGACAAGCCAACACCTGGTATAGCAATCGTTACACATTGGAAATGAGACGATTAAAGATCGGTATCAGACCCCAGTTGATCATCCTTGTGGGATTTGCATCCCTTTTCTCGCTCTTGATCTTGGCTGTTGTTACAGTGGTGTATTTCTCATCTAACTTGAGTGATTTGCGAGCAGAACGTTTGGAAGTCATCTCCCAACTTAAAACGACTCAGGTCAGACAGGCCGTAGAATATATATACTACCAAGTGTATTGGTTGACTACTAAGGATTCAATATTTGCTCCATTATCTTCCTATAGAGCTGGTAATATCACCACATCCATATTCAGCGAAGCTCAAAACACTCTTGACCAGTTCTTAATATCCTCAGAGCTTTTTGCTGCTGCCAGATTATATAACTTGAATTTGGAAATCGTTGCCGAAAGTTACAATAATGCCACATCAATTTCGCAACCGGCGATGGATTTCTTATATCCGTTGGCGCAGAACGCTACGATACCCCAATCATTACTACAACAATCAAGCAGTAATATCGAACCATACTTCACTGGTCCAATAGGGAACAGCACCGATCCAAACTCTGCATTTTTCATGGGTATCACATTGCCTATATATTCAAACTCGTCTATTATTTTGGACGATCCTTCGTTGTCAGGTTACTTAACTGTCATTGCATCAGCCCAGAGCATTCAAGCTGCCATAAACGACACTACTGGGTTCTCAAGCAATTCATCTGCTGATTATATTGTCATTGCTGTTCGTCCCATATATGGTAATGTTGAAGACGGGACAACTACCTCTAACTCTGACGAATCAGGAGAAGTGATCGGTTTCCAGACCGTTTTCCCAGTTAAGGACAATGTTTTGTCACCTAACAATGTTTATAACATCAACGATTCTTCGCTGGTTAAGGAGGCGTTTTCAAGGACGTATGGATCTGCTACCAATGTCAAGTCAATCTCTGGTAAATATGTGGCAATAGGCTTCAACCAGATTCAATTGGATTCCACTACAAGGTGGGCTGTGATTATAGAGCAAGCGAGATCTAAGTTTTTGCAACCTGTGAACAATTTAAGAAAAATAATCATTGGAGTTGTTATAGGAATTGGTGTGTTCATGTGTCTCATCACATTTCCATTGGCAGTTTTCTTTATACGACCAATTACAAAGCTTAAGGAGGCTACAGAAGCAATAACTAAGTCGAAAAAGCAATTTAAACAACAAAAAGATAGTTCGGCTGCGAGTCCAATACCTTCAAGCAACCCACCCCCTCTATATTCAACATTGAATCATAGGCATAAGAGAAACAGCGTGAAGTCTGCTTCTAACACCAGTACCTCCGGGTCATTGTATTCAACAGCAATTAGGCTTCCAGGTAGAATTCCTAACTCAAAGAAGTTCTTCAAAGATGAATTTACTGAGCTTTCTGAGGCCTTCAATATCATGACAGAAGAGCTTGATAAGCAATATACGCACTTGGAAGACAGAGTGAAGTTGAGAACCAAGGAGTTAGAGGCGTCCAAAATCGAAGCAGAGTCTGCGAATGAAGCGAAGACTGTTTTCATTGCTAATATTTCTCACGAATTAAGGACACCATTAAATGGTATCTTAGGAATGACATCGATTGCTATGGATGAAGAGGACCAAACAAGAATTCAAGATTCCTTGAAGTTAATACACAGATCAGGTGAACTTCTATTGCATATTTTAACCGAATTGTTGACATATTCCAAAAACACTTTGAATAGATCTAAATTGGAGAAATCTAATTTTCAAATTTTGGAGGTTGTTTACCAAGTAAAATCCATTTTCAGCAAGCTAGCCATTGACCAAAGAGTGAACTTCAAGATTTGGGTTCGCCCAAATATTTTTAGAAAGTTGATCTTATATGGGGATTCCAATAGAGTTATACAAGTTGTAATGAATCTTGTTTCTAACTCTCTTAAATTCACACCGGTTGATGGTTCAGTTGAAGTTACATTCAAATTGTTGGGTGAATATGATAAAGAAAGATCTCAACTTGATGCATACAAACAAGTTCATGTTTTAAAGGACACAAAGACAGCTCCAAATTCGTCAACATCCAATGAAGCAACTGGAATGGTAAAATCTACTTCTTCTTCTACATTAGCAATAATGTCTTCGTACTACAAAACAAAGCCGACTCCGAAGATTGGAAAGCTATCATCTTCGCTCCGTGAAGAAAGACTGAACGATATTGAATTGAGTTCCGTAAAATCCAGTACATCTGGTTCCAGTAAGCTTTCAAAGAACCTTGACTCGGACAGAGTTAGTCTACTGACAATCTCTACAAAAGAGTATGAAAATAACATTTTCGAATCTCAATTTAACCACATGAAAGCTTTACCTAAGCTTCCTTTTAGCTCGAGTTCAAATTCATTTACAGAAGTCGAAGAAGACCACCCGAGACCAAACATTCAAAATCCAAAAGAAGACATTGGTACCAATAAACGTCCAGATTTAGCACCACAAAGCGGTGACCAGCCCAAGAGAATTGAAAACAAAAGAGGAAACTCTTTTATTGCAACCCATATGGCCACAGCAGAATTGATTAAGAACAACAAAGCATTTAGAATCAGAAATATGTACAAACCGAAAACTTGGGTCGTCCAGATAGAGGTCAGAGATACGGGTCCGGGTATAGAGCCAGCTTTGCAAGAGAAGGTTTTTGAACCATTTGTTCAAGGTGACCAAACATTATCCAGAAGTTATGGTGGTACGGGATTGGGATTATCTATTTGTAGACAATTGGCTACGATGATGAAGGGAACTTTGACTTTGAAATCGGCAATTGGCGTTGGATCAATCTTTACATTCACGGTCCCATTGCCTCAAACTGGCGAGATATTGGTAGACGAGAGCGAAATGGGAGAATTTTGTGAAGACGAGTTCAATCCAAAAGCAAGAATTAACAGAAAAGTTGCGTTTAAGAATTCAACGTTGGATGTTGGTAATAGAAGTCTTCATGAGTTCGAAGATGACGAGCTTAATGAAAAAGACGACTCAGTGGAAATAACTCCATTGTGCCCACAGTCGCCTCCTCGAAGGATGAGGACAGATTCGTTCCCCAAATCAGAATCATCTGGGGATAGTCCTCGGCAAGGTAATTTGGATTCTGCTGGAAGTTCTAGTAGTTTTCAATTACGAGGAAAGGTTGACCCACTGAGCACCACATATGAAAAACCTCACCTTATAACCAGATCATCCACAGGAACTGCAAATTCGGCGAGCGCCGGTGGACGCCTGGATCTACATCACAATATTCTTGATGACTTGTCAGATCTCAAGATTTTGGTAGCGGAAGACAACATGGTAAACCAAGAAGTAATCAAGAGAATGCTCAAATTGGAAGGCTTCACCAACATCACCTTGGCATGTAATGGTGCAGAGGCAGTGGAGCTAACAAAAGAGTCAATTGAAAAGGATGAAATTTTTGACTTGATATTCATGGATGTTCAAATGCCCAAAATTGACGGCCTTTTGGCTACAAGGATGATAAGAACAAATTTACAATATGAGAACCCCATCATTGCTTTGACTGCGTTTGCAGATGAAAGTAATGTCAAAGAATGTCTCAGTAGTGGAATGAGTGGGTTCCTATCCAAGCCTATCAGAAGAACGAACTTGCGAAAGATTATTGTTGAGTTCAGTCCTGTATTATTAAGTGAGATTGTTACAACACCGCAAACACATCAGAGTGACGAAAATCGTCTAGGATTTACACCTACCAACGTTGACAGCAGTGCTTAGACTACAACATCGTAGGAAAAGAGAACAAGAGCTCACAACTGTAATACTTCAACTATTGGCGAAGAGCTCCGCCAATAACATCTCCTAATTAGCATTAATTTTCATTTCTTTCGTCGCCTATTTACAATGTATATTCATTTATCAGTATTTTTACGTCACATCAATAAAGCTAAGAATAAGGAGAACCGTATCCTGCGAAGCAAATGGGTTGCTGATCAAACTCAGTTGAGCCACAGTGTATTCGTACCGTGGAGTCGGGCTCTTCACGTACTTAAATATTTCTTGGTGCGAAATTCTCGAGTTGAAAATTGCCAGAAACGTAAAACTATCTTATTTACGACTTTGTGTATGCGCAAAAGTTTCATAATATTTGAATGCGCCCAACTAGATGCAAACAAGCCAAACGGCGAAAAGGGCTTTGACATCTATAAACAAAAACATGCAAAACAAATATTAGAACAGAATAAAGGCTATAGACACTTGATGTTTGGAACAAAACACTTCAAAAGTAGGTTCCACAGTCGAATTAACGTTCTGTCACACTAAATGTCTGGTGCCGAATAGAACTGTCCAGATAAAGTATGGAACTCGCACGTGACTGAATCCTTACTATTTCTGGTTCAGATCTCCTTTGGGACCAAATGGTGCGGCTCCTCCTGGCTAGAAATTCAGCCTCAACTGTCATCCTTCCATTTATGAGTCGTTCCGTCTGCAACGGACGTCCTTGATATTCCCAACCACCTGAAGCAAGCTGTGGATTTAAAAGCGTAACCTGATTCTGAACCACGTATATCATAGCTCTTTTTCGTGGGTAGTCATAGATAGTCGGATCCTCTTCAGCAATTGTCTGAGCTCATCCGCATATCGTATTCAGATTTTGCGTTCTTTGCTGTAATCACAGTTCTCATCTCACATGACAGACAAGTACGATAGAGGCTCTTACGCCTCTGAGGATAGTAAGGAAGACCTTCGTCGGTCCTATGAGCTGGAGCTCGACACTGAGTTTACTCCGCGGGTCAACCATTACAATTTTAAGAACGTCTTCTTCTCAGGGACCCTTTTGGCTGTTTTGATATGGGGGTCGTCCTTCTTAATAACTGCTATCGCAAACTTGCGAAATAATGAAATAATACACCATGAATATGAACAATTGTTGAAGACAAACGCGCCTCTGTTGTGGAAGAATAGACCCGCAGTAGACTGGGACGGTTCCGGAAAGATTCCCTTGAACTTCACTGCTGTAAGAGAGGGTAAATTCAAACCAAATTACATATCTTTACAGTGGATCCACGAGCCACTGTCTATAGACAACGATAAGGGTACGTACGTGTTAAAGGATGACTCCAACGGACATTTAGAATATACCATCAAGTCTATTGTTGATGATGACTATCTGTTCACTTTGTATAATGGCTCCTCGTTTAACTACAGCGATACAGAGTATAAAATCGATTCCTTGATAGCGTCGCCAGACTTAACAAAGGCAATCTTGAGAACCAACTCCACACATAACTGGAGACATTCAACTTTTGCGTTGTATTGGTTGCTCGATATCTCTGAATCCTCGATAAGTCCAGTATTAGATACGACAAGCATGTTGGCTGTCACTTCGTGGTCGCCGAAGTCGACCGACGTCGCATTTATACTTGACAACAATGTCTATGTGAAGAATATTTCAACTGGAGAAGTCAAACAAGTCACATTTGATGGTAACTCTCAGGTCTTCAATGGTAAGCCAGATTGGGTTTACGAGGAAGAGGTTTTTGCTGGCGATATTGTTTTGTGGTGGTCGCCAACTGGAGATAAATTTACTTTCTTGAAGTCGAATGACACTGAGGTTCCCGAATTTACTATTCCTTACTACGTTCAGAATGGCCACGAGGACTACCCGGAAGTTGTTCAAATCAAGTATCCAAAGGCAGGATACCCAAACCCAAGAGTTGAGTTGGTCATTTACGACTTGGATACCGGAAAAAACCAATTTTTGGAATTGAAGTCTGAGAAAATATCGTCACAAGACAGATTAATTACTGAGGTTGTTTGGGTAGGTTCGTCTGTGTTGGTCAAGACATCCAATAGAGCTAGTGACTTAGTGGAGATATTTTTGGTTGATAGTGTTAAAAATGAATCCAAGATAGTAAGAAGTTTAACTGCAGACGACAGCTGGTTTGAAGTCACTTCCAATACCTTGTTTGTTCCTAAAAATGAATCTTTGGGGCGTATAGAAGATGGATATGTTGACACTGTTGTTTCAGGAGGTTTCAATCATTTGGCTTATTTCTCACCACCAAGCTCATCTGAAGGTGTTCTATTGACAGACGGTCAGTGGGAAGTGATTGGAGGGGTTGAATCATTCGATTTCAACAAGAATGAAGTTTACTTTATCAGTACCATGAAATCTTCTGTCGAAAGACATATCCACTCGGTTAATTTGTTTGATAAATCCAACAACGGACTTCCAAAAGTAGAAAATATCACAAGTGGTGAAGGTTGGTTCGTTGGATCTTTTTCATCAGGATCTAGATACTTGTTATTGACGTATGAAGGTCCGGAAGTTCCATACCAAAAGTTGATTGACCTATCCTCTCTTCAAGAAGTTAAGACTATTGAGTCAAACCAAGATGTCATCAAGAACTTAGACCGCTATCATATTCCTGAGGTAAAATACCAGATTATTGAATTACAAGACGAAGAGACTGGTGAATATTTCAAAGCGAATGCCGTTGAAACGTTCCCATTGAACTTCGATAGCCGTCGTAAGTACCCAGTATTGTTTTTTGTATATGGTGGACCAGGTTCTCAGCTTGTGACTAAGAATTTTGCCGTTAGTTTCAGCTCAGTTGTTGCAGCAGAATTAGATGCTATAGTAGTAACAGTGGATGGTAGAGGAACTGGTTACAACAACTACAACACTGGTTTAGGATCTCTGTACAAATTTATTGTCCGTGACAAGTTGGGAAAGTATGAACCTTTGGATCAAATAGCAGCTGCAATGCTATGGTCAGAGAAGAATTACGTTGATTCTGATAGAATTGCTATTTGGGGATGGTCATATGGAGGATTTCTTACATTGAAAACTCTTGAAACTGATGTTAAACACAAAGTGTTCTCTTACGGAGTTTCCATTGCACCAGTTACTAAATGGAAGTTGTATGACTCCATATATACGGAAAGATACATGAGAACCCCTCAAGAAAACCCAGCCGGATACGAAATTGCATCCATTCATAATATAACTAATTTTGAACACGTCAAGAAGTTTTTCATTGGCCATGGAAGTGGAGATGATAACGTACATGTTCAAAACACATTGAAATTGATTGACGAGTTCAACATGGGAGACATCGAAAACTTTGATTTCATGATTTTCCCAGATAGCGACCATTCCATTCGTTACCACAATGGTAATAAGGTTGTGTATGATCGTATCTTGACTTTCTTAAGAAGAGCGTTCAGCGGTGAGTTTGCATAAGCATGTCACATGTAACAGATATCATTTATAATTTTAATGATAACAACAATAACAATAATGACGAGAATGATAAGTAATTGTGTATTATATAATTTAAATACTATACATTTCGAGAGTATTTCAAAAATTTTGATTAGAAGACGTAGATTAGAAGACTTATGAAGACACGGAAAATTTACATTATATTAATGCGTTTCTTATTTCCAAGAGAAAGAAAAGTTTGCTGGCTTTATTTTCTTTCAGAGTATGGGGAATACCTGTATTGGCAATTACCCCTTCAACGGTTAATAAGCATCAGCTTCTGCAACTTTCCTCTAACACAAAGTGTCTCGTAGTCATTTGGTGCACGAGCTGGTAAACTGTCAACTTTTATATTTCCTTTTTAGGAAGTCAAGATAATCCATCTCCAAGGGCACGTGAGCCATCTGAAAAAAAATTTTGAACAAAGTGGTATATTAAAAAAACTTTTTTGAAGCGAAAGATTTCATTTCCTTCTTCCGATCCCCAAGAAACAAGTTCAATTGACCACTACTCATAATGATTATTTACACTGACGTTATTTCTGGAGACGAATTGTTGTCTGACGCTTATGATGTCAAGGAAGTAGGTGGTGTCATCTACGAAGCTGACTGTTCTATGGTCACTGTTGGTAACGGTGATATCGATATTGGTGCCAACCCTTCTGCTGAAGACGGTGACGAAGATGTTGAAGATGGTGCTGAAACCGTTAACAACGTTGTCTACTCCTTCAGATTGCAACAAACTCAATTTGACAAAAAGTCTTTCTTGACTTACATCAAGGGTTACATGAAGTCTATCAAGGCTCACTTGGCTGAAAAGAACCCAGAAGAAGTCGAAGTTTTCGAAAAGGGTGCCACCGCATACGTCAAGAAGATTGTCGGTTCTTTTAACGACTGGGACTTCTACACTGGTGAATCCATGGACCCAGATGCCATGATTGTCTTGTTGAACTACCGTGAAGACGGTACCACCCCATTCGTTGCTATCTGGAAGCACGGTGTCAAGGCTGAAAAGATCTAAGCAAGCTTTGTATAGTGTACAAAGAATTGTTTAAAAATTCTTATTTAGTTCATAGTATTTTAATTGAAGACAAATACACCGCAGATTTTGTATTCTGTATTGAAACGAAAACACCAATGTAACTTTACATTAAATTCATCAATTTTTGCCAGGAGAGATATTTTAAGATAGTGTATTAATATTTGAAAGCACTATAATGTACTATATTTACATTGACTTCTGCCCAACGTAGAGACATACATTTTCCAATGTCACACCCTTCTCGACGTACCAGAACATTTCCACCTCAAACCCACTCAACATGGACTTCAATGCATATACTCTGCTTTCGTCAATTAACCTTCGAGCAACAAACCCCAATTTCTCCCTATTCAAGTAGTCCAATTGGCTTATATGCTCAACTTCTAATCTCTCAATATTCTCTGTGTATTCTTTCTTACCACACACTGCCCATGAAACGATCTTCTTGAGAATCTGGAACGAATCTGGGGTTTTGAAGCCTTTGTCAGCAAGATACTCACGCGATTTAGGAAGTAATTGGTCATATGAGCACACATGTCTACAGCACATCGCAATTAATAGGCCGCCAAATTTATCCTTATTGTCAGATAAAAGTGATGAATTGAGCAACAGCTTCAATGTTAAATCTGTGGCAGCACCACATAAGTGTTTGGAAATTGCAACGATCTTGGAAGGGTTAAGCTTTGCGACAAATTTGTCCAAGTCTAAATCTTTGATATCAATTCTAGTTCTATGTATTGTGGGTGTTATTGCAATCGCAGAATTCAGGCAGTCCTTTAAGATCTTCTTATCCATCTTCATTCTATTGACTCCACGGTCTATGAACCCATATCCATAGTTTTTTGACTTCACCTCATTATCTCCCTTCCGCTTCAAATCATCAAGAAGACAAAGGTTGACAAATCTCAGCAATTCAGCTTTTCCGCATCCAAATTCTACAAACGAATTATTGGGCAGTAAAAGCTTAGCATCCCTGATGTTCCCGATCAACGAGGACTGCTGCAAAGCATGCTTTTGTATGAGGACTTCGTCCAACCTATTCTGTAAGCCTGTATGTTCGCTGATTCGATACTGGAGAGGCTCAAAATGAATTCCTTCGATAATGGGAATGTACTTGGAGTATAGTTCCTTTTCGTTCAAAATTTTGTCTTCCGAGTTCATAATATATTCGTCCGTACCTGACAGGTCCTTCAATCTAATGTTTATGTCTTTTGAGAACCATTCTTCGGTTCTCTCTATCGGTTTGGCATTACATTTCTTCAAGTGGTTTGCGAGTTTCTTCTTCCAAACTGTATGTTTTCCGTCAAGAGGACAAGGAACCCTCTCATCTAATTCGGAC
Organism: Scheffersomyces segobiensis; assembly: GCA_030564745.1. Classification (NCBI taxonomy): domain Eukaryota; kingdom Fungi; phylum Ascomycota; class Pichiomycetes; order Serinales; family Debaryomycetaceae; genus Scheffersomyces; species Scheffersomyces segobiensis. The sequence continues at coordinate 45,737 of JAKTZB010000031.1, read as the reverse complement.
AGTTTACTTTCCACTAGGTCGCTGTTGTTATTGTAGATTATATGCTCAGAACAGTACTTTTGAGAGCCTTTTCTTCGCATAGCACACCTTCTGTCCTTTTTTATAATGAAGTATTCACATCGGAAAAGATTGACATCGTTGATGACAACATCAGAATTCTTCTCTGTTCTCCTCTTCTTGACCTCCTGCGTCATCATTTGTGGTTTTGCATTTGAAAATTTGATTATCGTTACAATAGCTTTTTAGTCCTCTAATTTATTTGCAATAATTTGTTCGATGCTCTTCGCACAGAAAAAGTTTCAATTTCCAAATCTGCAACCACGTTTAATTCTTAAATACTGTAGAAGTTACTCTGTCTGAAGCTAACCTGTATTATATATACTGTGTATGTTTGTTCGTCTACTTCTAGAACTTTTATCATGTGGAGACTTGATCTTTTAGAAGTCAAATTCCATAATTGCACTGCCCGATTTCCTCACACTAAGAAGTTGCTCAATGCGAGAAATAACGAAAAGCTCTTGAAAAGGTTGCCAGCATCGGTCAAGGATGCCGACAACGAGATCTTAGCACTTAAGAAAGAATATTTTGATAAAAAGTACTATGGATCATACAAGAAGTTGGAGAAGGAGATCAACAAAATAGTCAAAACTGAAATCACCAAACTTAAGCAAGACAAAACCAAGAATCAATCAACCATTAATTTCCTTGATTCTGGTGAAAATATCAAGCTTCTCATAACATCTAAGTTGGTGAAGTCATTAACAGCATCAGTTTTGGTCAGCAGGGAGTTGAAACTTAATCCTCCAAAGTACATATCCGAAGTTGTTCGTGAAATAATTTTAGATAAATCAAATATTGCCAATCCATCCAAATTCTTCATACAGTTCTGTCAAAACGACAAGAACCTCAACAACTACTTTTCGAATTTATGGAATAACAAGAAAATTAAAAACATAATATCTGAAATAGAGTGGTCTTTCAAAATCGTCAGAGGAAACTTAACTATACAAGAAAAGGATGCCCGTAGGAAGGCTACTGGAAAGGAAATAAGCGATGATGGAAAAGAAGGTTCCTTCGATGATTCTGAAGAAAGTGAGGATGACGAAGAAGAAGAAGACGAGATGGAGGAATTGGACAATGAAGATGTGTATGAAAAATTTGCCATATATGATAAACTTGTAGGAGACTCAGACCACGAAGACGAAGAACAAGCTCCTGACTTGGATCAAAATGTTAATTACAATGAAGTCACAGACGAGGAACCTTCTGATGATTCAGAACAAGATGAAGACTTGGAAGGGGACTCCAGTTCCGATGATGGTTTCTTTGAACAAGACGAACCGTCTAGAAAGGAAAGGAAAGAAAAAAACGAATATAATCTTCCTCAGTTAGCCAGTAGCTATTTCTCAGGCGGATCGGATGATGAAGATGAAAATGTAGATAACGACCAGGTTGTAAAGGATATTACAACACAAAGAAAGAATAGAAGGGGTCAAAGGGCCAGGCAAAAGATTTGGGCACAAAAATATGGTAAAGAAGCTAAGCATGTCAAATCCGAAATAGAAAGGGCATCAAGCGATAGAGAAAGAAGAAGACTCGAATACGAAGAAAGATGTCGCAAAAGAGAAGATAAAAATAAACAGGCTCCAACAGGCTCTAATACAGCTCCTCTTGGAGATAGAAAGGTTAGAAACGGAGTATCACTTCCTTCAACCCCGATTCCAAGCGAGAGCACTAAGATTCATCCATCGTGGGAGGCAAAGAAGTTGGCGGAAGAAAAACTCAAAAACGTCAAATTCCAGGGTAAGAAAATTACATTTGATTAATCATAAGTACTTGCTAGTAAATGCATAGGTCCTTTTCTTGGCTACTGCTCTCTGTAATTATAGAAGACTGTAATCAATTTTGAAGTTGGCAAATATTTCCTCTTCAGTAAATGGTTCACATATAATTGGCGTGACGAGTTCGAATAAGTACTCGCATTTCTCTGGTTCACTAACAGTCAACAACTTGTTGTGGGGGCCACAGATCATTTCTACCACTGCAGATCTGCTGGGACCATTCCAACATTTGGCTCCATTCTTGTATACTAATGTATTGTCCTTAAATTCCAGGAATCTCCCGATAAGAACATCGTCTTGTGTGATAGTATCAACGAAACCCAAGTTGTAGTTGTATTCTCCAATTTTTCCCGTGACTCTACTTGAGACAAGCGACCTCAATATATCATTGGGACCATAGTCAATTTTCAAGTCATCCTCAAGAATAGATATGTCCATTTGAAGCGATTTTATTTCCCTTTCGAGGTTCTCAATTGCCTCCGAGGATGGCTTAGACGATGTGTCTTCAGTGAAGAGTGGTGAATAGTTCAGAGCGTCAGCCCTCTTATCCAAAAATCTACCCAAGTAATTTTGTGCTATGTAGCTAACATAGTGATGGATTAGGCGAGCAAGATATGGAGTCTCGATTACATCCAATTGATCATAAGGTGTACAAGTGATCTTCTTCGACTTCTGAGACAATGCTTCCAAGAGTTTATGAGTGTCTTCAATCTTTTCTTCCAATTCGTCCTCCTTGTTGGAAACGTATTCCTGGAATTTGTTGACAGACTCCTTCACTGCTGCATCGTTAAAATTAGGATTATAATTTTTGGTCAATGCGGCCAATATCTTCTCGAGGTACAAGATTTTATTTTCCTGTTTCAACAAGTTGTCGTGGTACTTAGTAACTTGATGTGTAAGCTCGTTGATATGTGGAGATAGTTTATTGTACACCAGTTCAGTGTCCTCATCGTCTTCTGTCTGATTCAGGATGGCCTGCTGCAACTGTACCAATTCATGCGTTTTCTTAGCTAAAGCATCCTTCAATTCCTTTAACTTGTTTTGGTCTTCATTTTTGTGAGCCTGGGCAATTTCAATCAATTTTTTCTTAATCTCGAGTGCCTTTGCAATATCTTTATTCACTGTTTCGCTGTATTCCACGTACTGCTGGTGGATTTGAGGACATTTATTCTCACATTTGCCAGTTTGGTACTCATCTGAGCCATCGCAACAAATATCGTAATCGCATACTCCATCGTTCAACTTGTAGTTCTCTATATATCCAGGTGTGTGACCATGGTTGGAGCAGTAAAATTTTATCTTTTCGTTATATGGACAAGCATTTGTTCCTGGTTCATCCAGGCCATCAGGACAATCGCAATAATTGTCGTTTATTTGATCGTATGAAAGCACGATTTCGGGATTTCCTAAGCATTTCCACGTTTTTTTCCCACTGCCAGCATCTCTTATTGGACTGTAAAGATGTTGGTCTTCCGGAGACACACCAATGATATGACTTGAATCTGCAACTGCTGGTTCTGGTGATACTTCTGCAAGTAATGGGACAGTGATTAATGCGAGCAAGGTGCTCAACCAAATTATTGAATTGCTCATCTGGATCAAAAAGTTACAGTGCGGAGCAATAATAAGAAATTCTTGATATGGACGGTAATCAATGAATAATTGCAATTAGCTTTGTAAACAATATTTTAAATCGTTTATCAAATTATACATTCTGCAATATATCCTATAGAACATTTTGATCGTAATAAGAATTAGTGCGCAAATTGGTCTTTACACTGCTCCGACAATTCAGACTTCCTTACATTTTGCAATTATTGCTATCCTAACTATTTCAATAGTAAAGTCTCGACCATTGAGTAGAAGATTTTTATCCGATTGGAACTTAGCTAGTCTAGTCTGATCTTATAGAAAGTGTTGCAATGGTGTTCTGAATGTATATAGTATCACCATGGCACCGAAAAGAACACCACAGTATTCGGATTCTGTAAGTCTTTCTCGATGCAAGAGAGCAGTACGACCGTTTATATCTAAAGTTCATGGTCTCTATGACTTGAACCAGAAGTACTCCTCATTACTAGTTCATAATTTTCCCTTGAAGGAGGCCCTTTCTTGTTGTCGATCGGACTCAACAGTTTATTCGAAGAACGAGAAAACGAGAAAAACATACAACGAGAGACCGGGTAGCAAACGACGAAAGAAGAGTGATTACGTCATTTCCAAGAGTGGTATTGGCATAGACAGTGACAACTTGGACTACAGCTATGAAGAAGATTCCGATAACGAAAAAAGAGATACTGTACCACCTATAATGCAATCTACTTTACTTTCGAAACAGGTTGATGCTTTTGTCTCTCCAAAGGATTCATTTTCAAGACTTCTCTCAATGAAACCATTTATAACGGTCGAACTATACGATTCGTATGTCGAGGTATTTCAGATATTTAAGAACGTAGTAACCTCCTTCGTTGTGAACAATCATCCTTTAGATGAAAGCCCCTCCAAAATTCCGAGACTATCAACTTTATCTTCTTTAAAAATCGGCAAAATGATAGCTCTTTCGACTAAATCGTCTTTCTACAAGCTTAATCAATCATTGCTTTTTGACCCAAATACATTACCAAATCATTTAAAGGAAGTTCACAACAATTTAAATGATGACATCGACTATTGGTTTAATGTCGAGCCGACTATAGTGATAGAATCCTACAAGCTAGAATTCATTCTCGGCTACTTCGTTCATTTGGTAGTCTTCCATCTGAAGCTGGTATTGTATGGTTTGATGCCTGTGTTTATTCATTGGCTTTTTGAGCAGGCACAAGCTGCTGCGCAGAACAGCCAAGTACTCTTGACGTTAATGAATACAATGTTTTCTGAATATTGGTCCATTATGTCTCAAGATCACACCGACATCGACTATAATACTACAGCACTATTAAATGGAAGTGATTTCAGAAGTACTAATGCAAGATCATTTTGGATTCTATTCAAGATAGGATATTGGAACAAATTTGTTCATGCACTTGGCTTACAGTCTAATTTTTCCTCAAATTTCTGTAATTCTTCTTTTATGCTAGAAACTTTGCTCGTTGATGATAAGATAAATTTGGAAGTGGTAGGTGAAATAGATTCTGAGCTTTTAGAGCACGAAAGATTAACTCACGATATATATGGTCTTATCAAAGCAAATCCACAACATCCAATGCTAAATTCAGTATTGGTGAAACTATTTACAGAGTTACTAAGTGAAACAAGATTTCGGATCAGTAGATGCACAAATGTCGAAGATATAGAAGAATCTTTAAGTGATTCATACCATCATTTGAATGATTTTCTCAGCAACTGGTTAGGACTTTCTAATGAATCGTCATTGATATTCAACTCGTTGTACCCAGGTAACGATCTCATATTCGATGCTACTGGTATGCTCTTGGATTTCATTAACTCGAAAGCGACTAGAACACATATCCGTCTCGCTGGGCTAATAGAAAATCACCATAACTTTGATACAGAAAAGGTTGATCATTTGGTAATAAAATTCAGAACCATATGCAATAATAGTGATATGTTGATGAAGAGTGTTGACATTCTTCGAGGTTACTTTCTTGATAATGGCGCGTTCACAGGTTATTTTCCGTATAGCGAGAATGAAATCAGCAGAATTATCTTGCAAATACTTCTGTGTGAAAGGTGGCATGCATCAAACACAGAATTTAATGGCTTATTGTTGTGGTTGTATCAAAGGGGTGAATTATCTCTGCTTGTATTGGCTCAATCCCTTTTCAAAAGTACTTATATGGGCTTCCGTGAATTTGATGACGACGACATTGATGAAATAAGCTGTTTACTTTTTCCTTAACTATGTCCTTTGCCATCTTATTTCCATAATTATATGTATATATATGTAAACATAAATTGTATTCTAATGACATTTCACCTATCTGAGACTGTCGAATCACACAATAAACACTTGCCATTCATGGCATTATCACCTATCATTGACACTGCTTGATCAACAACAGCAGACAACGCTACTGGTTGTATCTTTTCTGACAAATCGGTGGCAGCACCCATATCAGTGTCTGGGATCAATCCAGGCATTAATGCATTCACTCTTACTTTTCCTCCCAATTCTGCTGCTAATGACTTCGTAAAACCCAATAGACCTGCTTTACTGGCAGCATAGATAGACGTACCGGGAATAGAGATATTTGTCATTGATAGCACCGATGAAATGTTAAGGATTGTGGGAGAATTGATTTCCCCTTTGGTTTGTTTCAGCAATTTTCTTGATTTTTTCAACATGGGTTTGTATGCCAATTTGCTTAATATTATTGGAGCTATTAAATTCAAATCTATTACTGTGTTGATCTCTTCGTTTGTAGACTTCGAAAGCAAGTTCCTCGTCGTTATGCCAGCACAATTTACCAAAATTGAAGCGTTTTCAAAACAATTAGCTAGTAGACTGTAGGTATTACTGGAAGGGCTCTCCCTCGGTAAGCCTTGCAAATCCACAAGTTGATAACTATGTTGTTGGCTATCTGTCACCTTCGGTAGCTCTTTTACATTCTGTTCAAGTAATTCTCTACTTCTTGCCAATAGCACAACCGAACATCCTTGCAGAGCCAATTTCTGAGAGATTGCCTTTCCCAAACCCTTTGAGCCTCCGGTTATCACCGCTTTGTGACCTCTGAATCTGTACATATGTGAGACATTCAGGGAAGCAGCTTTTATGGAAGAGACTGTTCGCAAAATTATCTAGAAGAGTTTGATTCTGCAGATGGAGTTTGCACCCACCCGCAATAAACGGCATTAATGACATCCATAACAAATTATAACGTAGATAGTTATAGATCGTGTCGTATATTCTTCACCTCTTTCAATATTTGTTCCGTAAACTCGTCGTAAACTTTTCGAAGCTTTTCTATTTTAGTTTTAGCGTACGTATCATCGCTTGCAACTAAGTTTCATTGCAAATCATTTCATTTCGAACATGATTCTTTCACGTCTTTCGACCAGCAAAATAAAATACACCAGATAAAAGTGTCTTGCAGGACATGACAACTACAAAAAAGAAGAAAAATATGGTGCCTTCAGCCAGATTCGAACTGACGATCTCCTCATTACTAGTGAGGTGCCTTACCAACTTGGCCATAAAGGCTTACAAAATCAAGACGACCCCGGTGAGGATCGAACTCACGATCTCAAGATTAACAGTCTTACGCCTTAGCCAGCTTGGCCACGGAGTCTTCTTAACGATTCACTAGAGATCCGAAGTAAATCGTGAGTTTCCAAAAACCATCCATACAGCAATAGTAAAGCAAAAAAATGCAGTAAAGAAAAGTTAAGCATTTTAACCTTTGGGTTGCCTCAAGCAATTCGGCATGTATTAGAGGAATGTTTTCTATAGTATGCAATAATATGTACTATCATCGCATTATATCCCATTTCATAAATCAAAAATTTTAAGTTTTTAAATTTGGACTTTAATCGCAATTCTTGACATTTTGTTGGAAAAATTCCTTTGGGTTTTTAGTGAGTATAACAATATTGACTATTTTTCAGGCTTCTCACAATTTCAACCTGGCTGCAAAAGTCAGATTTTTCATGCTTAATTTCATGTTCTCCTATCAATACTCTTATTTTCATTCTTTGATAAAGATGGCTTTTCTCAAAGAAAACTGGACCCAATACAATTCTCATATGATTGTATAGGTTTAACATTAGGGTTTTCAAAAAGACATTGACGGTCTAGAGTAATAAATATTCGCCTAAAGGTTCTATATTAGTTACAAAGAAGTTCTGTTTAGGCAAATGTTTTGACTCTATAGGTAGGTAATAGTTGGTGTCTTCACTTATTATTATTTCTGGATATTCAGTGGCTTGAACTATAGGCTTCAAATTGAGTTGTAATCTCCAATTGCAACGCAAAATTCGTTCGAGAATTGGCTCTGTCTCTTGGGGGAGTTTAATGATATTAGTTAATTACATTACGTTAATGTTAAGACACTTTCAAAATATTTATGTGTATAAGTCAAGGGCAATGAAGTGTCACGTAGACTTTCATTGCACTTAGAGTCAGTTACCAGCCTGAAAAACTTACAAATTAAAATTATTGAACCGATTTGACGTGTATTCATTCTAACGTGTTAATGTACAAGGCAATATATATTTCATAACAGCTACTACTCGTTGGTGAGGAGGGTCGAGACACACATAAGACCCAACATACCATACTTGAAGTAGACGTTTTCAGTTATCAAGATTGTGACGTAGCCCAATTTGGGTAAGTATGCCTTAACAGAACCGACCAAGTCAGTCTTTTGATTCAAATACTTCTGTTTCTTGGCGTACAATCCAAGATCATCTACAGCGTTGTTATCACCTTTGGTTAACAATAATTGTTTATCAGAATTATGGTGTTCTCTTAACACTCTGTGCACTATGGGGATATTTCTGCCCTGGATTTCGTACACTACAATATCCCCGACCTTTGCTACCTGGTCACGGTTCCAGAGGAACAAGATGTCTCCTCTTTGAAAGGCAGGTTCCATTGATCCAGATAATACAACGACAATTGGCGAATGAGAGTTTGTGATGATTCCAAGAGACTTCCAGATCACAAACGCCGATGTAAACACGTACGCCAATGACAAGAATTGAATTAACTGCTGACGTACATTCATGGCAGATGAGGTTCAAGTTGGTTAATGAGATTAGAAGCACGGCAGCATGTTACCAGTTTCGTGACTGTTTTTGAAACCAGCGTGTTAATGTCGCATGTCGAAGTGTCGCTCTGGGTAAAAATATCACGTGATAGATCATGTGACAGATAGATGTCGATATAGACTTTGATCAAGCTACTTTCCTTTCTTCTTCGTTTAATCTACAGATCAGTATGAGAGATAAGGAAGTTCTAAGAGTAGGTGGGATTAAAAATCAAAAGCAGAGCATGTGTCAGCGTCAGCAAAGAGCAACAAAGAGCAGCTGAATGACGTCTAGCAGGCTGAGTGTTACTGTGCAGCCCGAGAATAAGAACTTGCACGTAGATAAGGAACGCTATCCCAAGTGGTCCTTAATTCGCACCCAAATGGAATTGAGATGTCCATAAGCGGAACATCAAGACTGAGTAGAAGCAGAGGGCTAAAGATTAATCTTAATATGTAATAAGAGTCACGGAGTAGTTCACAAGGTTTTCCTTGGATTTGTCTAAATTCATAGAAAAATACCGTATCAGAAGAAGTAGACGAGGTCGGTGATGAATTGGCCTAACTGCCTGGACGACTAACCAAAGTAACGCTTTTATTCCACTAACTGGTGTGGGTAGATAATATAGTATTGCTCTCTAGCAAAAGAATAATGGTATTAATCACCGGTCTCCACCTTTGTAAGTTATTCTCGAAGATGGCAATTGTCAGCATAGAGTAATTTTGCTGTTCATTTCTCATCATCTTGTGCTACCATTGCAAAGCTACCGATTATGGTAGTTACAATCAAATGTTAATTTATCGATGCCATACATGCTATAGGTGTATTTCCGACTTTAAGTACGAACTTCTTCTGCTCCACTGACATCCTTGGGTCGGCCCACATCATCTGCCCTAAGCCCTGTGAGGCATTAATTCGCCCATAGATACAGACGTTTTTTTTTTCTCACACTCTCTTTACGAAAATCAAATTGCTACACTACCCACCAAATTGTCATCAAAGAGACAAAGACACCGATTTATTTTTCCTGGTTGTACATACACTTAACCGCTTAACATCTTTCTGCTTTTCCTTATTGGTTGTAACTACCGCTAACAGTTCGTGTCTCGTTGAAGAGACTCTCTACGACTGGCTCCTGTTTTGTTGCTGTTGCCGTTGTGATCATCAGCATTGATTTGTCACTTTCACCGTTAATCATGAGTCTATCGACATCTAAAATTAGCCAAGAGGTTCTGGATCTGCACCAAGAAGAAAAGTTTTCAGCTCTATCTGAGTCTGCTGTCCCTTCTGGTTCTATATCTGCCCGATCTCCATTGGTCTTATCTCCTACTACTGTTGCTTCGATTGTCAATGTTCCGTCTTCAGTTGGACTCGCTTCCTCTAGCTCATATCACGATGGCGATACTTCTGCTGCTACATTTCAATCTGCTGCTCCACTCAAGCCCTCCCAATCGGTCTCCTTTGGAGATTTAGACAGCCAGGAAAGAAGCAGAAGATTCACCATCTCTGCTCAACCTTCCGATGTCAATGTTACTACACAGGTTCCCTCCAGGAAGACATCCATGACTACCTCCAGTAGAAAGAACTCCACCAGTGATGTTCTACTGTTCTTAACTACTCATTTGCATGGGAGTAACCAACATCAAATGGTATCTGTTCCTAGTGCGAATGGATCTCCCTTCTCTGTTCCTGGTAATTTGTCCAGCAACAACTCTTTGAGAGTCAACTCTCCAACAACAGTTGACCCATCTGCTTCGGCTCTTAAACTGTCTTTTTCGTTTGAATCGGGAAAGGAAAATGATTCTTTCAGACAGAAATCACCTTCTCCTCCTCCCTTTGCAAGAACTTTGGGTCCTTCAGGGTTGTCCTCTCCTGCTTCGACCACAATCGGCCAGACTCAACCAATTAAAATTACCAATTCAGGTAATAATAGTGCCAATGTCTCTCGTAAAGGTTCAATGAAAAAGTCAAACAAGACAGTAGTTGCTTCTCCAGTAGGTCCGCCCGTACCATTTCAGCAATACTTATCCAAAGAGTATGATGGTAAATTCCATATATTGTTGGCTTGTACAGGGTCTGTTGCTACCATAAAAGTTCCTTTGATAATAGACAAATTGTTTCAGACGTTTGGTGCTTCGAAGATCTCAATCCAATTGGTGGTGACTAAGTCGTCTGTTCATTTCTTACGGGGCCTCAAGATCCACAACGACGTTAAGATTTGGAGAGACGAGGATGAATGGGTTAATTATGGCGAAGGAACATTGAGTACTTCAACTCTTTCTACTTCCGAAGCTAATCCTGCCAACAAGAAGCCAAAAAGTCCGTACGATAGATTGATATTGCATAACGAATTAAGAAGATGGGCCGACATTATGTTGATTGCACCTTTGTCAGCAAATACACTTGCAAAAATCGCTAACGGTATTGCTGATAACTTATTAACTTCTATAGTTCGTTCTTGGGGTCCCTCTACTTCTGGTCAGATAAAAAAGCCGATTCTAGTCGCCCCAGCCATGAACACGTTCATGTATACACATCCAATTACTGCTAAACAATTGGCTTTGATTGCGTCACCAGACTATGGAATTGAAGTATTGAAACCAGTCGAAAAAGTTTTGGTATGTGGTGATATTGGGATGGGTGGTATGAGAGAGTGGTCGGAGCTAGTCGATTTACTCAGAAGAAAAGCGGCAGTCATCAGGGCAGAAAGAAAGAAAAGAGACGAAAAATTATTGGCAGAAGAAGACGAGGATGCCGATGAAGATGAAGAGGATGCCGATGATGACGACGACGACGACGACGACGAGGATGACGACGACGACGAGGATGACGACGACGAGGATGATGATGAAAATGATGACGAGGATGAAGAAGACGATGAAAAATATAAAGACAACGCTGAAAGAGAAAAGACTGGGAAAATCGCCAAAGAGTCAAAAAAACAAGATCCCGACAAATTTGATGTTACTAATGATAATGATGAAATGATTTTTGAAATTACTGATCAAGAAGGAGAAGTGAACGAAAATGAAGAACTAAGAATGTCTGAAAACAGAGGTGTCCAGCAAAAGATAATAATTCACAAAGAAATTCAAAATATAATATAGATTCAACTCCTCTTATAGTCTACAAACCTAAGTAATTGAAATCATCGGTATTCACTATTTATAATTTTCAATAGAAGAATAAGAGCTGTGCGAGGCAAGACAGAAATCTTCCTAACTTCCATAGTGTAGTTTAAATAATCAACATCACTACGACCAGAGTCTTGGCTTGTTATTGGGTTGCTCAATTCTGACGGTTGACCCGCAATTGCCTCATATTCTCTGACTATTTATACTCGAACATTTTGAGAAGGTGGTTGCAAAATTGCAATATGCAGGTGGTACATCGGTTGATTATGCACATTTGGAAGGCTGAAAGAGGAGACGAAGGGTTCCAACTTCAATTACTTCTTAGAGGACTAAGAAAAACTAAACAGAGTTCAGATCATACTTTTTTTCTCTACTGCAATTTTGATAGCTTCTTGAATTCAGATATGGAATTCTCGTCTATGATTTTTGGCGAATTGCATGCCCTGAAAAAGTAGTCGATGTAAAGCTCAAACTCTTCGTGCCATTGGTAACCCAAATCTTGAATCAACGGATAAATTTGATTGAGTTGGCTGAGATTCCTACGGATGATGAATTCATTCAAGTCTTTGTCGATCCAGCCTAATAGATTGATCTGATTCGACACCTGTGTTCTAATGGTCAAGTTGTAGAACAAGCTATCAATCAAATCGTCGATTTTGTCACTATCCTGTAGATCCAAGTATTTCAAGAGAGTTTTCTTGTCTTTAACTTCAGCAGGAAGTTTGAATGGCCCGCCTGGCAGACCAAGCCAATGGAAGAATAACTGCAGTCTAATCTTTTTAGATGATTTTGAGTGTTTGCGTAACGATTCCTTGGAGACAAACCTATTGATCCAGAAGTTGATCATCGAAGTGGATGTCATCGGTATTATCACACACTCGGGGAGAGTGTTATATAGATTAGCGTAAAGGATGTTCTCGAAAGTGTAGTTCAAGAGAACATTTGGAAGAGTGACGGCGTTGTTGTTGGACCTCGTTCTTTGGGTCTCCATCACCACGATATCAGGTTTGTCAACCACGTCGCTGACGAGACGTTTGCAGATATAATTGATATATCGCTTAGAGTCTATGAGAGTATCGAGGTCCAATAAAGGCACGTAATCAGAACCGTATGTATCGTGCAAGTTGAGCTTGGCCCATTTGTCGATAATTGACGGCTGTGCTGTCTCAGCTAGATCGGTCAACTTGACCTTGCAATAGGAGAAGTTTTTGATGCCTATATCCACCGATAGAATGGTTTGATTTTTTGGGTGCAACTTGGCGGCCATGTTCATGCCTTGTGCAAGGCAGTCCACTCTGGCTTTCTTGTTGGTTTTAGTGGGGAGTCCGCATAGCAAAGCTAGTTGTTTGAGAGAGGTCGACTTGTACTTTACGAGGATGTCATGGTACATCGAATTGTGTCTCAGCTTACTCCAACAGCACTTCGGTCGACTACGCTGCTGGATAGCAGATGTTTCTTTGCAACTGAAGTGAAGGTGAAAAATGCAACTGCGAAACTTTGTTGAAAATTCCCTTGTGGCTAAGAAATTGCGTCCGAATCCGACGTTGGACGAAAAGGGAAAAAATAGGAACTTGGTCGCGTGGTCCTAATCTAGTAGGAGAACGCTTTTGCTATGCGACACGTGATCAATGGCACCATTTACAACTACAGATTGGCGGATGATTCCAAAAGCCAGCAGTAGGTAGCGGTAATGGCGCGAAAAAGCTGTAAGGAGTACGCAAGTAATGTATGTAGCCAACAACGCGTTGTGGGGGACCCACAGCAGGCGGACCAACTCCTTCGAAGCAGCTATTTGACGATGTTAGGCAATATTCACACGAGCGTAGTCGAATTTTCAGAGCGTGAAGTGCAGGGGAAGGATTGGCAGAGAGGTACAAAAGCAACGAACAAAGTTTTTCAGAATAGAAACCTAATTAAATGAAGAACGGAATAAAGTAGGGGCCACAAAATAAACAATTTAGCATGAAAAATATAGCAAATTCAAGAAAATTAAAATTAAAAATTAAAAAGTGAAGGAAAAAATGCAATGAAGAATTAGATGAAGGATAAGGCAACAAAGAAGATTGAGTAACACAAAGCTATTCTAAATATAGGACCAAATAATAGGAGATTTGCTAAGGCGGGCCCCCTACAGAAGTGATTATGAAGTTAGTGGAATCTGAGCCGCAAGGCTTTCATCTGGTGTCGAAACAAAAATTTTCATAGCGCCAAAAGAGTAAGCGGTCTCGAGATTGCTGGGCTTGCTGACGGAAAAGAGCCAGAACAAAATGTGGCCAGTGGTGAGTCAAGGTCGAGGCGATGAGATGAGACGGATATGGAAATGTCCGTGGGCCCACGACACTGTTTTGAGGAAAAATGCCTGAATCAGACCTGAATGTGAAGCCTTCGATGAACACCATTATTACATCTATTCACGTCAGCGGCATGGATCTTCTCCATAGACACAGCCAAGTCTAGCTGCAGTAGCCAACGGCAAGAGAGATTGTTTTCGGAGGGCCACACTTTCTGCGCCTGGTAGGACTTCGCCGCCCTGAAATTCAGGGAAGTTTGCGTGTCTAAAGATTCTCCGTTGAAACATGAGAGATCATGTGACGTGCCTACTGTGACACAGGCGGTCATTATAAGAGGCTCCGTTGTGGCCCAAAAAGAGGTTCTCGAGAATGGTAGCTGACGGCAAATTCTGGTATCTAGACATGCTACTCGAAATGCTAGCCGCCGACGACGCCCTCGTCGATCGAATATTCCACCTAGCGAACAGACGCCAAAGACGGCGTATCCCTTGCAATCTAAAGCTAACCCAGTCGCGTCAAACAACTTAGTGGCTCTATCCCATCTTCTGTATTCAACCACTCCTATTCTATCTATGAGTAATAAACCCTGATAACCTGGAATGTGTAGATAAGAATTATGCCCGAAAAGGGATAGTAATAGGCACGTGTAGGCATCTCATCATGGAACGTGGATTTTTAAGACAGCCTGCAGGAGCATATAAGAATATTAGTCGCCAAATTTTTTTGACTTTTCGTGTCTAGGTGCATTACTCATAACCAGGGGCCTGCAGATACACGCTATGTGTTGGTGAATTTCTTTTGCGGAAGCCTTACTTCTTTCCCCATTGGGGTTATATTATTCCTAATGTTGGCGGCAAGTCGTGTCTGACTCACACAGCCACCTAGGCAGCCAGCCATCTCATATGACACGCTAAAAATAATCACCTATTATGGGAGACAATATTTTTACACAAAAAAAAATTCAGGGAGTAGGCAAAAAAATTCCTTTCGGCTTCATAATCTGCCAATATAAATACGGAGGACTTTCCGCCTACTTGTAGATTCTTCAGTTTTATCTTCTTCTCTTCTCCTTCCTTAATAACCTCCAATCAGACTTATTCACTCACACATATCTAAAATGCAATTCAAGTCCGTCGTCATCGCTTTAGCCGCTGCTACTGCCGTCTCTGCCGCTAACGCTTCTAACGGTTCCAACGCCACCAACAGTACCTCTTCTGAAAGCGGTGCTGCCAACTTCGGTGCCGCTGGTTTGGTTGGTGCTGTCGCCGCTGCCGGTGTTGCTTTGTTGTTCTAAGTTTGCCACTTTGTCTTTGAAAAATTCTCAAATCAGTCACATCATTAATATTGAGTGAAGTTGTTTTATTTCTAAGATGATGGAGCTCATGCTGTAATATATAATTCTTGACCGATTATTATTAATGGATTAATATAGCAACATTCTACAGTTCATACAATAATTCCAATAGCTATTTTTTTATTTCTTGCCACTTTTAATTAATTGTTTGTCATACATTAATTTATATAGTGTAGTCTACTAGGCTACATGAATACAACATTTTTCTTACATCTAGATTCACCGTAGGATTGTAACTCAACCTGTTTGATCTCTTAATGCCCTTCATTTAAGGGAAAAGTCCACGAAAATTCAAGGAACACATCTCCCGTATATCTCGGGAAAATGCCGACTTCTCCCAAGAAAACTTTTTTTTTTCGAATTTTCCTCCCTTGAAAAATTCTCATTGTGGCGCAATGCAGTCCTTGAAGAGTCGCCTTGGTGCGTGCACTACCTATCAAATCAATCCAGGAGCCGCCGGAACTTCGAAGGTTGAGTCAACTGCGTATTTGATGGTAAAGACACTACTTTCCAGATAGAGTTATTCCGTAATATCTACCTTTGAGCATGGGCCATAGTTAATAATAAGCTGATTTAGCAGCGCTGCAGCAAGAGTTCTCATTTGGGTCATCGTCTTTCTGAACAGCTGCAATCCTACGTAGGAGGCTGTGTTGTTCACAAGTTTTTAATTAATTTGCAACCGGCAATTCAGGAGACGTGCATCCGAAGAGTTGCAACAAGAAGCCGGCAACAAAAACGAGCGCCAGCACTATCGTCGGCAAGAAGACCAGTAAATCCAACGGGAAAATGGCATCGGTAGACCCGACTTGTATGATTGTTTACATTTGTATACTATATTTGAGATCATATTTATCTTAGCTCCGGCGTTCTTGTATTTTTTGAGTTAGAAATTTTGTGGAGTTATATTAAATTGTTCCGAAAAGGTTCGACTGGCGAGGTGATGAAGTCACTTAAGCCTTAGCTTCACGCATTGATGCGATTTTCATCTCTTTGGCTCTCGAGCACAAAGTCCAAGTTGTGGTGGCTTTCGTCGTCTGAAACTGAGAACTTGAATGTTGGGACATGAGAAGTGTCATCGTCGAAGCTGACCCGATTTTTCCGCTGCTCTTAAAGTCGGCTAATGGTTGCTTTGTAAAGAAAATAATTGCCGTCAACGAAATGTTTTTCTTTTTCCACTTCAAGCTTGTCGTGCCGTCGGCTGCATATTCAAGGGTTGATTGTAGACGTTATTGGTTGCTTGATTACAACTCGGCAAATCTTACAATTTAATAATATATCTAATGCTTTAGATCTACGGTACTAATTATACAATACAATTACTTCGACGATGGACGTGCCTTTGGTCCCCAATTCTTGGTGGGGTTTTCTTGATAGCGAACCATCTTGACTTTTCTCAACTTGTGAAGCTGTTCACTCTGGTAGTTGTCGTCTATGAAGTTGATTTCATCAGTGGTGTTCGTCGAATTCGCGGATGCAAAATATTTGAGCAATTTATGACCTATGGAATGGTCACTTAAGTTACCATTGTATGCAATATCCTCTTGAAGATGACTGACCTTGTCCTTTTGTTTATCAGTTAAATCTTGCTTGTCTTTATTTTCCTCTAAATATTTCTTGTTGGATCCGATTAACCATGCTCTTTGGATCGCCAAAACTGTCTCCCATGGGGCGTCAGTCTTGACACTATTCTTCTTGGCATGTGTGAGCGACAACTTGTAGCCAGCATTGCCGATGGCACGAGCAAACTCTTGTATCGGTATAGGATTGGACTTAAATATCGACGCCAACAGACTCAAATTGAAGTAGAAAGGAGTCTCGAGTTCGTTGTTGGCCAACGTCAACATCCCTTTGATTCTCTCCGTAGTCCCGTATACATTCTTGTCGCTGGCCAGATTAATCTTTAATATTCTGTTTATAAACTCATGGTTATGCAATGGAGGTAAGAACATTGGTCCTGCAACTGTGTAGTATGAAGAACAGTATTTACATTCGCTTCTGATAGTCTCGAGCTTAGGGTATTGAAACTTGTTTCCCTTGACTCTCCCCAATGGCTGTAATACTTTGTGTCCACAACCGTTGCACCCATACGTAATCATGCTACGACTGCTCAACTGCTTGACCTCAATGGGACGAGTTCTGACCTTGATGAACAAACGGAAGTAGAAATCAATAGAGAGCGATAACATAGGTTCGATGGATTTCTTATACTTGGCAGCGGTTGAAGCGATCATTTGCAAAATGAGCCGTATACCAGCTTCGTGGTTAGCCTCACTATTGATGAAAGCGCTTCCAAAGTTGTTACCTCCGTACAATGCAAAGCACTTCTCTGGATAACCAGCTCCGGCTAACACACCAGCATCGGTACAAGTGACCAAAAGCATACCCTCCTCTTCGATAGCTTGTATAGCACTGTCGAGGAAAGGGGTAGCGGTTCCATATGGATCTAAATCGATCACATGAAACTTTTCGCCACTGCTGTTCATGTACTTGATAGCATCACCTTGGTTCGATTGGAGAACATTGGTGAGCTTGTTGTATTCGATATTACGGTCAATGGACTTGACGGCCTCAGCAAGCAAATCGTTAGCCACTATCTTGTTGACCTGGGCGATCTCATGCCCATATCTGATTGCTCTCAACCCTGTAGCACTCAAGGCTTCAAGTATGTTGATTTTGGGGGTTCTGGCGTCAACCTTGCGACGTTTGGTCTTCAGTTCGTCTTTGCTAGAGTTGATCTCATCACTGGATTGAACCTGGGTATGGGTCTCAGGCCCATTTTGAGCCGTGGATTCAACACCATTACTAGTATCAGAGATCTCTTCTGCCTTTTTCTGCTTTTCAAGCTTCTGTAATTGTTTGGCTTCGAATTTCTCGTCTCTCAATTGAACGTAGGCATTGATGGCCATAACCGATAAGTCACGGTTGAACTGTTGGATTGGATTATAGAAGACTTTGTCCTCCTTAGGGGTGAGGATTTCTGCCTTTCCTTCCTTAATTACGGCATAGTCATTCACGTTGATCATCTTGCTGGTTAATGTCCCGTATCTTCTACAAAGTGTCCGAAGCATGCACTATTGGAGGAAAGTTACTTATCAAAAATTTTCACTGTTGCATCCAAAAGCATCTCTGTATCACTTTTTCAAACCTGTATATGGCGCACACCATTTCGAAGTTGATAGCGTTCGCAAATCTGACGATACAAGGTGGAAATGCTCTGTTTTCCATGTTGAATTAGAAAGTCGTACCGAAAAGGGAGTCCATCCATAAAGTACTTTAATTGAGTACCTTACCCATTACTTATTAATCTAGAGCACAATACATATAATTTATTCTGTTTTCTTAAATGACTTTCCCACAATCACAGTCCCAATTGGATCGCCTTCATGCCATAATCAACTATCCCGAGACCGAAGACATTGACTATGTAAGCTCGACAGAGGAGGAGTACGATGACGACGATTCTGAATATTCCTACGATCTCACGGCCCAAGAACAGTGGGAAGAGAGCATTAAACAGATCAAAGGCTTGATCAATTTCATCATATTTCCTCTTATTGGTAAAGTAGTAGGAAGACGGTTCAGCCATTTGATTTGGAGGAGAATGGCCGAATGGTGGTTTGTGTGACAATCACCGCTTAGTTTAGTTTACGAAGTTACGATAAGATAAATAAGGTTACCTGTTCATACTGTCTTTCAATGTTATATAGTACACGAATAAATAGCAACTACATCAGCTATTTGCGAATGTTAATCGTAGAAGACATCATGAGTACTCATAAACTGTTGACAAGTTTATTGAAATCACGCAGCACATTGTTCTCCACCAATTCAACGATAAGAAGTCTTATGAATGGTTCCACTAAACCGGTAGACACTCTGGCCACAATCAGTTGCACTGTTCTTATATATTCGTCTACAGCCATTGCCGAATTGCGCGATTCACTCGACCGCAATGAGTTGGACGAGAATATAGAGGAGTTTTCAGCATAGTCGTTGTTGGACCCACTGCTGACAGGACTGGCCAAAATAGTGCTGCTGTGGCTTGCGTTTTCTGCTGCGACAGCAATGAATCTCTGTAGAGTACTGAGGATCTTTAAAAGCAATTGCATTAAGACACGGTAAATGAAGAGATTATCTAACTTAATATTGATTTCCAACTTCTCGATCAACAACTGCTTAGAGTTCAACTTGATGGGCGAGGCATTGGAGCTGTTGGCAGCTCCATTAGTTGCGTGACTTGTCAACGTCGATGTAGAGTTACTGCTTGTCATCTCGTGCAACTTCAAGTTGACAGAGTTGAGATCGCTATGCTGGCTGCTGATAGAATTCACAACGCTTGAAGGGGTTCCTATGTCGAAGTTCTTAAGAATAGTTAGTAAGTTAGTAACAAATTTGATCTGGTATATTGGCTGGACTCCATGGCCAGTGAATTCAGGACCGCCAGCAGTGCCTGCTCCTCCTGAGACTGCTGAGATTGGAGAATTGATGATATGCTTGGGGGAAACGGGCGAAGCCACATTAAAAGGCTTATAATCTTCTCTGGAGGAGTTGACGACAGGAGTTCTGGTCTGGCGAGAACGGTGGGAATTCGTATTGATGTTACTGTTATTATTATGATGGCGATTGTTGTTAATTTTGTTGTTGCTGCTGTTCTGTAGATTGGTGAGGAAACATCTCTGCAGTTGGCTCTGTTCCAAGTAGTTTTCCTCGTCATTGTGGAAGGTCTTTAGCAAATTGCCAAGTGAGATTGAGAGCTTCAACACCTTGCTGGATTCGATAGGAAACTTGAACGACTGCTCGTTGAGCTTCATTACCGCACGGTAGTTGAGTTTGTACACGTTGAGAAAGTATGTCAAGGTATCGTTCGACTTGGCAGTGAATGGAATCGACGAAAGCAACCCATTGATGGCCTGTATTTCTTCATCAATAAGAGCGATAGTGCTTGACATTCTGAGTGTGATTGTGAACGGCTAAGGTGGATAAGAAGAGAAATACTGAACGAAAACTCAAATAACAAGGACAAAAGAGATGGAAATGATAAGAATAAGGCTACAAATAAGAAATTAGAAATTCCTAAACTTTAAGAAAAAAGTCGTAGCCACGAAAACAATAAACAACCAAGTTACACATATGTATTCTCTGCTCCTCGCTAACAAGGTAAAACGAACTCTGAGGTTTTGGGCAGACTTGTGCTGCTGCGAAGTTGTTTGGTAAGTTTCGTGTATACATGCCTCAAGTTGAAGGTACCAAAGTGGCTCGAATGGTTTAAGAGTAGAATGTTCGATCTTCAGTTTTCGGTCGAATATATTAGTAACTCGAATAGCTTAGCTTTAATAAGCTTCTATTGTGATCGTATTCTGGAGATTCATAAAAGAATATACGTTCCTTTTATTCTCACGCTTCTTTCAATACTACAGAATAATATATAAAGATAAACATACTGTTCAAAGCTCAAAATCTATAGAACTATGGCCAATCACTGTCAGGCTGTAACGCTGAAGCCACTGAGATCAACATGATAATTTTTGTTAAACCAATAGTATGAATTGGAGACTGCGCTCTTGGTCCCTATCCACTTTCCTCTATGTATTCTTTCCTACATTTCCCACCAATAGCAGGTACTCAAATATGTGCTCCGGACATAGCGACTTTAGCTACCATTATCTGTTTTTGGTCGCCTTACCTGATTATAATTCGTGATGTGTCCAGAGACTCTGCTCCTCTGCTCTAACGTATGTCAACGGCCTTCGCGCATCTGTCAAGGAACTACATAAATTAGTGCACCCCAAATAGGCATTCATAGATATCTAAGTTGACAATAATAACGGGTCCGCAACGCAAATTGGCTTAGTAAGGAAATGCAGACTATTTACTCCTACTATAGGTATTACAATGACTACAGTCTCTGGTGCCACTCTCGGTTCTTGTCTATTCCTCTCCATCATTCAACGCCGAATCTGGCTACCTCGGATCTCCTCCTATTATCAATTGGTGTTCTCACTCCGCTCGGAAATCTACAGGCATCTACGGCTTGTCTTAATATACAAATGTCTGATTCTTTTTTCGCGTCCTCCATGTCAACAACTTTGATATACTCTCTTCCTATCCAGACATGATATGATTTCGTTGTTCTCGTGGTTGGTTATCTTGAGTGTAATCTCCGGAGTGCTATCCACAATCGTAATTTTCGGAGACCTCCCTACCTTCCGGAACACTCCCTTGCAAAGAGCTCGTTTCGCCGTTCTCAGCGTAGGAAAACTATACCGCTTTCTCAATGAACGCTACTTCAAGAACAGACTCCTGTCCTATATGGGCTACTTAGTACCCCTCGGATATATGGCTGTGGTCACCTTTTGCATTCAACAGTTTATCAAGAAAACCCTTACGGTTTTGTTCACCATCAAAAATTCAAGATTCATGACATATTACATTGCATTCACGATTGCTCTAGTTTATTTAGCAACAATATTAGCAGTGTTCTCTGACCCCGGAAAGGTCAAGTCGAATAGCGATGTCTCGCACTTCAAAAACAACCAGCTCATTTTTTTCGACAACAAGGTTTGTTCCACTTGTCATGTCACCAAGCCAGCACGTTCCAAGCATTGTTCCACATGCGGATACTGCTATATGCTTTTCGACCATCATTGTGTCTGGGTTAACAATTGCATAGGCTTTTACAACTACAGGTGGTTCCTTCTCTTTTTGGTTGCAAATATCAATTTCCTAGCTTATGGAGACTATCTCTGCTGGATAGTCATACTGTCGCAGAAAGTAAGATGGGGTAAATCATTCTGGATGTTAATCAGAACAACAAATGACGTCAATAGAATAACAGGAATATTTGTATTGTTATGTTCTATCTTCTTTTGCATCACCGTCTTGTTCACGTGTTTGCATATGCGTTATATATACTTGGGAGTCACTACCAATGAGCTTGACAAATGGTCCGATGTCGAGTATCTTGTAACACTCGGCTCGTTGTACCATATTGAAAATGGTTTTATTGACAATGAAGCATATGTCGAGAAGGTAATCTTGCAATCTCGTGATGAAGTATTCATCAGTCTTAAGAATAACGAAATCCTCATCAATCAGGATAATTTAGGACAATTTAATTTGAGAAAGGTTGAATCGGTTGAACGTGATTTGATAAATATTTATGACCGTGGATTCTGGAATAATCTTATGGAACGTTTATTCCCGCAGTAGTTGGGCTTGGGAAGTGATATCTAAACGTTTATAGATAATGTACGGAATTGATATAGACTCGATTTTGCGACCGGTAGTGGGCACTTCTTGTTCTGCTTCGCTGTTGTCAGTGAGGTTGTAGTTCTCTTTAACAAACTTTTTGTTGAACTCATGAATAGCATGTTCATTGGCTGTAGTGAGTTGGCAAAGGACAGCAATAAACGTATCTCTGTTCAGCGAATCAAAAAATAGTTCCTGCTTATTTTTAACGTTGTACAAGAATAGATGGAACAAGTGTATATTCTTAGGATTGTATTTTGGAAACCGGGTTTTCAACAGGTTGTTTATCATGATATTATTAATATTAAAATTTTCGATAAGAAATTGAGCACATCGTCTCTCTTTCTGAGTAACCTCCGGTTGGAATCTAGTGGTATCTGGAAGAATTGATGATTTCAGTTCTGTTGTTTTTACTTTCTTGGCTTCTTGTTCTTTTTCTAAGAGCTTTGTATGCATGGATTCAACTCGTTCACTTAGTAAAGTAATTTTCAGTTCTGCTTGAACAGGGTCGTATTCATTATCGTCTGAGTAAGAACGTTTGGTGACAAATTGTGGAATTACAGCTTGCAGGGGAGACTGTTCTGTCGATTCTGCAAGTTTCTGTTGTGCTTTTGAAATGGCCATTTTTAGTTTGATTTTGAGATCAGAGTTATTCTTCTGTTTCGACTTTAGTTTCAATTGTTTCTTCTTTTTCCTGTTGATAGTAATTTGTTCATAGATGTCTACTTCCTCATCCTCGTAATCGGAAAGTGCATTCTGTTTTAGTTTCATAACATTATTTACTCTATGGGAAGAGGCTATCTACAAAAATCTATCTAAAAAATCTGGAGTGCTCTTATTAATATTTTATTTATATTTTTGTGACGCATTGCATAATAAAAGGTTGCAAATGGACTAATTGGATGAGTTATACAGAAGTGACAAGAGCAAGCATACTAATGAATAGTGGATGCCGATAGAACAGAATTATGAGAGAAGCATTTATGTCCGAACCTTGCACTAAAAATTTTCTACCTGCTGTTACAAGAACACATTGAGAGCATACTATAGCGACATCATCTTCTTGACAAAGTTCCTACTTGTAGTTTCCGAATGTGAAACATATAATCGAGAGTAATGAAATACAGAGATAACGAAGTGGGAAGTGCGAGCTGATGGTTAAAAGTAGGTGGCTAGAAGCTGGTGACTGGAAATTCGAAATTGAGAGCCAGTATATAGTGTGAAATATTCCATCGTGGTTATATATCAGGAGTCGTACAAGCGATCAAAATTATCCAAAATAGCGATAGGATCCAAAGCCACTAATTTTGTATGGCGTACTCGGGCCAAAGATTCTTATTGAAGTTACCGACAAGGCACTAAGGATATGTCTAGCTTTCTCTATTATAAACCGTCTTGGTCTAAGCCGTTGAGTGCGATAATAATACGTTAGTGAGCAGTCGTTCTAATCAAACACATACAGTAGGGCCATTGGTTCTTACTCCAAGAACAACAAAAAATTTCAAACAACCGTTAACTTTTTGCTTATTATTACTATTATTGCTGTCCTCGTTGTCATCTTTAACAGACTTATCGTCTTTTTATATCGTAGCCAATCTCTGAAGCTTCGGCGTTTCTGTCTCTATATATATAACCTTCTCCCCACTTGCAATTGCCATTCCTCCTTTCTGCAGGTCATTGTGGAAAAAAATTTACCTTGTCTCACTTATCTATAGCGAAAATATCGTACACCGTCAAAACAACATAACAATAACTGTAGATTATATCAGCTTCTAGCATCCATCCGGTCTTCCACCAGTCCTATTCAGCAAGTGTCTATCACGTACACCTTCATCTTCATCTGCAGTTGTTGGATTTAGCCTGTCTACATCCGTGCCGCCACCCCTGTCCCTTTCCCCGGAGATTATAGTATGAGTTCAACTCATACGGCTCACACCAAGAAGCTCCCCTACACAGCGATGAACGGAAGCAATAGCAATAATAGCAATAGTACCAGTAACACAGCTGGATCCGGGGTCCCGAGACCTCGTGGCCTGGCGTCATCTGCCGGCAGCAATGAAGCCAGACGGTACGATAGATCAGGCAGTTCTAGTGGGAGAAATGCAGATAGTATGAATCTCACCAATAACAAGAGCAATAGTGGTAACAATAACAAGAATAGTGGTAATCTTGTCAGCCTAAACGAGAATTATGCTTCAACCAAACCTACAGACTTTGACCATTCCCCCAATAACTATCTCGACTCCAACTGGGCTTCGTCCCTTCTCATGGATCCAGGCTCGGATATCTTGTACAACTTCGACATACCACACAACAATAACACCAATAACAATACTACAACTACTTCCACCAATTCCATTATCCACCATATCCAATACCAAAATAATATACATTCAGGTGCTATTCCCAGCAGCGGCGGAAGCTTCGATTCCGAGAACGAAAAGGATATACTTGATGCCACCAACTTCAACGGCAACAATAACAGCAATAAAAACAATAATAAGAATATAGGTGACTATACAGTGAATCGAGGAGCAGCTGGCTTGCAAATTCAGTCCCAGATTCAGCCCATCTCATCCCTGGCATCAACTCCAACAACAGTGTCGAAACCTACCAAACAGAGACGTCCATGCGACAACTGTAGACGAAGGAAAACCAAGTGTGTTCTTCTTCCAGATACAAACAACTGCGTTCAGTGCGAATCCAAATCGCTTCAATGTACATACACGAGCCTGGCTATTAAGAGGAAGCCCACTGATATCGACGATGGCCCATCAAAGAGAAAGATGGAGGTCAAGAGTGCCAACGATATGACAAACCCAAACTTGAGTCCTTTGCAAGGAGACCAATCCATAATAGTAGCGCCTAATGTTCCAATCCGCGATGTGGCACCAGTTCAAGACTACTCGGTGATGAATAACTCGCTCTTGAAGAAGACATTGTCATTGCAATTCCCGAGATCTAGTTTCTACGTAGGACCGACTTCTTACTTGTATGATATAAATCTCCTAAACTTGATAATAGACTCCCAGAATAATGTTAATAATAATGGTGATAGTCCCAGCCGCGGTCTTTCTCCTAATAGTTCTGTGGGTAAGATAGGGCAAATCAATTTGAACAGTGCCATTTCCTTGAGAAAAGTGAGCGATAAGGCTCAGTTTGTTCTCAAGGATGACCAATCACCTCAGTCTTATCAAACCATGTCAAACGATGTAGATACTATCGAAAAATTCATTGCCCCACACGGTCAGATCCTTATTGATCTTTACTTCAGAATCATTCATCCTTCGTACCCCATTTTGCATAAGAAAGTCTTCTTGGAAAAATATTCAAGAACTCACAGAGAATTCAGTGCGCCACTATTGGCTGCTGTATACGTTTTGGCAATTCAATGGTGGGACTATGATCCTCAGTTGAATAAGTTCCCAAAACCCAACGTTGAAATGATTCTTAAGATCGGTCTCAACAATTACTTCTTGGAGATTTTGAAAAGACCAAAGTTGAGTGCTGTTCAGGCAGGTTTATTGTTGTTACAATGCAAGCATATCATTCAATCCAAAAAGTTGAGCAATAACAATGTTGGGTCTGGACCAAACGTTTCGATGGGACCTTCTGCAATTGGAGATACTGATTATAGTGAATGGGTCTTGTGTTCTCAAGTTGTTGCTCTTGCGGAAGAATTGGGCCTTGGTTTGGATTGTAATAATTGGAAATTGCCCAAATGGGAAAGAGGTTTACGTAAGAGATTAGCTTGGGCTGTTTACATGGAGGATAAATGGCTTTCATTGAAGCATTCTAGACCTACTCATATTAATGACCTCAACTGGGTGGTTGTTCAGTTGTTGGAAGAAGATTTCCCTGAAAAGCATGGTGATGGGGATCTTAAAGAAGGTTCTTCCGACATTGACAATGGCAAGAAAATTTTTATAAATTTAATTCAGTTGACGATGATATTATCTGATATTATTAACCAATTCTATTCAATGCGTGCGATGTTGGAGATCACTGATGTTAATCAAGTTTTAAAATTGGCAAAGCCTTTGCAATTGAGATTAAGAACATGGTACCATTCTCTTCCAGTGGAGCTTCAAATGAGCTCAGTGCAACCGCGCAAGTTATGTTCCAATGGTTATTTACAGTTAGCTTATTTTGCGACTGAGCTAACTTTACATCGAAAGATTACCACTGTGATCTACCAGCAAACACTTGCGGGAACTCCTCCGCCAAAGGAATTGATTTCTGTTTGTCGTACTGCTGCAAAGACTAGATTGTTGGCCTCGATTGAGTTTGTGAGAGATTTGAAACCAGAGCATATCCATTCTTTCTGGCATTCTTCATCTTCATCCAATTTCACTCTCATTGGTACTTTTGCTGCCATTTTATTTATGTCTGCGCCAGGAAAGGAAGAAGCTGACTTTTACCGTGATCAAATCTACAATTACAGATGGATTTTGAAGATATCATCCAAAGGATTTGATCAAGTGGGAGAAGCTTTAGCAAAGTTAGACTTAGTCCTTAACCACATTCCAGAGTTGTTGAATGATGGCGTAGATATGCCGATGGTGGTTCCAAATGTGCCCACGGTTGATTATCAAAGAGTTAACCAGCAAAGACAGCAAGGCTCAGGACAGCCTAGCGCATCCTATATTCCTGCTGGTGTTCCTGGTCAATCTCAATTTTCTAGCCAAGTACCTGTTGCAGTAACGAACCTTGCATCTAGACCTCAGAATCAATATAACAATGGAGGAGCTAACTCCAACCCCAGAATGAGAGCACCTGGTCAACAGCAATTCCGGTTGAATAGCCAGCATTCTGCAAAGGGGGGAGTATTATCTCCATATACCTCTCCTCAGAACTTCACAACCCCATCCTATGGGCAGGGTGGAAACCAATCATCCTCATCTCCAAATACTCAGCAAACAATATCCAGAGGAGGTCAATTTATTGTCAATAGTCCTCAGTCTTCTCAGGGCCTTTCACCCAAGGAAGATATCAAACATGCCAAACATGGTGGACATGTATCAGGACACAATATTAATACGAACGATATGGGGGATAACACGGTGAATTCTGCTAACTCGCCCCATAGGAGCAATTCAAGAGTCAGCAGTCCTAATGATAGTCGATCACCCAGAAACCACGGGCCAATTGGCTTGACAGAACAGAAAGAAACATGAGAGAATTCGTGTTGTTTTATTGTATTACTATCCTTATATTTAATTCTTATTTAATTGTCAGACTTTCCTTTTTCTCATGTGTAATATGATTATTCTTATATGTGACTTTCATTCTTGAGAGATCCAACAATATAGTATTTTATAGTCGTGAATAATTACAGACTAGGATTAGTTATGATATTTTCATCTTCAAACTAAACTTTCAGATGAATTCATCCATAAACTAAGTAAATGGGGGAATAGAATCAGTCAAATGGAGTCAAGAATGATTCGGCAATGACTCTGGCTCTAGCATTCAAGAATAACTTCATCTCGCTGATTTCTTTGTCAACATCCTCCATGAATTCAATGATGAAATCAACGAGCTTGTCCTTCAACATCTGTTCTGTGTGAAAATTGGTAATCAAGAATGAGATATCATAGCCCTTTATTGGTACTCTTCTCAATATGAAGAAGTTCTCGGCTCTAGAAGTCAAGAAACGGGTGAACTTGTGAACCAAGATCTGTTCTATTTCATCAGCCTGTTTGATTTTGATAGATATTCTGACAGAATTGATGGATGGTTCGATGAGGATCTTTTCATTTTCGTTTCTGGCAATCACCATGGGGTTTAATATCAATTCCGGATTGTGGGTGTTGTCTACTTCAATTTCCGGTCTGTTATGTCTTTCGACCAACTGGGACGAGAAGTCTTCTAAACATATCGCAGCAGTCAACGACGATCTAACTGCTGTTAAATATGGCTTTAATGATTGTGACTATGTTGCGTTAGTAATTGAAATGGAATTAAATCGCTTTTTTCGAAATTTCAAACTGTAGAATTTGATCATATCTTGTTTGCATTCACATTAGAAAGTTCGTTTCAAATTTCAAAACAATTTCAATCTGATTCAATCTTTTTGTACAACACCTCTTATACTCATAACTCACCATTTTTACTCTATTCGGTTGTGACTTCTTGAAACAGAGTTAATCTATATCAATGGCTGCTAGAACATTGCCTCCGCATATGTTAGAAGGTGTAGTAGAAGATAACTTTTTGAGTCTGAGTGATTGGATACTGCACGACCGTAGAATTTTTGAACTATTTCTGAAGTATCATAGGCATAAATAATTCAGTACTTGTCGTTGTCGCCTTTTTTGTGGTTAGGCTTCGGATTCTTGGTGAGTTACTATCCTATATATACCTGTTTGATATCAATTGATTAGCGTGTACATTTTGTTTTACGTTAATAGCATTAAAAGTAGGCTACCTAAAGTCATTAATATGATATTTGTATGTTTATTCAATTCTGAATAAGTACCCCTATCTATTAGTAGTTCAATAATACAGGCTTCTTTGATGCCTTCGATGTTGACTCTCCCATCTTTAATCTCTTTGTTTCGGCCCTTTCGTCCAGTTCAGGTTCTGGAGCAGTTCTCTTTCGTGAAATACTTTTCTGTGCCACGTTTATCAATTCCAGTAGTATACTTCTAACCGAGTCATTAATACAGTTATCCCGATCATCAGATGCTTCTTCATAGAATTCCTTGATTATGCTTTCAAGATGATTGAACTCTCCGAATGATCTGAGGTTCTCGCACACTAGTGAACAGTCAACTTCTTCTTTCAATGTGTACATCTTCCCACCATTTGTTTCAATTGTTACTTCTATACCAACAATCTCGTCATTAATCTTACCAGGCTTTTCTGCTGCTAGTTTCTCGTAGTGGTAAAATAATTGTTCTGCAGTGTTATTTATTCCATTCTTCAAATCAACTTCAAAACGAGCACGTCTCTTGTCTTGTTGAGCTTCAAACTCTTTTTTCAATGCCCCATACAATAATGCAGTTTCATTTGCATTATTAAGGTCGATGTCTAAATTCTCGATTCTCTGGTCACTAGAATTGGACAAAAATTCTACAAAATCATTCTCTGACTGAACGATCTTGGATTTTGTCAAATTAGGGTCCTCCTTCTTCAAATCAAGCAAAACAGCATCCACTAAGTATGTTTTCAATTTCAAAACTTGCGATTTTTCATCCACGATATCCCAAAAGAGCTCTAGTACTGTAGACCCATTTCTTCCACAAAGCTCAATGAATGAATCTTCATTCTCAAGAATATAGAGAAAGTCCTTGAAGTTTGAATTGGCATTGATATCGAGGGTCTTCAACAACACCTTAAACTTTTGTCTTGCCTTCCTGTCTGATCTGTAAATCTTTTTCTGAACGTCGTCAATATCGCCCTTAATTTTTTGTATGATACCGGGGTATATCTTTCGCTCGTACATTTCAAGTAGATCTACATCACTGAGTACATTGAAATGCTTGTTAGCCTTGAATCTGGCATCTATCTTGAGATGTTTAAGTAATTCTTGCCAATTATTCGTGCTAGATACTATGCTGGGATTGATTTGTGTGAGGTACGATTCAAGTTCAGATAATGCACGTTCCTTGCTTTTCGTTAATTCTTCGTCATATTCCTTCTTTAATCTGGAGACATATTCATAATATATTTCGGCTATTTCGATATCTGACAAAATAGAATGTTTGAAGATTGGATTGTCTTCAGCGATAAGCAAGCTTTTTACTGAGATCCATCTGCTATTCCGCAGAAGCCTACCTTTTTCTTCATATTTCTTTAAAGTTTCGACGAAGTTCTTTTTGAATGTCTCCACCAATAAACTTTTGTTGGATAAATCTTCCTTGAATCTCGTCACAAGATATTCGTCATATAATTTCTTCCGCTCCAAGGCATCCGGAACAGCCCAATATTTAGGGTCATCGATAAACTTGGACATCACTGCTTGAAAAGACCATGTCGAATCAACTTCATTAGACCGAAGCATTCCTACAAATGCCTCCGATTCGGTAGTTAAATTATCTTTTGGTGGGTTTACCAAGTCTGACTTCTTGATTGGTTCTGAAGCTAGCCGAAGATCTTCTTGGTTCTCTTCAGTTGATTTCGAAGAGACTTCTTCATGATCTTCACTCACGTAGCCAACATTTTCTTCTTCAGTCTTTTTCATTTCCTCGGGCAACTCCCATGTCGTCTCGCCTGTAGACTCGTTATAGTAATATTTTCTTCCATCATCGGTACTATATTCGTGCCATTTAGAACCACCGGAAACTGAAGATTCTGTGGCGGGAATGGTCCAACTCGTCTCGTTCGTTTTGGAATTGTAATAATATACTCTACCTTCATCATCATTCACTTTTTCCCACTCTGACATCTTCGTTGGTTATATTTGAGGCACTTGAATGTTGAAAGGTGTCTTAACAATTCTAGTACTCCAAAAAGTTCATATTCATTTTTTAGAAGTAATCACGTGATTGTTCTAATAATTTAACATGGTGATGTTTCATAATAGATGTCTCTTAAGTTTAAAAAGGCTGGATGTTGATAAGATTGACCTAAATTATATTATAGCAGTTTAGGTTATTTTGAAGCAATACATTATTTTTGTATATTTGCTGAAATTTGTAACCAAATGGGACCAACTACAAATATCAATTTTTTGCTGTGTCTCGGTCAATTTCCATTTACTATAACAAATACTACTGAATTAAAGTGGGGACATGTAGATACCAGATAAACCACTAAACTATCCAATTGGAGTACTTCCAACAGAAGGAAAACCACACACTATGTTATGGTGGTTGGTGGATCCCCCAAAAATTGTCGGATTCTATGTATATTATATTCTAAATAATATTTAACCCTCTTCAAACAGGACGTCAAACGGAGCAGAACTCCCTGTTTCGGAACTGATCCACTGATTTCAGAAGATATTTTGTGTTTCCCCACCTTTCAAATGGCTTAGGCAACACAATACAGACATTTGAAACAATCAATTGATGCAATGTTACAGAGGAGAAGCCAATTATTATGCTTACCATTGGACACCACAAACGCAGATCAAACTTTCTTTGAGTTCTTACTTCCTGTCTAAAATGCCTTATAGTCCTAAGAAAAATTGTATGGCTTCAACTTGGCATTTGGGTATAAGAGAAATTATAAACAATGAAATCCCGAAAGAAATGTCCTGCAACCCAATCTTGCATGTTGATTTGTAGAATTTCCAGAATACATTTCATTTTAGTTTTGGTCGACTCTGATTTGTGACAGCAAGTTGTGGTTGTCCAAATGTTACCATAAATCTCAAATTATTGGCAATCCAAGGATAAAAATGAGTCGTGGCACCGGAAGTTAATTGTCACTACTGCTTCACAAAAATGTCGTTTTGTAAAAGCTCGTGTCGCTTCATATTGAACATATTTTCGTAGGCTAACAAGAACATAGTCTGTTTCAGTAAAGAATTCAGCTGCTTAGCTTCATTCATCTTGGCGTAGAGCTTTAAAAGAAATTGTCGTCTTAACTGTTATTAATTGTTGGTTTGTTCATAGAATTTTCACGCGAACAGTAGTAATTCTTCGTATGTTAGTTAGTCTAGTGTTTGACATCAAATTATATACTTATTTAAGACAATTACATATTGAAAGTAACGACAACCGTCTTCTCAATTCGCGACAAAATTGCTTGCTACAGGTCAATTAATTTTTCCAGGTGTACGACTAATTGTTAAGTGAAACTGCCAATAGCATTAAGTGTGTGCGACATTTTTGTTGATTAATCCGACTGGTTTCTCAAACGTGCCGAACTATTTCTACCCTTGGAATGCTATTATTTTGGAGTAGATTGCATTAATAATTGTTGAACGTAATAGTCAATGTAGAATTCAAATTAGCTGGACAAGTAGGCTGAGGTTACTCAAGCACTATGTGGGGGATCTAGCTATTGTTGGGACTGGTATAAATTGAGGTGATATCCTACTAGCAGAGGTGCCCGCTCGAAATTGGAAAAAATGTGGAAGTTCATCCGAAGACTAAAATCCCCCACTAAGCAATCTATGGTCCCCAAATATGTGCTAATCCCCCAAATCCTTGTGTACAAAATTCTCCACACACCTCCATTGAAAATATTGAGATGCGGCCCTTACAATGAACAAAGATAATCCGAACTTGACAACTCGGTAGTGAAACTTGGGTATGAAATGCAGTGATGAAATAAGACCTATTTGGGTACGTCATATATCGTTCAAATGGGAGGGCCTAAATCTCAGAGAATCATTCAAACGCCAGATTTCTAACGTTTTTCTGGCACCTTTGCTAACAATTCACGGTCAAAGAATATTTTTTAATGCACTAAAATTATATGTTGAACAAACTGGAACAATACATTCGCACCCTAGTTCTTCCTAACATCGTCCTAAGCTTGGGGCAGTAGATCTTATAAATAGGTTAAAGAATATCAACAATTTAATCCTTTGAATCATTTTTTAAGTAAAAATGTCTCACGCAAAACCACAAACCTCACATATTGAAATTGAAGCAGTACCTTCCAAGGTAAACATTGTTCATGTTGAAAGCAAAGGTGAAGATTGTTTTGAAGTTACCGGTGTAGATGATCATGACGGTCTTGAATACTACGATCTTCCAGAATCACTCCAAGGATTGAGCCAAGAAGAGTTGAAGATTTTAGATAAGAATACAACCAGAAAAGTTGACCTAAGATTGATGCCAATGTTGATTTACATCTATATCTTGAACTATTTGGACCGTAATAATATTGCCGCAGCCAGATTAGGTGGCTTGGAAGAAGACTTGGGGTTGGTAGGATCTCAATATCAAACGTGTATTTCCGTATTGTTTGTCGGTTACATCTTGTTTCAAATCCCTTCTAATATGTTGTTGAACAAAATTGGAAAACCTTCCTTATATATTACCTCTATTATGACAGTTTGGGGTATCATCTCCACTTGTACTGGTGCAGTTCATAGTTACCATGGTTTGCTTGCTATTAGAATTATTCTAGGGATTGTTGAGTCAGGTTTCTTTGCTGCTGCTTTAAGTACCCTTTCTAATTGGTACGACAAGAAGAGTCTCTCATTCCGTAATTCTATTCTCTACTCTGGTAGTTTGATGAGTAGTGCTTGGAGTGGATTGATTGCTGCTGGAATTTTAGACAACATGGATGGTGTGAGAGGTTTGAGGTCCTGGAGATATTTGTTTCTCATTGAAGGTGCTATTACCGTTGCTTCTGTTCCATTTGCATATTTTATTTTGCCAGACAACCCTTCCAATACAAAATTCTTGAGCCAACAAGAGAAAGATATTATTCAATGGAAATTAAGACAAGATGTAGGAACAAATGATTCTGACAAGGATTCTGAAGAATCCACTACGAGTGGTTTTTACTTAGCTATTAAGGATTCTAAGGTCTGGTTGGTCACATTGATCCTTACCTTCTTGGTTGCTGCGTGTGGTGTCACAAACTTCTTTCCTTCTGTTGTCCAAACATTAAACTTTAACAAAACGACTACTTTATGTTTAACAGCTCCTCCATATTGTATTGCGGTTGTGGCTACATTCCTTTGGGCTAGACATGCTGA
Organism: Scheffersomyces segobiensis; assembly: GCA_030564745.1. Taxonomy (NCBI): domain Eukaryota; kingdom Fungi; phylum Ascomycota; class Pichiomycetes; order Serinales; family Debaryomycetaceae; genus Scheffersomyces; species Scheffersomyces segobiensis. Next base: position 11,550 of record JAKTZB010000031.1, on the reverse strand, counting down.
TAAAACTGGAGAAAGATTCTTCCACGTCACAATTCCATTGTTGATTGCATTGGTTTCATTTATCATTTCTGCATCCACACTCAATACTGGAGCCCGCTACTTCGCGATGTGCATTATGATTCCGTCATTATACTGTTCTTTTACTACTATCTTATCCTGGATGTCCAACTGCTGCCCAAGGCCTCCTGCCAAGAGAGCCGTTGGCCTTGCATTGATGAACTGTATTTCAAACTCCACCTCCATCTGGAATGCTTATTTATATCCAGCGTCAGCTTCACCGAGATATTTGACAGCTTTTGTCTGTAATTGTGCCTTCATATTATGTGCTATTCTAACTGCTGTGTTGTTGAGATTCAGATTAAGAACTTTGAACAAAAGAATTGCTTCGGGTACCATGAACTGGAGCAGAGAATTGGGCAAGGGTAATGACTACTCCAACATTTCACCAGATTTCAGGTATTTGTACTAGATTTTCTCCTATATGTATGTATATATTTATATTTAAGTATCTATTGCCATTTTAATGACTTCATATTTTGTGGTTCTATTGACGTCTGAATTCCTATTGTAGTATTTGCAGCAATAGAAAAAATATTATTGAAAAAGAAAAGGTTGCAGCCACCGCATAGATGTCGTGTACTCCTTCGCGACATTAATTGCCACGTACGACATTTCCACTAGTCCCTTCCTACCTAATACCCAGAAGTTCGACTTACGCCAAAGCCCTAGTATAAAACCAGCATACTCCAGAAGCATCTCAAAACAGATACAAATCTAGGCATTTAATTGTGGAAGCTGATTTGCTTGAACATATAGATTTTTTCATTGACGCGCTTTCTTGTCATAGAGGCTACTGATCTTTCTTGTCCTTTAAGTTTATTGGCCAAGGGTAACGTACATATTTCTTATTTTCTGATCTTGTCAGCGATTGAAGTTTACAACCCGAAAGCTGTTAGACTGATAATGGCTAACACTAAACCCAGTCAGCTCGAAGCCGAGGTTTCTGGTAATCAAAGGGAGAACTCGCCCGACGTTGCTTACCATTCTAACGAAGAACAAGATGATGAAGGCATAGATGATGAGGATAACTCTTTACGAAGACTTTCGGAACAGGCCCAAAGACGAAGACTGAGCCAACGAGTTTTTCACAATGAACGGGATAGAGATGCTCACGAAAATACAGACGAACACGAAGACGAAGACGTCGACGCTGATGGCGACAATGGTGATAATGACGATATGAGTGACGTTGATGCAATGGAAACCGGTGACTTCTTGAGAAGGTTAATTCAACCAAGGTTGAATAGAGGTGCCACTTCAAGAAATGAACAAGACCATAGTAGTATAGGAACTGCTGGTGATGAAGACGAAGCAATGGATGAAGAGGATCCTCGAGCCGAGTTTTTACGTGCCATTGGATCTTTATCATCATCGGGGAACGGTTCCCATTTGTCATCTGGGGGTGGTCAAGTTTTTGTGGACGTAGTTCAAAGGCTTATGGGCGGTGGAATCATGTTCGGCGGAGGAATGAATAGAGAAAGCAGCGAAATCGATGGTTTGATCAACAATTTGAACCAGAGAGATGATTCGTACATAATTCTTGAAACTTTAAACGAGCTATCAGAGAGATTACTCATGATGAATGGAATTACCGCAGAACGCCTTATTCCTGCCAACAAAATGGCAAAGAGCTTGGTAAATATAATGGAAGATGCAAATTTGTCAGAGGAGCTAGAAATACAACTCGTTGCTTGTCGTTGTCTTTATAATTTTCTAGAAGTCAACCAGGACTTCGTCCATGATGCGCTCAACAATCATGCAATTGAAGCTTTGTGCACCAAACTCATGGAGGTAAGCTATATCGATTTGACTGAGCAAGCTTTGCAAACACTTGAGATGATTTCTCGTGACCCTATTTCTCACAACAGTATTATTGCCAACAATGGTCTAAGAGCATGCCTACAGTATATGGATTTTTTGACCATTCATGCCCAAAGGAAGTGCTTGTCAGTTGTATCCAATTCTTGTACAAATATTTCGGTTGCAAACTTCCAGAAGGTAAAGGATATCATGGATAATATCTCTGAAGTAGTCAGAAATCACACTGATTCCGTTGTGGTGGAGAATGCTTGGCTAACTATTTCTCGAATCATTATCAGCTTCAAGACTAAACCCGACTTGTTAGAAGAATTATTCCTGAACAAAGAATTATTGTTGAAAGATTTTACCGAGGTTATCTATATCAGTTGTAACAAGTCACTGAATACATCGTCTGAAAATGAGTCGTCTAAAGTTGCATTAAATTACAGTTCGTGCTTGAGTTTAATCAAATCTTTAATAATCTTGAGTAGCACTGGTGTTGAAATTTCTAGGATCTTGTTGAGTGAGTGCTCGATTGGAGAGGTTATTGTCAAATCTCTTAACAAATACTCAAAGTTTAAATCAAATACATCTCAATCTGAGAATGCAGATTTTGATCAATCGCTTATAAAGACTTCTAGCGAATCTATTTCAATTGAAGCTTTAATGGCAGCTCCCAAGGAACTCCTTTCACAGTTTCTCAATTTGATAGGGTACTTATTGCCCATAAGCTACTCACCTAATGAGACACCATTCTTACGAAATAACCATGATGACTTCGAAGAAAAGAAGAAATTGAATAAATCTAGAGTTGAACTATGTAAGAATGTCATTCCAGCACACTACTGCGATTTTGTTAATGGAATTTGGCATCTACTCATGTGTAGTTTCCAAGCTACTATGGATTATGAAATTCGAAGAAAAGTTTTCATTGACATTTTTAGAATTGTCAGCTTCAGTTCAGAATCCAACTTACGTAAAATTAAAGATGTCAATTTGATTACAAATATATTAGCGTCAGTTGCCAACCAAAGTAAAACATTGATTGGGCTCAGCTCCTCCAATACAGCTCGTTTAGCAAAAGTGTTTACCAAGGAGGAAGATCTAGACATGCTAAGCAGCGATGACGAGACGTTTGAGGGAAATGTGAATGACCATGAAGCAATTGCTAACGAAACAGGAGACGAAGAGGGAATTGCTGGAATTGAAGAAGAAATCGACGATGGTATCTTGCAGGAAGATGCAAATAATATTGAAGAAAATTCTTTTGATGATGACGACGACGACGATGATGATGAAGGAGATGACGACGACAACGAAGATCGCGATGATGCTGAGGATGAAGATGAATACGAAGAACTCCGAGATTTGCCGTATGCACAAAATGAGAATTCGGCGGATGATATATCAAAAATGAATTCAAATGTTCTACTCCTTAGTGGATTGCTTATTGCAAGAATTCTTATTGAAAAAGCACCTCAGTTGTTTCTTCCTGATTTCGAAAGGGAGGGCCTAATCAATGATATTTTACTGATTGTTAAAGGTTTGACGGGTAATGTCAAAGATGAAGAGGCAACAGGAAGCAGTGCAAGAGTTCATTCCATTTCTGCAAGCTATAGTAACAAATACATCGATACGGAATTCACAAAAGAGTATGAATATAAGTTGACAAACAGCTCCGTATTATACAAGATATACGATGTGTGCTCCATTATCGAAAAGTCATACTTAGAGCTTAAGTTCAGTGGCGATTCATCTATTCCTGAGCATATGCGGATATTAAATGAGGTAGATTTGAAACTCAGAGATCACAAGTACTTGAGGACTCTTTCTTTTGATGAATGGAAATTGATTTGGGACAAATTAGAATTTGCTCTCAATGGTGCATCTTCCAATATCCAAATTTCTAGTTTTGAATTGATTTCGTCGGGAATTATTGAGTCTTTGTCTCAAGTCTTCAATTCGGAATCATATGATTTTGGGTTTGAATTTAGTGACTGTTATAAGGCGTTCATTTCAGTTTTTTTTGTGAACAAAGCGCGGGGTTCATCTTCATTCTTAATATCACTTCAGGATGCTCTTACCAGAACGGAATCATTTCAAATTATCTCTTCTGGAAGTTCTAGTATTGTTAGCCTTGGTTCATTTTTCCAGAATGACAATAGTCAAACTGCTATCATGGCCAAACAAATCAAATTGAAATTAGTTGCTGCTGAAAATGAAACTGATAGCAAATTACCTTCAAACATGGAAAACATGATTCTATCTGTTCATGCAATTGCTACGTTCAAGTCAGTTGACACTTACTTGAAGCAAAGATTTAAATTTATTGAAGAACTTAGTGGAAGAAGAGATCGCTCGAACGGAGATCTTGGCAACGATGATGAAGACGTCTCTGAAAAGAATACTTTTAACATCGAGTTCCTAATCAATGGTGAATCAGTCCCCAATGAGATTACCATTTATGGAGCTATTTATCGTTCATTGCAGAAAAAGCCGGATGAAATTGTCGAACTGTCTAGAATATGGTCGACTGTTCATAATATATCATACAGGAGAATTAGTTCTGCGGTGACTAAGGAAAGTAAATTGATGAACTACAGTTTCCGTATCAAGGAAAATGAATTAGACATATATGACAAGACAACGATTCACATTCTCAAATTGTTGAAGGTCTTGTTCGAGATGAATGCTTTTGTGAAGATAAACATTCCTACTGCAGTTGCAATTCAAGCCAGTGATTTCATGAACTGGAAGCTTACAGTTAAGTTAAATAGACAGTTGGAAGAACCCTTGGTTGTTGCTAGCGGTACACTTCCAGGTTGGAGTATCCACGTTACAAAGCAATTTCCGTTCATTTTTCCTTTGGAAACTAGAATTTTCTTCTTGCAGTCAACATCTTTTGGTTACTCTCGGTTGATTCATCAGTGGCAAATTAGAACGAACCAAGGGAATGATGACAACAATACAAACAATAACAATAATCAAAGAGCACAGTTAGGTCGTCCGACCAGACACAAGGTGAGAATATCTAGAAAATTTATACTCCAAAGCGCTATTAAGGTTCTCGGTCTCTATGGCTCCACCCCTAGAATTTTGGAAATTGAATATTTTGATGAGGTAGGGTCAGGTTTGGGGCCAACTTTGGAATTCTACGCTACTGTGTCAAAGGAGTTTTCAAAGAAGAAATTGAAATTATGGAGAGACAATGACCCACTGGATGTAGATGAAGAGGCATACATTTCGAATCCTCTAGGTTTATTCCCTTCTCCATTGGACAAGCACCAGATTTCAACTGAAAACGGCAGAAAGGTGTTGTCTTTCTTTTCGTCATTGGGAAAATTTGTTGCTAGAGCTTTGCTAGATTCTAGAATCGTGGATTTTAATTTTAATCCTGTTTTCTTGAAATTAGTGCAGTACTTCAACCTCCACGGCGTACAGAAGATCAATCACAAAAACTTGAAGAAAATGACGAATATATCTAGTTTGAGAATGGTTGATCCAACCTTGGCTGATTCAGTTGAACATTTGCTTAAGTATGTGAAACAATTTCCACAAGTTGGACAGAAGGACCGCAATTCCATCGTGATTGATGGCTCTACCATTCAGGACTTATCACTTTACTTTGAATTGCCTGGGTATCCTGACTTTGAATTGATTGCCGGCGGTAGTGAGATACAGGTTTCTGCAGCAAATCTTGAGTTGTATATTAATAGAATTTTGGAATCTACTCTTTTCACTGGTATTGTTCATCAAGCCAAATCATTTATGGACGGTTTTTCGAACGTGTTCCCCGTGAATACGTTAATAATATTTTCTTCTGAGGAATTGGCTGGTTTGTTTGGTGGGGCAGAAGAAGATTGGTCAATTGATACCATTACTTCTGCTGTCTACGCAAATCACGGTTTTACAAAGGAATCTGATGCTATCAAGTCGCTAATCACAATACTTGTTCAATTCAACGATGGAGAACGCAGAGCGTTCTTACAATTCCTCACTGGGGCACCAAAATTACCTATTGGTGGTTTCAAGGCTCTTAGACCAGAGCTCACGGTTGTTAGGAAGCATGCTGAGGAAGGATTGAAGGATGATGATTACTTACCGAGTGTGATGACTTGTGCAAATTACCTCAAGCTCCCGAACTATTCTTCAAAAAATCTCATGAGGGAAAGATTGCTTCAAGCTATTAATGAAGGTGCTGGTGCTTTCTTGCTCTCTTAGTTGTATATGGATTTCCTTACAAAAAGATTTTGCATTAATGTAATATATTTTTGCAGCCATGATAGCATAAAGAGGACTATCTACAATGTACCATTTTTTATTTCTACTGCTATTTCAATAAATATTGGGCTTTCTAATGAATATTTTTATTGATGCCAATGCCAGCAGTGATGCCTTGCAGAAGTGCACTATACATTAGAACTGGCTTAACCATTAAAAACATATATCCCTTCTTGCACATTTGTATGCACACTTTACTTAATATACACCACTGCACGACACGGATTTTAAAACCAAACCTGAGATAGGAATTGCCTTATGCGAAGATCACACCAAGCCATTGAAAAGCCCACGTTCATCGATCAGCCGCATATCCAATGTCAGTAACTATCAAATTAGACTCTCTTGTTAAATCATTGGTTGAATCCGCTGCACCAACAGAATTGCCTTACGTAGGTAAGGACTTGTACATTTTGTTATCAGGTACTAACTCCTCGACCGTAGTTGATTCGATTGAAGAATTTGTTAACGAGAAAGCGATTGTCTTTTCTTCTACATACATTGCTTCCAAATACAATAAAGACTCCAGCTCATCAAAGTATATTGACTTTGTTAATAAAAAGAAATTCAACATCAATATCAATACGCAACGAGCAATTGACTTTGAACCATTCGCACCACTTGTGGAGTATCCGGAATACTATAAAGATTTGGTTGAGAAGCTAAGTCAGTATGGAGAAGATCATTACCCTTCGACATTTGCTTTCACAGTTATCCCAAAGAGCTCTGAGGAGGTGGAAATCATCGTTATTGGACAACGTTTGAACCATGAAAACTTCTTTACTGGTCAATGGAAGTCGTTCTACACTATTAAGAACAAATCAATTAGCGGAGAAATTTCCTTAGATATTCATTACTATGAGGATGGTAACGTTCGCTTGAATTTCAATGAAGCTGTTCAAGAAAAATTGAGTTCACTAAACGCAAGTGCAATTATCAATGCTATAAACGATTTGGAAAATAAGATCACTATGCAAATAGTGGAGAACTTTAATGACTTGAATCAAAAATACTTCAAAAACTTAAGAAGATTATTGCCAGTGACTAGATCAAAGATAAACTGGGGTAGTGCCATTGGTAACTATAGATTAGGATCTGATGTTGTTCACAAAAAGTAGTTAATTAGCAATAGATCTAAATATCAAGTGACATACTGATCATATGTTAAATTTTCTACTGTATTTTCATCATCTTCGTCGCCGTTGTAAATGTCGCTCTACTGGACATCATCTAAGTTTATACAACATCCAAATAACAAAGAAACCAAGTAAAATCATCCCTACAATCCTGGTTAAACTAGCATTTCTATTCATTACCGACCTCAAGTCACCGCTTGTTCTTTTAACCTGTTGCATTAACAGACCAAAGCTGTCATTCAACGAGTCTAAGATGGAATTTTCCTGTTGTATCGATCCGTGGATATCATTATTAACTGTATTACGAAATTGATGCAAAGTTTGTGCGAGCTGTTCAAATCTCTGATTATTTTGATCTTCTCTATGTGCGTATAGTGAGTCGGACATTTTTTGTCTGGTGTTGTCAAGTCTGTTTGCTATGTATACTTCTATTCCATTAGTTCTATTTTATTAACTTAGTTTTTTTTCCATGGAGTGCACATTCACCTGGGTTGAGAATATCATTAACATTGTATTATGCACCCTATATAATTAAACTACATTCTATCTACCTCTGGAAAACTATTTATGTTCAGATACAGTTGATGATCTTGCGGCAAGATTTGTTGAGTTATTTGTTGTGGGGGCTGTTGGTGGGGTTGCTGTTGATGAGCATAAATAGAATTTCCGAAACCGAGACTCGTAGGTTGCATAGCCAAAGGAGTACCTCCATTATCGTTGTACGTATTGTGGCCAGAGTATGCATTAGGGGCAACGGGGTATCCATTGTTGACAGGTCCATTGCCTCTAGTTGGATATGGAACCACATCTGGAGAAATGTAAGAGTTCCTACTGCTAAATGTCGATATCAGCTTATCCAACAAATCATGGAATGCCTTGTCTTCGATTGCCAACTGTTCATTTAATAACTTCAATTCCTTCTCTCTCTGAGTATGCTTCATAATAAGATGACCTAACTGCGAACGTAAGCCACTAACTTGCCCGTATAAATTCTCTAGCTCCTCATCGTCTATGTTTCCGTTGCCACTAGTAGCTGCAGATAACATAGTCAACACTTTATCAATCTTCTTCAGCTCTACATTAAGCAATCTGTTTTCAATTTGCAATTCCTTCTCAATTTGATCCAGTGATTTTGCATAAACAGGAGCAACATAATTTAATGGGAATATTCCAACTTCTCCAGTCTGCAATGAACCCCGCCACCAATCACGGTAAACAACTTCGATCACATTAATTAGGTCGCCCTTCCTAAAAGAAAGCTCATCCTTTTCATGAGATACCAAATCGAACATTGCTCTAACCTTGCTTATTTCAGGCTTCTTGTCAACAGAGTCTTCCTGAACGTTGTTTGCATTTCTAGCTGAAGTCTTTTTTGGATCTGGAAGTGGTTTCTGAAGACTCTTAGAAAACTGCTCTCTTTCGTACTCCTGTAAGGATAAGTTGATGATCCTTTGCAATTCGTCCTCTTCTGATTGTTTCTTTGGGCTGACATCATGCTTCTCCGGTTTGTTAGGTACATTTCTTTCAAGGTATCTTGGGTGCTCCTGTTTTATCCTATTATACGCATCCGTCATCGGCTTCAAAGATGGGTCCGACTTGAAAGATTCATGCAATTGTTCGATTAGTTTGGCAATTTCGACCTTTACGGTTTCATGTAACTTCTTCTCCTTTAGTTTCTTGGTTAACTGCTTCAAGAATGCATCTGAAGCAATCTCTTGCTGCATTCGTGATCCACAGTTCTCTCCTAGAGCAATAATTAATGAAAGTGTCCTCAATAATACATTGGCGTCCTTACTCAGTAATCGTGTTGTCAAGATAGTAATTGCTTTCTTGGTTGCAACTTCTGGGTCGCTCTTCACCATATCACAAACGGCAATGATATACTCCCAATTGTTGGTTGTCAAAGTTTCATCAGTAGCCCTCTTGATTAACAGGTCCAACAGTGAATCTGTTGACTTCTTTGTTTTGTACATATTTTCGGTTGGTGTTAAATATTCAGCGTTCTAAGTGAAGTAAAAATACCGCTTAATAAAGAATGAATTGCCACCTCCAGCAATCACTCCTTCTCTGTAGATCAGTTAGTTTGTATGTATTATCAGTCATGTGTATATTGACACGTGCAATAGATCCCTCAAGATCCATACCGCCGTAATCGGAGAGTGAATAATTTATTGACAAAGATTTGCAACTACATAATAATCTACCATAGTCCTCTGAAAAATGGCAAGAGGTTCCAGAACACAGCAAGTGTACAACACTACTACAAAATAGGATTTTGAAATTTTGATAATGAAATTGATAAAATCAGACATTTTGTGAGAACAGGCGCAATTTTCATCAAATAAACGGAGGTAAGTTCCAAAAGGGTTTTGAAAATCCAATTCACCATATATTGCAAGACCAATAGGAAGTAAGGGGCAATATATTGGATGTGAAAAAACCAATTGTATTGTAATCTCAATCGAGAATGCATTGTAACCGTCTTAAGCAGCATCTGAGACCCCTATTTAAAGAAAAAGTTTATGCAGTACCGAAAATGCAAACAACGCTCAGCGCTGGCTCAGGATTTGGAACTTGAAGAATTTTGATCTTCTTTTGACCATTGGCCTCAACAATACAGTAGAAAACATCAACATGAGCAAACCTGAACCAATTTCACACCTTTCGCCACAAATCAGTGGTCTGGGTGCGTATACGCACCGGCGCCGGGGTTCCTCTGTTGGAGAAATAAATATTGGTGACACAGCTTCTCCAGGTCTTTCCACTATGCATACCTCCAAAAGACAAAGAAAGATGTCTGATGCAAGAATTGTTGCTTTGAGCCGCGAATCAAGCTCAGACACAGCAATATTGAAGAAAATTGTCATTGCCTCGAGGGAGTTGTGCTATAGACATACTTGGATAGTTCCTCTTTTGGTGTTGATCGCATCATATAGTACTTATTGGTTATCTGGTGTCGATACAACGGTCCATCGTTTCTTGGAAGCTCTAGTAGTTCCATCTTACAAGATTCCTGGAACTGACCAATATGGAAAGGGTGAAAATGACTTTTATTTCGTTGGTTTCTATGCTCTTTTTTTTACCTTCTTAAGAGAGTTCGTAATGGTGTGCGTCTTGAGACCTTTGGCACACATATTGGGTGTTAAAAGGGAATCTAAGGTGAAAAGATTCATGGAACAGGCCTATGCCATATTTTATTACGGTATATCGGGTCCGGCCGGATTATGGATAATGTCAACTTTACCACTTTGGTTCTTTGAGATTACACCGTTCTATGTTAACTATCCACATAAGACACACGACTTCTACTTCAAAATCTACTACTTGGGTCAAGCCGCTTTCTGGGTTCAACAGTCGGTTGTATTAATCTTACAATTAGAAAAGCCTCGTAAGGATTTCAAAGAATTAGTATTGCATCACATTATCACTATAGCATTGATTTGGTGTTCGTACAGATTCCACTTCACTTGGATGGGCTTGGAAATATTCGTTACTATGGATGTTTCAGATTTCTTCTTAGCTACGTCGAAGACCTTGAATTACTTGGATTACTCTATTTCAGGTCCATTCTTCATTGTTTTTGTCTTCATTTGGATTTACCTCAGACACTACGTGAACATTCGTATCTTGTGGTCTGTTTTAACCGAATTCAGAAGTGTCGGCGAATGGGAATTAAACTGGGACACCCAACAATACAAATGCTACATTTCCCAACCAATTGTCTTTTTCTTGATTGGTGCCTTACAGATAGTTAATTTATACTGGCTCTTTTTGATCTTTCGTATTCTTTGGAGATACGCTGTTGGAGGAGTCGCCAAAGATGAAAGAAGTGACGACGAATCCGAATCTGAAGAAAGTAGCGAAGAAGAAGCCAAAAAGCACGAATAATTCACAACAACCTAGACATTCAATCAAAGCGCGATTGACTGAATATATAATAACTTAATTGCGTTTATACAGTGATTTCATTTTTAATTCGGAATAGCGACCGGAATTGGTTCATACCACCGGTTCTAAATTATTAATACGAGGGGTCGAAATTAGTTCAAACCATCCGGTCAAAAATATTAATACTAGGGGCCGGAATTGGTTCATACTAAACCCCAAAATATATTCAGACCAACTATTGGAAATTGTTAATACCACCTTGAAAAAAACTTCATACCACACCCTAGCAGTAATTTGGAGACAAATAATAGACAAAATCATCATGAAATTGAAAACCTTCAGTAAGCTGAAACAACCCCTGTTGATTCAAAGCAAAATAGACCCC
>JAKTZB010000030.1:0-64851 GCA_030564745.1 Scheffersomyces segobiensis | reverse complement strand
CAGTAGAGATCAAAACATCACCGGTTTCAGTTGAAACAGAACCATCGGAATTGGTGGTCGTGAAAGTAGTGGTGTACTCAGTTGGATGTTCAGCTGTGATAATAGATGTCGTAGTGTACAAGCTACCGTCGGAATCAGTAGAGATCAAAACATCACCGGTTTCAGTTGAAACAGAACCATCGGAATTGGTGGTCGTGAAAGTAGTGGTGTACTCAGTTGGTTTTTGTCCAGTCAACGAAGTAGTAGTGTACCAGCTACCGTTGGAATCAGTAGAGATGATAACATCAGCGGTTTCAGTAGAAACAGATCCATCTGACTTAGTTGTAGCAAAAGTAGTTGTGTACTGTGTAAATCCGTCACTACCACCAGACTCACTGAGTTTGGAAGTGCTGGTGTACTGCGAACCATTTGAATCGGTAGAAACAATTACATCACATGTATCAGTAGAAACAGATCCATCTGACTTAGTTGTAACAAAAGTAGTTGTGTACTGTGTAAATCCGTCACTACCACCAGACTCACTGAGTTTGGAAGTGCTGGTGTACTGCGAACCATTTGAATCGGTAGAAACAATTACATCACATGTATCAGTAGAAACAGATCCATCTGACTTAGTTGTAACAAAAGTAGTTGTGTACTGTGTAAATCCGTCACTACCACCAGACTCACTGAGTTTGGAAGTGCTGGTGTACTGCGAACCATTTGAATCGGTAGAAACAATTACATCACATGTATCAGTAGAAACAGATCCATCTGACTTAGTTGTAACAAAAGTAGTTGTGTAATCAGTGAATTTAGGTGCATTTGATGTTGCCTCAGATGAAGTCTCCGGTAATGAAGTTGGATAAGATGATGTTTCAGATGAATTTTCGGATGAAGTTACAGATGATGAAGTTGCAGAAGACGATGTCTCTGACGAAGAAGCCTCATACGAAGAATTAGAATAGGAACTTTCAGTAGTTTGATAGCTGGTTGGAACTTCAACAATAACAGTGTCCGTACCGCCTTGCCTGTCGGAGATGGTCACTGTAGTACTTTCAGTTCCAGTCCACGTAGAAGTAATGGTAGATTGAGTGTTCGATGGAACTTCAACAATAACAGTGTTCGTACCACCTTGCCCGTCGGAGATGGTCACAGTAGTAGTTTCAGTTCTAGACCACGTAGAAGTAACAGTTGTAGTAGGGTTGGAAGCACATCCTGCTGTAATTGTGGATGTGCTCGTGAACCATGAGTAATTGGTGTCAGTGGAAATAATGACATCGTCAACTTCTGTACAAGGAAATCCAGCAGAATTAGTGGAAGTTGCAGTTGTAATAAACTCAGTAGCACTGGCACCAAGTGCAGGTGGAAGTTGCTTACAAGGCTGACATACCGATGGTATTGGATTGGGCGGAGGACCAGAGTAGGTAAGTGCAGCAAAAGGAGCCGAGAGTAAACCAACATCGTCATCCGTGACTATGGAGAAAAGAGATGGATTATAGCCTAAACCAATATTGAATTTCATGGACAACAATCCAGCACCACGAAGAGTCAAAATACCGGTGCTGGTATCGTATGAGTAAGCTTTGAGTAAAGGAGGAACGTTTACAAGTGCAATATCTAGGCCAATCTTGTTGCCGTTACCGAAACCAGCCACATTATAGGTCTTAGGCGTACTGATGGCAGTAGCACGTATTGAGGATGCAGAGTCTGCCAAATAAAAGACCTGGTTGTTATCAATATTCAAAACGGTATTAGAAAAGAAAATACTAGAGTCGTCATTTAAAGTCATACAACCGGTACCAGCAATATTGGTAGTCTGTGTATACAATTCATTGTAAAAGCAAATTTGGCCATTATTGTTAATAGTCCCAAGAGGAGCTCCCAAATTCACAGGACCTGTGGTTCTCGTATTTTGGTAAAAAACCAACAAACCGTTATTGTTCCATGATGGGGAGATAATCAGAATTGATGGCAAACCAACAGAACCATCTGCTCCCAAATACATTTCACCATTATTGGTGAACGAAAGACCTGCGATATTGTACGTTGGTGCTAATAAAGACTGTATAGCATTGAAGGATACAATGCCATTATTCGTAAAGGAACCCAGCGCAACACCAACCTGTAGGGAGATTAAAGGACTGGTGCCTGTGATGTAAAATCCAGAGCCTGTACCCACATTGACATTACCAGCAAAGGCAGAAATTGCGTTATCAATGATTGACCAATAAACACCATTATTAATGGTCGTATCACCAAGTCCTAGTGTAATAGTACCCCGAGAAATGGTGTTTTGAGTAATGGTTGCAGCCATCGCTCCGGATATCAATGCGAATGCCGCAATGTATTTTCGAAGCAACATCTTGTGAGACTTGTGTAGGAGATAGTGAAGTGAATCAATCTAGCCAAAAAATGAAAGAGAACAAGAAATTCCCTCGTATATATTTGCAACTGGACAATTGCATGCGAATCATATTGTGGTTACCGCAGTGCGTGATACTGTAAGGCGAACTTGAAACTCATATGGGTCCAATTCAAGAACAGCAAAAATTTTGCAAAATTTTAGCCTCTAGAAACAAAGATGCAAGACTAATACAGAGCAGTACAAATATCAGCCGGAACTAAAAATAATGTAAATGCCGTCGTTCTTTGAAGTGCAAGTGCACCCTTAAGAACGCTCTGTGGAACAATTCCACGCCGATCCTTTTCGATTACATAGATTTCATACGTCAACGAAATGCATGAGCCGCGAATAACAATGCGATAGCAAGTCTTTCTCGAATTATTGGTTTTAGATAATTCCGTAACATTTCATACTGCTCCCCGAATTTCATCTATTCAATCTCCAGATCGAAATCGTACAATAGCAAATTTTTACAAGCACTTCATTATAGTTCCACGTACAAAGAAAGTTGAGATCCAATATGACTTAATTTACGATTCGAAACCGATGATGGAATCACTAGACTAGCTGGGAAGCGCCAAAGATCATAACACAACTGATAGTTGTTTAGTTATCTTCATAGTTGTAGATAAACGGTTGTCCGGCTAAAAACACAGTTTCATCATGCTAATTCTTCACAAGGACACCTGTGGCAGTCATGCAAATGTGTGCAAATAAGTCTATGTCTGGCGAAATACCCCTTTAGAAAGAAGAATACATTCTTTGATATTTTTTTGCGATCAAATTTGACGTTTCCGTTGATCTGCACGTAAATATTCATGTGCAGGTGCACCATTTCTCCTCTAACTATTCTATATCTAGGAGCAAGAAAATGAAATCTATGAGGTCGAGGCGCCGAACAGATAATCAGAGAAAATAAAAGGTTCTGCACATTTACATTGCAATATTTTTTGTCAGAAGCATTCTTGTGTCTGCCCACCTACCGGAAGCCATTAGTGATATTCGCTTTAATCAGGGTTTACCCGAAGTATTGCAATGCTCATCACCATAACCGATCATGTCCACAAAAGGCATCTACTTCTTCTATTTAACGCCTGGTTTTACAAATTCAAGGCGATTCTAAAATTGCTTACATTCACAATCAAGAGATGAGCAACCAATGCTCCACTTCAGTTTCTGTTACCAAGATCTACGCAATCTGCTCCCACGCAAAACTCAGACCCACTTTGTGTATTATCAAGTGAGCTTGGTTAATATCCACCATACCTAGCTGGCGAAAAAGTAGTGAATGTTACCTGATCCTAAAACTTGGGCAGTGACTGGAAATTTTCAGATCTGGCCCCAAAAGGAACACTAAGATACAAGAACTACCCCACTATTTCCAATGAAATAAAGATCTAGAAAGAAACAAGATCTAGAAAGAAACGAGATCTAGAAAGAAACGAGATCAAGAAAGAAACGAGATCTAGAAAGAAGCAAAGAATTGAATTAGTGGAATTTCATCGTTATGCACCCTTCACGTTGAATAGAAAGAAAGACAAGAGTAAATGCATCTTTTCAATATGTACAATACAATGACATATTTGTCGGTTCAAAAGCCAATAGCGTACTAATAATACAAATATGCTAATTAATAAAAGAACAATTTTTACTGTTTTCTATCTTGGTCTTCCTCCTTACGATATAGAATTAGATTCCAAAAAGTAATTTCATCCCTTCTTAGTTTCTTACGTCTGTGGAAGATCGCCTTGTTCACAAGACTATACGTCATTTAATAGAAAATATCCCAAGATTGCCTGTCTGTTATACTTCGATATATGCCAATCTATATTTCATTTAGAGATTCGCATGGTTCGATAAAATTGTATGTATGCGGATGCAAGACGTCTGGCTCCGCCTCAAACGAATTGCACCTCTGTATGTGAGAAATTTCATCACGAACAAGGCACCACCCCTCACTATTTTTTGAAGCACAATTTAGACAAAAGCTTGTCTTTAGTACCAAGTATACGAATAAGTGACCGAAGATTAAAATGTGTCAGCTTGGCTTCTTGTACAATTAATAAAAACAATTTACTAGCACCTAAATTATTACATGAAGCAAACAACTATGCAGTTTAACCTAAGCCTTCTATATTTTGCGAAAAATTGTTCATAATTGTAGCCGAAACTCCGAGGCTAAAACGCTCAACAATAAGAAATAAAAAACGTCGAATGTTTTCTTCATATTTTAAGTTTAAGCATATGCAACCACCAAATATACACCCTCTGCTTGTTTCACCCTGCATCTAAATTTATCTATGGCTACGTTCCAGAAATTTTGTAAGGGTATTATTAAAGATTTACTCTTCACGACTAGAGAGGAAACTAACAGTACAGGCCTGGAAATAATTAGAAGATCACACTGTGTTTAGGGTTCTGTTCGGCTACATACATTCGCTTATTTGACGAAAATAAGTTCCAGAGCAAAGGTTATACAATTAACGGAAGAACACTCATACCGTAGAGACGTGAAATATCGACACAGCAATATTTAAAAATATCATATTACAGTGTATGTTGGTCTTTCTTCAAATGCGTATTTATACCAGCATACCCAAGTAGGATCCATGTAATATATAAGTGGAGATAACCTTTTGATCTTCATAGATGACAAGAAGCTCTCGAGAGAATTTTTTGAAAAGGTCGGAAATACATTTGCGCACAATGGGAGAAAGCTTCTTGACGGCTTTCTAAATCAGGGAAGTTAAATATTTCATACAAGAGAAAACGCTTATGAAGAAATAAAAATGATATTATAACACCAATCCACTTGTCATATTATAATTGACAAAATGGCATGTAATGCTTCGTACAGAAGTCTATTCCTCCTCGAATTCATTTCCAAGGTTAGACTTTAACGAAACGGCACGTATTCCGATTAAAGTCAAATCTATTTAGTACATAGTATATAAATTCTTCTAATACATACAAAACGGTGAAGAAATACTAAGATAAAAATCTCCTGGTGATAGTACCTTAAAATTAGGGACTGTCTTTTGAAGAATGTAAATGTCTTATCAACGGTGTGAAGAACCGGACCATCTTTTTACATAATCCAATTTTTACGAAGTGGTATGTGTTACAGTCTAATCTATCTACTAGTTAGTGAATTAAAATTCCTCTAAATGATACCAAATAGTTGGAGAAAACTCAGAACCCCCAAAAAATTTAGGTTATAGTCTTAGAAATTGTAAAAAAGCTTGATAACGAGGTGTATTTTTTTAACGTGGTGGGATACATTGCACAGACTAACTCATATAAACATCTATAACTATTAATAAAGGCCATTTTCACCCAATGCAGCATAGACCAACTAAAAGGAAACCTCTAAAGATGTTTCCTCTGAAGAAGAAGAAGAAGAAGATCCATACCGCAGAGACGTGACAATCGCGTGACTACTGGCAGTATTATTACTAAAAGATGTAATTTTGTGCGATATTTTGCAGGATGGCGCATTCGCTGGACGGGCGAGTTTGGAGTTTCCGTCAGTTGACAGTGCCTCTGAACGAGTCGCAGGTTCGTTTCCGACAAGATACATTTTATTTCATGATGAATAACATGGATGTGAACAATCTCTGAGTGCGATCGAACGGTTGCACATAGATTACAAAACCTGCCTTCCTACTGACAAATAAAATTTTTTATAAATAGTGCTCTTAAGTTGACATCTCTCTGAGATTGGTATTCAGCTATTATATTATACTAAAAAGCTTCTTCTACATTGCGCTAGTTATTTGTCCTATTTGTGATGCATTGACCGCAATCGTATGACTTTGTTATGTTATACAAAACGGAACGTAGTGACTAAGCAATCAGCTGGAAATCTTCCACCTTTGCCTTCTCTTCTTTCTCTCCAACTTGGAGACTCTCTCAAGGTCATCTTCACTCGGTTCGTAGATATGCCATAACGTGTAATGCGGCAAACCGCCGACTCTGAAGCCCATTTTCTTGGCCATCTTGCCAAACGCTTCTGTTTCAGCATGGTTCAAGAATGTGAACGCTGGGAAATGAACCCCCTGCCTGAAGATCTGGGCTCGTGCCAAGATTGACACCCCACCAACACCATCCAAATCAACCACTTCCTTAGGATTTCCATTGGCGTCTCTCAAGAATCCTAAATGTACTCTCCACGTTGGATACTCGGCGTATCCTTCTACAATTACGTCATCTTCGTCTAATTTTTTAGCCAATTCCAACGCTGGTTCGGATTCGATCCACGAGTTCAAGTCGTAGGCCTGTTCCAAGTCAGGTAAGAAAGTCGGCAAAGGTCTCCACACATTAGGCACCATAACGTCGTAGTCGTGTTGCATCAACTCTTCGATCACATTGCCAGGGCATGTTTCGATATCAACGTCTCTCCAGTAGACCCATGAATGGTACGGCTTCAAAGAACTAGAAGTCAACCAGTTTCTGGCTCTTCCCATTAACTTACGACGAATACCCTGGACTTTAATGGCATGTCTATCACTGAAACCCTGACCGATAATTTGGCCAAAGTCCTTCTTGAAGATCGACACCGATCTGAACGGCTTTCTATAGCCTATATGATGTTCCTCGGGATTCAGATAAGCTTTACGGACCCCGTCCATGTAGTTTTTGTCCATGTAGTTCTTATACAAATCAGACGAGCCACGAACGTCGCTCTTCTTTCTTTCTTCATCTTCTGCTTTCAACTTGTCAACCAAAGTTCCGTTCTGCAATGAAACAGAGTAGTCAAAAACTGTTTCCAATGTTCTGTCGTCTGGCGAACAGTCGGACACCAAAAACGCTATGTCGATTAAACCGTGGTCGTAGGTCAAATTCATGAGGTTATAGAAAGCCATGGGCAATACCGCTTCTGCGTTTCTCAAAGGCATGAGAAACAAGACTACATCACCTTGAGAAAGGCCATCTGCTGAGCCTTTGTAGTCCTTCAAATCAAAGTATTCAACTTCCGATGCGTAATGATCCACGTGTTCTGATCCCAGATTCTGGACTCCAGCATCATTAGCACCACCAGCCACATTGGACAAGTCCACATTCTGGCTGTTGTCGCCAGCACTGTGTTTGGTGACACCATCTTTATTCACCAGGTAAAAATCGTAGGTATCATCTATTATTTCTTCTTTGGATGAAGAATTGCGCAAGAACAATGTATATATCACTAACATGGTCGTCAATCCAATGATTGCTCGGATAAAAGAAGTTCTACGTCTGAACCTTCGCGGAGTCAACTTTTTGTATCTGTTGATGTTAGTAAAACTGAACAGAATGGAAGTTCAAGATATTCAATACTAGCAAAGAGCCTCTAAATGATCCTCCCCTTCAAATTTTGCACTTATTTTGGACGTCAAAATCCTCACCCTTTTGAAGTAACGTCAACGAATAGAAATGTCGATGTGCGCTCTTCCAATTGTTGTATTATCCAACTCGTTGAACAAAATGTTGGGCTTGAATCATATCATGAATAGACTATTGATACTGTACTACAACAACGGACTAGTGATATGGCATATTTATGGATACCTGATAACTTTGCCACACAAGTATACCAAAGCTTGAAAGAAACAAGAAGCCTTGGTATTGATGAATGAAATTAGAGTTTGGCACTTGAGAATTTGGATATAATCAGACAAGCATTGGCTCTAAGTTGTGAATTTCCAGAGAAAAAAAAGGAAATACTTACATCGGAAGATCGGACTTCTTCCCGTACGTGTCGAGGACCATATTTAAAGAAGCAACTCCTGCGATCACGAAGTTGGAGACACAGAGTACGTGGTGTGATTCAAATAAACTTGATAGATTTGGTGATTTTTCTGTTGTTCTTTTCCAATAAGTGTTTTCTGGATGTCGCGCAATTTTCAACAATGTCGTTTCAGTGGTGCACGGTAAGCACACGTAGATAAGCAGGCGGCTTGAAAAAGTACGACATTATTGCAACATTTTCATGATGGAAGAAATCACGAACCTTGAGAGACAAAAATATTTGAGTCGAGTCTTGAGGGACGTTGGAGATTAAATTTTGTTAGGATATATGGGCCCTCTTTTCTTTCAATATTGTTCGCATATTTAGCAACTTCTATTTCATTAGACCTCATTGCAATCGTTGCGAAGAAGTACAGTTCGCAGCCATTGTGTGATGAACAACAACCAAATGCAAACTTTTGTTTCAATAATCTTTATATATTACTATTTTTTCTTGTGGCTCCTAATTTAATTAGAGTTTAGAGAAAATTATTTAAAAGAAAAAAAGAAAAAAAGAAAAACACTAACACACTACCGATGAATACCAGCGTCCGATAAAAACCGATGCAGTGTTGAAGTTGCCAAGTGTAGAAATTGCACTACTTACCTGATCATTACTATCAGTTCCAGAAATTGTTGTCACAGTGTTTCTTGTACCACTACCTCTACCACTACAATCACTCCCATCGATCAACTGCCTCCAGTAGCCTTGCAGAAGAATAGTGGTCTTGCTCCCAAGAGAGAAAGTAAATAATTAGGAAGAAACAGATTCGTACTTTGGCGTGTACAACAAGCTATGAGCAACTTATCTCTAGTTACAATCTGGTTTCTTACAGTTATGATACTGATAGAATGTATGGCTTGATTTCTTCCAGATCCAGACTTTTGCATCAATAAATATGAAGAGCTTCTATTGCATGTCCGACAAGACTAGACCACCTCCAAGAGATTGTTGGCATCAGGCTTAAACCATTCATCCCTCAAGGTATTCCAGCATGCCCTGGCGACAGCCACCGCGCCGGATTCGCTGACGCTAGATTTACCTTCAATATATACTTTTAATTTTGGTTCGGTTCCAGATCCACGGCAAGTGAATCGCACATGTTCATCGGATTGCGACTTAAATGGCTTCAAGATGGCAGTGATCATCTGTGACTTTGGATCTACGGGAAGGTCTGGAATATTATTCTGCGTGGTGGAATCGAAACCAGTAGTAAGATCCCTCCAAGACACAACATCGAAGTTGCCAATGGTCTTAGGGTACTTTTCGGGTGAGAACGAAGAACGTACACTTTCGAAAATTTCACGAGTTTTGCTCAAATCATTCAACTTATAGTATCCATTGCATTCTTTGAACCAGCCATACTTGGCGTATCCTTCATTCAATTTGTCTATTGGGTCAAAGCCTCCTTCACCAGAAGCGAACCAACGATTGTATAGCTGCAACCAGATTACAGCAGCCGATATCCCGTCCTTATCATTTACAAGGTTGAACATGAATCCGATGGCTTCTTCGTAGCCGAATGGAACATTGTACCCTTCTTTCTTGAGTTCAATAGCTCTGTTTCCGATCCACTTGAATCCTGTCAAGGTGTCGATAAAATTGAATCCGATCTTATCGGCCATAGATTTCAAGATCTGTGATGAAACGGTGGAATTGATCAAGTAAGTGTTTTCAAGTTGTTCCTTTGGAATATTTTCTATAGCGAACATGGCAAACAAGAAGCCAATTTCGTTACCAGTTAACTGTTGCCACTTACCTTGCTTTGTCTTGATAGCGGCACTGAATCTGTCCGCATCAGGATCGCTTGCAAGAACTAACTTGTAGCCGGAAGTCTCCGCCTTCTTGATGGCCAAATCCAAGGCGCCTTTTTCTTCTGGGTTGGGGAATTTAACTGTAGAAAAGTCAGGATCAGGATGAGCCTGCTCATTAACAACTTTGAAGCTGACATTATCGAAAAGTCCCACTGTCTTTTCAAAGATTTCTAAGCCAACGCCGTGCATGGGAGTGTAGACAAAGTCGAAATTTAGTTTGGAATCCAACATTAGCTTGGTTTTGACTGCTTCTACGTAAGCCTGCGATGTGTCCCTCTTGACTACCACCAAGAGATTATTTTCAATTCCCTTGATAAAATTACCGGTAACATCCCAAACGTTATCCTCTTTCCATGGAACCAAGTTGCTCTCAATGGAAGAAGCAATACCTTCGTCATGAGGAGGAATAATCTGACACCCATTACCATAGTAAACTTTGTAACCATTGTCCTTCGCAGGGTTGTGAGAAGCAGTCACCATAACACCTCCAGAAGCACTGTAAAGGTCGATAGCAAACGGAACTAATGGTGTATGGACATAACCTCTCTCACCTTCTGGGTTTTGGGCGTAAGCTGCCTGTGAAAACTTGATGGATGCTTGCGACAAGTTCTCAATTGACCCCAAATAATACACCTTGACATTCTTAGCAATTGCTACACTTGCAGTGATCTCGGCAAAACGCTGAGAATTATATCTGTGATCGTATCCAACAACTATTGAAACTGGGCTCTCTGGAGAAACTCTGTTATCTAACAAGTACTGGATTAAACCCTGCGAGGCCTGCAAGACGGTAACATCATTCATATGGGCAAATCCAGATTCCATGGATGAACGCAACCCCGCGGTTCCAAAGGCTATTCTATTGGCCAACTTCAGGTATAGTTGAGCGTATTGCTTGTCCTCGAGGAGAGTAGCAATCTCATTGCGAGAATGAGGATTTATGTCTACTGCAAGCCAGTCCTTTACCAACTGGTCTAATTTGGCAATGTCATAAGTTTCTGTCATAGCGAATGTTAAGTCCCAGCAAAGTTACAATAAAGAAAAGTGCAAAATAGTAAAAATTCGAGAAATCTACTTTTGAGAAGGTAAGTCGATCAGTCGATATATAATTTTTTTTCGCTCGCTAGCGATACTCTTCGTGGGGAAGCAAACGACACTAAACGAAATCGCCCAAAAGAACAAGAATTATGAATTGATAATGGGGCATTCGTCACTTTGTGGTCCCCAAAACGGCGTCATATCTCTGGGATTCAACAATATATAAGGTCTTCAGAATTAGTAGCTGGTAAGTTGTTTCCGGTACACCGGTTAGAAAGTTACTCGCGCGTTTGGACAGAGCATTTCATTCGGTACACCGGATTGTATACAAATATGTTGCTGCAAGAATTTTTATGAGAATTGAAATATAGTACAGTTTTTTATTCTATTATAAATGATTTCAAGGAACTGGATCTCGAAGAGAGAATGAAACTCACCAACAACTTCTATGGACATGACTCCAAATTTGACTATTCTTTCTTCTTGTGGGCTTCATGATTTTGTATAAATCCTCTATTCGTAGCTTAACTTGAATTCTTCCACGGTTGAGTCTTCGGCTATTCCTATGAGCTTGATCTCGTTTTCATTCTTGAAACTTTCGTCATTGACATTAGTCCATAAATATATTTCCTGTAAGTTGGATGAATTTGTAAAAGTCGCCCGGCTGTAGTTGTTTTTCCATTGTTTGCCTTTCTTGGTGTATTTATGTAATGCGAGAGTGTTTGAACCTCCCAAGCTAACTACAATACTGGATGAAGGATCTATGACGAAATCACGCAAAGGTTCCTCAAACGTAATGGAATGGACGAGATTAGACTTTCTTAAATCAAATACATCAAGTTGGCTCTGGTCTCCATCTGTGGATCCTACTAGCAACCAGTACCCGTTTGGAGCAAACTTTACCTTGGTAACATTTGTGTAGAAGGGTGCAAGAACAGACATCTGCTCAGCAGTAGAAGTACCGTAGACTATAACCTGCTTACTGTCATTTCCAATAGCAAAAAGAGCTCCATCTGGATGGATATCTCCTGTCCTTATATTGCTGTCCGACTTTGGGGATTGGTACAATAATGATTGTTCTCTGTCTGAATCATGCATGGCCCATACATTATCTTCTCCCAAAGTAATGAACAAGTTAGTTAGCTTGGGATGTACTATTATCTTCAAGACGGCCGCCCTATGGTTGTTTTTGAACGTTTTTTTGTTTTGGCCAATGGAAATTTTATTCTTGTATGCTATTATGGGTAGTAGGTCGTTTTCTACCAGAGCAAAGTTTACAGCCGTGATAGTTCCCTTTGCAGATGTGAATTTTGTGACAATATCGCTTCCTTCTTCTGCAAAGTCAAATTTGGCTAATTGCCCTGTCGACGTACCTATAAGTAGCTGCTTCGTTTCGGAATCGAAGGATGTTGCAGTACTTTTCTTGAACGGCTGGCCCTTATTGTCTACCAATTCCACACGAATCTGGGCATCTGGAGCAATATCAAGTACAGGTTTCTGACTCTTGTGCAATGAAAATAAAAACTCACGTGCTTGGTTGATCTCTTCTGCTGGTATTTCGTCTATGGAAGCATCAATGGCACTTCCATTGCCATTTTCTGAGTTATTTGCGGTCTCAGCAGCTTCTTTAATCTCCAGTTTACCAATTGAAATCGCCAATTCTTGAAGTGCAGCCTTTGCTTCATCTCTCTCACGAATAGCATTGGCTGCCACACGTACGGCCGCATCGTGGTGGTACAATGCGGCACTTAATTCTTCTCTAGCCTTGTATAACTGCTTTCTCAAAGTAAACACTTCCAAAGCTAAGGCATCCCATTCGTTCTGGAAAGTTGACAAGAGCACTGGAATTGAGGTTTCCGACGAAATACGAGGTGGAATAACTTCCGAAACTGAAGTTTTCACTGCAATTAGCTCCTCTACAGTCAAAGGTTGGTCGTTGAAAGGATCTGTTCCAGCTGTAGAAATGTAGCTTTCAATGTGTTTTCTATCGAAAATTGCCCCACTTTTCGGGGAAATTACCGGATCCGATGCTTTCTGACCGGAAATCGAGCAGATCATCATCTGAGAACTTATTGGTATTTGCTTGATTTGAACCATGAAAGAGAACAAGAGTAGTATAAATGTTAGTAAAGCGACATCCTCTGAGACTTTTCAGGAATGCCGCGACATCGCGACACATAATAGATAGACGCGACATTTTTCACCAACGTCTTTCCCTATCTAAAAAGGTCTACAAGACTATGTCCACTGAATATTCTACACGCACTGATGATTCACCTTGTGCTTGATTCTGGTGAATATTGCACTGAATAGATTTAAACCCCGAAAAACGAAAATTCTAAAAACTGAAAAAGACTATATAGGTAAACGCATGTTTTCAAATTGGATGCAAAAAAATTAGTCACATCTGTTGATCAATTACTACTTTCAACCATATATTCCTTGTGGTCGTAAGCAACTGAAGGTTGTAAAGCTCTGTATCTTCGGCGACCCGTACCAAAAAGTCCGCAGCAATGGCCCAACAATCCGCAAACGACAACCAATAATGCAGCAGCTACGGCAGACCAAGCAAAAGCGTAGAAATTAATCGACAAAAAAGACTTCATTCCGAACTCGTTTGTGTGGTCATTTATCTGGCCCCTAACGAAGAAAAACACCCCTGTGGCAATAGAAGAAGCCACTAAAACTACGATGAAAACAAGAACCTCAAAGAGGAAATTCAAGAATGTAAGACAGCAGCTACTAGGAGAAAAGAAGAGAGCTAATAATTGGATGATTACTGATATAGCAGACAAAACACAGGCAGTAAGAAGAAAACCAAAAGAAACAACAGTGATAGTATTGAGACGGTGGACGTTTTCTTTCAAGTCACCGGGCAACTGAAGGGTGTCCTCCCCGATGCTGCTAAGCAATAATTGCAACTGATTATTGAAAGTCAGGGTAGCCGCCAGAATCTCAGATGGGAGCCCGTCTACTCTGTTGTTAAGTGTGTTGTTCAATTCTGTCTTGAATAACTCAATTGGTTCCAATTTGAATCCAGCTTTTGCTGGAGAACACCAAGTGTAGCTGACTTTGTTGTTGTCAAATGGGTGGCTATTGGAAGTACTTTGGTTGCCGATGATATAACCTCTGCAGTAACCCCAGTAACTGAATGAATACACATCTGGCAATCCCAATTCACGGTAGGTGATGTCAGGAATTACAGCATCGATGGCTTGAATAATGGACAGATCGGCACCAGAAATTTTTCCATCTTCAGCGGATTGCCAGACTTCAGCAGCAGTGGAAGTGACGGTACCCCAGACATCCTTTGATCCACCAGCAGCTTGTAGAATGGTAGAAGTAGCTCTCTTTTGAATATTCGCACTAGAGGCTGCCATATTTATAAGAGCTGTGGTGTTTAAAGATGTGAGATGAACGTTGATCAAGTAGGTCTTCGTCAAGAACAGTTCATTCTTGAATGAGCCTGTCACTGCAAAGGCAGTGAGCACAGTGCAAGCGATGGAGAAGAAGAGAAGTATGATTCTAAAGATGGTAAACATGGTGAAAATGGATGATTAATTGTATACATGGGATAGCATTTTGATGAAAGATTAAGTAAATGTTCTTTTTTAACAGCTTGATTCACAAGTGTTCGATTTTAGGAAACTCGGGTTTGGAAAATAGAGCGACTGCGAAAATATCAAATCAGCTTAATTGTCGGTGTAGCAGGCAATAGGAAATTCTTTGAACACAATAAATGTAAATACTATAAGGATAGGATGAGACGATAGATAGTGATAGATTTCAAAGATCAACTTGATTTGTCTCTTTATTTATAGAAATGGATTGGGATTTGGTGCTGCAGTCGTTAAAATACGAGAAGTAATATTTCTTTAATGACGTCAAGAAAAAAAGGTCTACTCTGACACTAACGATTTTCAGAACAAGGTGAATCCTTGATTATATTTCAAAAAAAATTCTAAACCTCCATCCTTTGGCTGGTCTATATGCTCTTGGATGGATTTTTGATCGGATCATTCGCTCAGGGGGTTGTCAAGGCATGTAAGTCTTGTCACCTGAAAATGGCTGGAGTCCTGGCTGAATCGGGTAGTTGAGGATGGGGGTGGCTGGTTTACATCAGTTATCACGTGATTGGATAACAATAGATGAGTTCCACGTAATTGTCGACTGATTCAGGCCCATGGAAGAGGAGAGATTGTGTTGCGTCCATCGGGAGATACCGACCAGTCTAGGTCGGTGAGGTACCAGCATCCGACTGATCTGAGCTAAAAAAGGCATCCAGAGAAAATGAAAGGCACAGTTTCATCATGTGCGCAAATATAATGGTAGCCTCCTCAAAATGTAGAGTTTTAATTAATACTGGGCTGTAAAGTCTTGAGTGCTTGAAAATTACGTTGTGAAATGTTACAATTTTAATCTTCTAAGCTAGCAGTATTAATTTTAGAGTCCTCGTATTGTTTCCTTTAACAATATTCATAAAATTAAGTGTTAAAATTGAACGTGAGTTAAGCAAGTACCCCTGCCATATCCTTGCCGCTGATTTGATATTCATGTTGTAAGATACCCATATATTATTATTGTCAATATAGATTGGTCATAGGGAAAGTCTATAATTGGTGCAACATCTATATTTTATAGCTCTTAAACAAATTATTTCACAAATTTTTGTAATTTTATCTGTTGTAATGAACCTTTTTAAATTTTAAGGATGTTAACGTTCAAATTGTGGAATAAGTGCAAAAATAATGTTTCCAATTAAAAAAAATTCATAATTTCAGAATAATAACATCAACAGATAGCCAGAAGCCAGGAGAGGTGAAAATGGTTCTTTATAACGATTGGAAAAATCTGGTTCCTGAATTATTTACTTTATTGTTTTCTTTTTACTTCCTTTATTCGCTCTATTATTTTTAGATTTTGAAAATTATGTTACTTAACTTGACGTACATGAATGAATGGACCTACAAATTGGAATTACTAGCAATTGAAAGTTACTCTGTGGGATATTCATTTTTCTAATCAATGGAGACATTTAGAATCTTCAAAAAATAAACCTGATAACTCCATGTGAATTTTTATAATTTTGCTGTGTCAAAGGGAGTCGCAAATACGTTCTAATTACATGCTCTAAGTCAAATTCAACTTACGCACTATAGGTTCAATTTTCATTCCGTATTATGATG
The DNA here is from genome assembly GCA_030564745.1 of Scheffersomyces segobiensis. NCBI lineage: Eukaryota > Fungi > Ascomycota > Pichiomycetes > Serinales > Debaryomycetaceae > Scheffersomyces > Scheffersomyces segobiensis. Next base: position 48,660 of record JAKTZB010000030.1, on the reverse strand, counting down.
CCGACTCTCATCACTCTTTGAGTGTTTCAGGCAGTAGCTATAGTAATTCTCACTTAATTGTCAGTAATTGAAGTCACAATAGTTTATATCTCTCTTACGTTTACATTGATGATCTTATTGTTACATATTATACACCTATGCCTCTTCTCTGCGCGCAAACATCGTAATTATACAATCGAAGATTTGAATCCTCTAGTCCCCCTCCAAATCGTCAAACCCATCGAGCAATTCTTGCTCAAGTTCATCAAAGTCCTCGTCGTTTGAAGGCTTCTGTTTTTTGTGTAACTGACCATTTGGTTGTGGTTCTTCAATCAACTCTGCAACTTCGTTCTCACTCTCGTCTTCTTCTTGTTCGTGTTTTCTCTTCTTCGCGCTGTAGAGTTCTTTAATGAACGAATCGTCGGACTTACCGTTTTCAACTTCTTCGTCGAATTCATCTCCTTCATTAATATTTTTATAATTTCCACCATTTCTAATCTCGTCCACCAATGTGACTTCCAAGTCATCTTCTTCGTCATCATCATCGTCGCTGATGCCTGCCAAGAATTCATCAACCTCTTGGTTAGCCTGTTCGAGATCGTACTCTTCGATGGATTCAATAGATCCAAAACGAGGTCTCTGAGCTGAGCGGTAGGTCTCTTTCTGTTCTTGACTCTCGAGTGCCTTCTGGTATTTCTCAATATCTTTACTTCTAACAACCCACAACTTCTCATCCCCAAGTGGAATCAAATAGTCAGCTTCGTCAACTTTGTTCCATGCACTAAGACAAGCAAACAACCAATCAGGGTTGACGATATGGGCATCAGGTAGTATCTTTCTGGCAACTCGTGCCTTAAATGTAGGTCCCTGGCCGTTACTAGGATCCCTGCAAACTACATGGGTCACTTCTGGGTACACTTCATTCACTACTTCGACGCCAAATTGCTTGCACCAAATGACGATGTCAGCATTTTCGAAGTTAATTCCCAAAGGAATGATACCCGAGAACAATACAGTTATTCCTTCAAGCGTTTGACTCTTCATGTAAGGAATAATCTTGGTCAAGTCTGGCTTTAATGAAGAGTTCTTACGGATATTTTCACCCAAGATCTTGTAGTATTGGTTGTGGATGTTGACCAACACTCTGTTTAATGCAGTCAATTCGTTATCATCGTCGTAAAGTAAATTATCATCGTCGTCATCATCATCTTCTTCCTCATCGGCCGATGTTCCGTCAGGAGAGTTGGACCTCGAGTGTCCATCCTGCTCGTGGTGATGCATTTTCTCCAAATCATGTTGCAATTTAGCAAGCGGTCTTTCCGACTGCTGTTGCTCTATAGATTGGTTTCTGGTGATTGACTGTTCTATCAAAAGGTTGGTGTTGTCTTCACCCCCGCCAAGCTCGAGAATTCTATCTACTGGCGATGCTGAATCAGCATCTAAGTCAGCCGCCGCTTTGTCTTCATCTTCATCAAACGAAGGTTCTTCTTCGACTTGGAGTTCAGCTGTGGCTTGCGCTTCCAATTTGGCGATGGACTTTCTCTTCTTGGTAGGACCTGTCAATTGTCCGTTTTTCTTAGGCAAAAAACTGGAATTTATATCTCCAATACCTACAAAGAAGTCGTACGGTACTACTTTGATAAGGTTGCTCTCCCACTGCCAAATATCACCTCTATCGTCGATGATTACCACCATGGACTGGTCTACTGGGAAAAGACGCTTCAAGTTCTTGTGCGTCAATGAGCCACTCTCGTCACGACTCAATATCCTGTCACCAAAGTATTTTCCAATGGGATCGATAATTTTGGCAATGGCAAGGGCGTAGTTCCGGGTTGCCATTGTGTAGATATGCATTTCGTAGAGGTTGAAAATCTCTTCCAAAAAGTCCGAGAGCCCTGGTCTTACTTTAACGTAGTACCAGCATTTGGTAGGAGCTAAGCGGGGTCCCGTCCAGCCTGGAGGAGCTATGGCTTCTTCTTCAAGACAGAATGTCTTCACATCCTTAATGGCAGGATAGTTGGGATTGGAAGGATCCAGTTGCCATTCACCAACTGTGGGGTCTACAGTGGCATGGATGACGGTTTGATCCAAGTCCACAACAAGAATGAGCTTTTTCTCTTCATTGAGTCTGTCCGTAGTTGACTGCTCGATTTTGGCAGCTTCATCGAGCGAGATCTTGAGTCCAGTGTTATCATGTGACATGGAAATGGTGGCTCGATCTTCGAAAGTATAGCCCGAGTAGTCTTTCTCATCTTCAACGGCTTTACCACAAAGTGCACAAAGTCCTCCGTATTGTACTGTGTGGCTACATGGTTCTGTGATCAGACATAGCTCTATACCAGAATGGGCTACTTCATCGAGAACAGCTATGTTTATCAGCTGAACCTCACCTTCAATAGGGCTTTCAAATGTTCCAATACGTTCTACTCTGATTTTGGGAGGAACAGCTTCCTGAGAATTGGGATCATCCTGGTACTCCCAGTACTTATACTTCAAGATAGGCTTGTGCTTGGCAACCGTTTGGCCAACAGAACAGTCGATGGAAGTGATGGTCACGGGAAAAGGCACCGACTGGGGCAACGTTATCGGTGTCAGGTCTGACATTGAAGCAACTGGAATGAAAGTTTCTGGATATAGGAATGTGGAACAGTCTTCTAATATTTATTGGTAATAAAGCAGTCACTATGCTGATTATAGTAATTTAGTATTGAAGCGAATAATGAACAGTGAATTGTGAATAGTGAAATTGATAATAATAGTAACGGCGATGATTGATATTAGTTGTGGTTATGATGGTATTATCAGGACAATACGATATAGCTATTGATTTTGAAATGAATTCTTCGAATGTCTGGATTTTCGATTCTAGTTCTGAGTCTCGATTGTTCAACAATATAGTATGATCGTTAACTATGACAAACGGATTTCTATATGAATGTTGAAAATTCAGCCGACAATGAATATCTACAAACGCTCAGTATGCTCAATGATGAAATATAAAACGTACTTTCGTATCTGAATTTTGACTTTCAAATATCAAAGAAATGCTCAACTGTTAACTTTGTCGATTATATATGGATGATAATGTCGTGTATTCTGCCACTTTTGGGGGGTATCGTTGTTTGACAGCAATCGTTCACGTGTCATTCACCCGTGCTTGGGATGATCGTTTATTCGTTGATGATGGCTTCTATGTATCGCTTTACGGCGTTCACAAGGAAAATGTTGTTGAAATGGTGGAAATTTTGCTTGACTGGCATCTTTATTTTTAATATTATTGCTATTATCGTCTTTTGTTCTTGTGGACCGAACACGTGACGCGGGGTTATTGAATCGAATCACGTGAGGAAGTTCATACTTGATGTATTCCCTGCCGGACTGGTGAATTGTGTAGAAATGGTAAGCATTGAAGCCTGGCAGAACATTATTAAACAAGCACAAGCTGTATATTGTACATACTACTTACTCTGATTGACACTTCCATAGCTGAAAATTTCCCTCTAGAAAAATCGCTGAGGCGAATTTTTTCGTATCAGAAGGCAGAATCTCATTTTTAATCTAGTGCTACTTTTCACAGCCATTCCCTTCCATGCTAGATTTCATCATAAATACTTACACCTTTTTTAGTGATTGTTTTATCTCAACATATACTTGATTTGATCTTGAGTTGTATCTACATCTTAGTGTATGTCATTATCATCATCTTTATATTTTGTTACATTTGTAATGTCTTTATATCAAAGATGTCCATCGCTTTGTCTCTTGCAGACAGCCATTGCCATATTGGTATAAATTGCACCGATTCAGACATCGATGCCTTAGCAGATAAATTCAATAATGGACTTGTGGACAAAGTCCACTTCTTCCATATCATGACTACCTACCATCTTGACCTTGACTTTGTTGATCGATTACTTTTACAACTAAAAGGGCCAGTTGTGGTTGCCTACTTTGGTGTCCATCCTTGGTATAGTCACTTGTTTTCCACAGAAGACAATGAAGAAATCGACGTGCTAAAAAGGAAAAAATTGCATTATAACAAGGTGCTTGTACCAGCGCCAAACGACGCCTTATTACTGGTATTACCTGTGCCGATTCCGCTAGAAGAACATATGACTAAGCTAGAGAGATTAATAGAGATATATAGCCATAAGTTCAAATACGGAATAGGTGAGATTGGTCTAGACAAGCTCTTCAGAGTGCCTTCTAACGGCTACTTTGGTAACCAGTTGGTACCGAACAACAGTGCTACTAAGTTATCTCCTTGTAAGGTATCTATGGAACACCAGACCGAAGTGTTTGACAGACAATTGCAGTTGGCTAACAAGCTAAAAAAACACATCTCGGTACATTGCGTGAAAGCTCACGGACCATTGTATGACATTATACCAAAGTACACTAGTATCTCATCTGTAATTCTTCATTCGTATAGTGGGTCTTCTGATCAGGCTAAGAGGTGGATAACTACTTATAGGAGTAAAGAGACGAAATTGTACTTTTCGTTCTCTAATTGGATCAACGGAACAGACAATAAGAGATTCCTATTAAAAGATATAATCGGTTATGCTGAAGAATCTCAGATTCTCGTCGAGACAGATGTTTCTGTAGATGATTATCTTGTGAGAGGAAACCAAGAAGAGTACTTTGGCCATTTGAAGGGCATCTTCGAAAAAATAGGAGCCATTATGGGCAGAGAGCAGGTTGAGATGGTAGAGTTGATGAGGAGGAATATGATCCAGTCCATAGAGTAGAGTACAAGAACATTTTCACTCTTAATATAGCATTGCATTGCATTGACAGAAGTACAACATCAAAATGAAAAAGCTGCAAATCATTAACTTCTACATTTGTAATCTATACCCACATACTCTTTCAAGCTTCAAGCATATATTTCTCAATAGTATCTTTTAGACTATATCTACAATCTTGACTTGATAATGTCAACAAATTCTGGCTTCAAAGAAGCACCACCGACCAAGAAACCATCGACATCGACCTTGTCCTTGAACTCTGGAGCGTTCTTGCCGTTGACAGAGCCTCCGTACAAGATTCTGACAGCAGCTGCTTGCTCAGCACCGATGGTCTCGACCAAGTGGTCTCTGATGCCCTTGTGGGTGTCTTGTGCATCTTGAGGAGTAGCAGCCAAACCGGTACCAATAGCCCACACTGGCTCGTAGGCAACAACGATGTTGGACCAGTCGGAAACGATCTTGGAAACAGCGTCCAATTGTCTGGCACAAACTTCCAAAGTGATACCAGCCTTACGTTCTTCCAATGTTTCACCGATACACAAGATAACAGACAAACCTGACTCCAAGGCGAATTTGGTCTTGTCGGCGATGAATTCGTCCGACTCCTTGATGATAGTTCTTCTTTCCGAGTGGCCTGTCAAAGTCCATTTGGCACCCAAATCCAAAACCTGGGCTGGCGAGATTTCTCCGGTATAGGCACCGGATGCCTTGTCAAAGACGTTTTGGGAAGAGACAGCAATGGTGGCCTGCTTGTTTTCGGCAACAGCCAAAGCCAAGTATGGTGCAGGAGGGGCGATGACTACTTCGACGGAAGCAGGTAATTCAGCGGAGTTCAAGTTGTCGATGATCTTGGTGACCGAGTCTTTGGTACCGTTCATCTTGAAGTTACCACCAACGAAGAATTGACGAGCCATTGTAAAAGATTAAAAGGATGCCTTTGCGGAGAGGGCGATGATAATAGCTATAGCGATATAAATCCAGCGAATATATCCCGAAATACAGCGATTGATAGAAGAATAAATAGAACAATTGAAAATGGGAACTGAGATTAATTTCCATTTCGTTGTAGCGAGAATTGGCTAAATTGTCTCATACTGCATGGTGGAAGATACAGGAATGCCATCACCAGACTGGGCAACGTTGATCCGAGCCTCCGGGCATGTGTGATCGATCGTGAACGGAAGGATAGAACACCAAGACCATAAGAGCATAGAAGAGAAATATAGAGATGAAATGGAGAAGAATTCATAGAGCTGATATCGAGAAAATATACGGAGAAATTGAGATACGATGGAATTTGTATGGTAATTGAGTAGATATTTATGTAGCTATACATAAATCGACAAAATCGATGATTTAATTGTGCTCTCTTTACTCGCTGGACATCAGAACTTCAATTGCAAAATTAAAATGCATTGGCTGTAGACCCTTAAGTAGAATTCGCCAGGACCTATTCTAGCAATAAATATTTGTATATCCACTGTTGCACAAACTCTATATATGTATATATAAAGCTGATTCGCTATTCTTGCACTCCCATTGCATCATATCGCATACTTCCATTGCATTTCTCCTTTTTCTCAGTAGTTAATATATTCTTCTCCCTCAATCTATAAAGAACTTTAATTGGCGAAGAATAATGCTCATCTTCACACTTAATCTATACTACTTTGACTCCGTGCAATCTTTTACTTTCTCACAGCTCAAGTCTTGTCGTACCGTGGAATCCTCTTAGTAGATCATTCACATCTCTTTAGTTTACTGTATTCAATGTATTAAACGTCTCCAGAATGAAGTGAATATATAAACCAATGCAAAATACACAATAAATAGACGGCCGCGTTTAACGAGATGGAGGCGACAATTTCCCTGATATGCTAGGCGAAAAGTTCCTAGCTGGAGATAATTGCCCGCTAAGATTCTCAACACTATTAACCACACTTTGGTTATCCAATTTGAACCGAGAAACCATCTTCTCGCGGTAATCGGTGTAGCCATTGCCATTGCTGTGAATCTTATCGTAGGCTTCCTTGATCTTTTTGTTTTTCTCCCGCAACTGTCTAATGGCGATTTTCTGAGCCTCGATAATCCCGCTGATATCGAGATCCTCTGGATTTGTAAGTTTGTTTTGAGAGTTGAAACACACCTCGTCTCCAACCTCCTTGATGACCTGGGCGTCGATGTCATCCTCGTCCACATCATCCCATGTAAGCAAACGTGTCTTGAGGAAGAACTTGCCTCCATCATGTCTTTTCATAATCAAATAATGGCAATGAGGAATGTTCTTCAACAGCTCAAACTCTTCGTAGCTCCATCTGAACCATTTCATCAAAAACACTCTTGCCCAGATTCCATGTGTCACCAACACCAAAATGTTAGGGAAATCATCTTGCTGAAACTGCCTGAATAGCGACTCGTTGAAGCTGGCAATTCTGTCATACACATCTGCAGCAGATTCCCCATGAGGGATTCTATAAAAGAAATGGCCATAGTGAGCTCTTTCTTCCCAGATGCGCTCCATCTCTTCTGGAGTCGCTTGGAAATTTCCAAAATCCTGTTCACGCATCCTTGTCTCTTCGCGAATCGTGTAGTTTACTCCCGGAAGATCTTTGATTCCCTCAATGATGTTGTTACATGTTTGTCTGGCTCTTGAATATGGCGAAGTATAGAACATAATCGATCTGGGATTCTTCTTTCCAGGTAACGGCACATCGAAACAAGACTGTTCCAAAAACTCCTTCAAAACCAATCCAGCAGCAGTCGCTTGCAAATGTCCATTTTCTGTGAGATCTACCAAATGGTTTGGTGTGAAACGATTCACCAGCTTATCACAGTTACCTTCAGACTCACCATGTCTGACCAATAGAATGTACTGGAAATGTTAGTAAAGAATTAAGAATGGTGATTTCCAATAATTCCAATAGAAGAATAAATTTCTTTTTCTCATCTTAATATCATAGAAATAGTCTGAACATGTTATGGACGTAGAAAATTCATAGTTCTTCATAAGCTTCCAGAGGAATCGTACAAACCATTACTACCTTCCCATTTCTCCAGTTCATTCAAAATACTAGAATTTATGTGACGCAAACAAGTCGACTATGATAGCGACCTTCGTCCATAACAAATATCTCTCGTCAGACTTCATCTCTGAGATTGCTGAAGGGTCAATACATACTTTTGGTTTTCCCATCTCGGACTATGGCAAGTTTGGTTGAATTACAAATGTTAGTAATCAGGGCTCACGTAAATATAATAATACTAAGTAGTTGTTGAAAGAATAAACTTGAAGTCAAAAAAACAATTTCGGTATCAAGAACACTAACACAATAGAGACCAGCAACAAGCAAACCTCCGAGCTCCACAATCACTTATATACTATGAAGGTCCACATTAAAGACCGTTCCATAATGACAGGATGGAGTTGCTGGGTTTGCATCTAATCTCCAAGCATCAGCCCGCGGTGCAAAGTCACGTGCAAATCTGATGATGTCTGTCCCCATATAAAGGGGTTTAGGCGAATTTTCAGGATGGACCTACAAAGATGTTACTAAAGGTAGTCTGTACATTGACAAGGACGGATAAATGAATATCGCATGTAGCACACTTGGGTGCACTAATTGTCTAAGCTAAAATTACACGGAGGCGGTTTTTTTTCCAGGATCACGATATAGCATCTTCGCATATTATGGTCATATGATGGATAGAATAGTAGTAAAGATAGAGAAAATATTAGTAGTTGTAGGTAGTAGGCAACGCTACCTAGAATGATATCATGATATCAACATTCTAATAAGGAAGTTATATCAAAATGGTGAAGTCAAACTGTTATCAAAATGGTAGTATCAATGGTATAACTTCAATATTGAAATGTCAATAGTGTACCATATCATAATATCAATATCGTGATATCAATCTAGAAGCAATGTAATTTAAGGTATGTTGTCACGAACATTGTAGAATTGTACCTTAATTAATAGTACTGTACCACGACACCATTCTCATCCATCGTATCATAATCATATTAGTCATATTAATCAAGATCTGACTAATGCCTTATAGTGATAAGAATATCCAACGTAACTGTTGGCATCCTTATTGGGAATCACCAGCAGTCAACTTTCTCTCGATGGCAAAACTCTTGGTCAACTCCTCATCGCACTTCTTCAAGATGTCGTCAGCCAACACATCGATGGAATTACTGTGGAGCATGTTGTTGTATCTGGATGGCTCGCTAGGCAACTTGAATATACCTCTCCATTCCTCAGTGTCCAATTCCTTATCGCCTCTCTTGGCTCTTTCCAAGTTCTCTAATTTTCTCTGTTGTTTCCATTGGGTTATCTTGGAGACTTCCTTTTGGTGCTGTCTCTGGTAGTAGTTGAAGTTGTTCTGGTCGTAGTTGTAGGAGTCGACTTGGCTGTACAAGGATTCCAACAATTGGGCCGTAACATTCTGGTTGGACGACAAATTCAATACGTCAAACTCCTTCTCGCCCTTGGCCTGGTTGTTCAAGCCAGCCAAGTATAAGTTGACCAAGTGCTGGTTGTGGATATTGATGGGCAACTCGTCAAAGATGTTCAAGTATGTGAGCTTGTTGGCCTCCAAGTCCTTTGACTTCCACTTGCCATCTACATAGGCACCGATGAAACCCTCAGACAATCTAAAGGCTTTAAGCTCGACTTCCTTGCCAACAGAGGCCATGTTGTGGATCAAAATGAAAGCATTCTTGTTGGTCAATTGTTGCTGAGCCAAACCTTCTATTAACTGGGTAGTGACGAAGTTACCAGAAACAGTCGATTGGAACCAACCCTGGAACTCAACACCATATTCTAACTTCTTCAAGCTCTCTAAGATCTCTTGCTGGTACTTAGCACCGCTTCTGGATCTGAAGGAACCACCTTCGTATTGATCTGGATACGGGAATGGATAGGCATGGGTGACATCTATGGAACCTTCATCGTCTTCAAAGCCCAACAAGGCACCGGAAAACAAAGAAGGATAGTTTTCCGAAGTGTGTCTGATCAACGCCAACAAAACACTGGATTCCACGTTTATGGAGGTAGCGGTTGGCTGCTGGTACTTCTTACTATTTATGTAGTTAGTAGATGCTGCTAGAAAAGAACGAATAGGACTTTTTTCCTTTTATTTTCATTCACCCAGACGGAAAACAAAGATACTGAACAAATAATATGTACTTACGTTTGTTTCGTAGCCATCTTGATATTGGTTATATACTAAGAATATGTGTTATAGCCGTATCTGGAGTTAGAAGAGTCTATCTTGTCCAGAACTTTTCACTCATTTTTTCTTCGTGAAAAATTTGTAGTCACGTGAGTTATCAAAAATGATTGCAAAAAGGGTAACGAAAGATAAGATGATTGGACATGAGACGGGCAGGCATTTAGTTAGTTAGAGAATGGAAAAAATAACAAAGTCAAGGTAGAAGCTAACAATTTCTTGAAAGAATATAGGGCAGAGGAAGATTCTATGGTAGCATATATTACTAATTTGTGTACTGAAGACGTATACGTGAACACTTCTTGCATAGACAAAAGCGGACACATGTTTTTGAAAATCCAAATACAGTCAAATACATTTATATATATATAAATATATATATAAACGTTCTGTTTTAAATATAGAGGTTACCCAATACATATCATATTTGTTAGCTATTTTGACTTGAATCCTTAAGATGTCTGTAGAAGTTTTCATCACATGACACGAGTCACTGACATACGCATGAAAAGCACGTGACTAAGCCCTTCAAAACAACTATATTCTGAATAATTCTTACCTACAATTCCTTTCTATTCTCCTAGTAGCAACTGCGGCAATCATCTCCATGTCCGTGACGATTCCTAGCGACGCCGACACGCGAGTTCTCGTGCAGACGCGTCTGCTGCGTTTGCGTGAATTGGAGTATCTTACAGCCGATCCTTTGCTAGCTCGATTATTCAGCCTGAAGGAGTCTGAGAGCCAGAGTAGTTTGGCCAGCAGGGCTGTTTCCAGCGATGAAAACATGGTTCAAGGGATAGTCCTTAATCGGGAAATCACACGCAACATCTTGCGCGCCATAGATGTGGCCATTTACCGGCGTGGATCGCATAGGAAGCGGCCAGCTGACTCTGAGCTTCATAACGAATCCAAAATTCCTCGAGTAGCATCTTCGCCTAGTAGCCATATTCATTCAGCAAACGATAATAAACAGAATTCTTCAACTGCGAGTATGAAGTCTCTCAAAACGGCGTTGGAGGCAGCGCAGCATGAACTAGATCTGTTTCTAGACAGAGATATAGCGGAAATGGAGATTCTTCTGGTTCCGGAACACTATCCCACCAAACCGCACACTGTTTCTTCACTTGCTGAGCTCTACTACTTGACGCAGACATTGCCGTTGATCAAGCTTTTACCTGGAAGCCACAAGGTGTTGATGACAGACAACTTTGAACTGGCTCTTCTAGAGGGAAAGATCGCTGTATTGTATCTGAGAATCGAAGAGTTGAAGCGACAGGGAAAATGGTCGCTCAGGCAGCCACTGAAATTCTACGACCCTTTCACATACAAGAAAAAGAGCAAGAAAATTACATTTTACTGGGATAACCTCCTTTCAGAGGCCAAATGGATGGCCACAGATTTTCATGAATCTGCCAAATTCAAGAGATCCTGCTGTGTGATGATAGCGCAGGCTGTAAGCGATTACTGGACATACGGCAAGGGTGTCTGCGTCAAACGTAAGCCAATTATCCATTTAACCAATGCTGAAGTTTGTGAGCATACTCTGGCTATGGACCCAGCGAATGAAGAAAACGTAGATGTAGAAATGAAACAAGAACCAGAAACTGAAGGTGACACTGAAATAGATGTTGAAACTGACACTGTTGAGTTTCAAGAAGAACCGGTAGAAGATAAACCAAAATCAGCTGAGAAGGAGGTAGCTACTATAGACACCAAATTGTTGCAGCAGGATGTTCCTACAGACTTTTCCGTGGCAGAGAAGATGGGTGAAATTGACTTGGAGATGCAACAACGGCCACAGGGACCATTCAAGATGTTTGTAGATCTCAATGATCTCAAGAAAATTGACCAGTCAATAATTAAGAACTTGCCGAAGTTTACGGCTTTTGACGACGACTCTAATGTAGCGCCGGCATCTGCTTTGAAACCTAGCGAAGCACCTTTAGCATCCATATCTCGCTTGATCCATCCGTTCGAAGACGATGACAGTTGGCACAAGATAATTCTTAAGGACGCCAATAGTTCAAGCAAAAACTTCCGAACAGAAGGTCCCCCAGAGTACCAGAAGGGGTTGTTTGGAATCCAATCACATCGCAGATTCAACTATTTGAAGCCTCCCAAACCTCCATTGATAAAGAATATTGAGTATAGATCACCAACAATATGGCTTCCTCAAGATGACAAGTATTTGATTCATTACGTAGCAGAATTTTCTTTCAACTGGGAACTCATTTCTGAACATTTACTGACGTCATCGTCTGCTTCCAGCTTGAAGAAGTATGAATCAAATATTGAACGGAGAACTCCCTGGCAATGCTTTGAAAGATACATTCAGCTCAACGAGAAATTCCAATTCTCAGACATGAAGGGCGTGTATGCATACCATGCTCAGCAATGGCTAGAACAAGCCCACAGAGCACAACTGACGACCAAGCGTAGAATCTCTCCGTTAGGTGTTGGTGCCGAATCTATTCAAAGGGGCCATAGACGTTTGAGATGGGCTTCGATGTTTGACGCCATGAGAAAATGCATGAAGAAGCGAGAAATCGCAGTGGCCAAAGTAAGCCAAAGAAGAACTACGAACGACTACTCTGCTGCTAACACCAACAGTGCTGGATCTGGATCTGGCACTACTTCTGTAGCTCTGGTCAACGGATCTGGTGCTAGTGCTAGTGCTGGTGCTGGTGTAGTCAAGAGACCAATGGATAGAGTTCCTAACCCGGCAGAGTTATCGAAGTTGAAGTTTGAAAGAGATAAGTCAATACAAGAAGCCTATCTCAACCAGCAAGCAACTCGTTCAAGAATGTTGGCTGCTGTAGCGCAACAGAAACAACAACAGGGCCAGCCCCAACTGCTGCAACAACTGCAACAACTGCAGCTGTCTGGGCCGACCCAATCATCAAATTCACCGCAGCAATTACCTCTGTCATTTCCTTCCCAAGTCGGCCCACCCTCGCAACCGCAACTTGGAAATATCAGCAATTCCCGTTTGCCAGCCTCTGTAGGCTCAGGAAGTGTTCAATCTCGTAATGCCAATGGCAGTGTAGGACCTAGCAGAGTTCCTCCAAGTACCGGAGCTCCGATCAGTGGACAGTCTTCTCCTGTTCCCGGTGACCAGCAACTAGGCCAGCTTCCTAATGGTATAAGACGCCCAACTACTCCAAATGGAACACCTTACACAAATGAACAGATCCAGCAGCTCATCCAGCTCCAGAAACAGAGACGGCTGATGCAACAACAGAATCAACAAAATAAAACTTCTATAGGAAGTTCATCTTCCAGCAGTGGACTGACAATGCAGAACAATCAGACTAAGCACATGTTGCCCAACAAAGTTCCTCAAGGTTCTGGACAACAGCAGTCGATTGCAAGCAACTCCAACCAATCTCAAACTGTTCCACCTCAACCGCAACTGGCTCCTAAGCCTAGAATCCACTTTGCACCAGCACAGGTCTCTGCTATCATCAACTCTATTCAGCAAAAGAACCCTGGTTTCAGTAAGGAACAAGTAACGAAGCTTGCAGCTCAATATCTAGCAAATTTACAACAACAACAACAACTCAGATTTTCCCAGCAACAACAACAGCAGCAACAGCTGCTGCAACAACCAAACACAGTTGGACAACAGGCTCTGTCTGGTGCAGGTAATATTCAGTATAGAGGTACTGCCAGTCCTGTAGCTCAGCAGCAGCAACTTACCCAACAGAAGGGCCAGATTGCCAGCTTGACACCACAGGAGCGAAACCAGTTGCAAATGTTGAAGGCAGCCAAATCCGCCCAACAGCAGCATCTTCAGCAACAACAACAGCTACAAAAAATGCAACAACAACAGCAACATCAGCAGCTTGGCCATCAGTCGCAGTTTCTGCCACAACAATTGCTTCAGCTCCAGCAGCTGAGAAAAAGTCTTTCCCCTGGCGGAGTTGATTCACCGCTTGATATTTCCAAGTTGGACTACGAACAAAGAAAGAGATTACTCCAGAAGCAACAACAGCAACAACAGCAACAACAGTAATAGTGATAATCAAAGTAATTTACTAAGGAACCGATGCTTGTATTAATTATTATAGTTTGGGAGTATTGGGAATAGATATTTTGTACATGTATAACTAACGGATAGAGAAGATCACATTAATGTGAATTTTTACAATAGTAGTAATGTTTATAGGTTGTCTTATTGGAGAACAATGATAATACAGTATGTATAATGGTGCTATATTGATGTAGTAAGAATATGTGGGTGCAAATTTGTCGCTTTAAGCGACACAATTCGAGACATGCATACGCGCCTATATCAAAAATATTTATTCATGGATTTTCCATTTCTTTCATTCTTAACTTAGTCGCTGTTTCTTCTCCAAAGCATGCTGGTGGGAGAAGGCGTCCATCCGCGGAATATGCGAGAGGCATTGAGCTTAGCGCCTTTTCTCCATCTCATTCCCAAGCAGGAAGTAGCGCCATTGATCTCATCTACATCCGTAACGGTATCGCCAGATCCACAGGAATTTAACGCAGAGTTGTACGATTCCGAGTCCAAAGAGCTCAGAAAAGTCGTAAATAGCGACGAAAATAGTTTTAGTGGGGTTATTAAGGATTTGGCTTCAGAATTTGTCGATTTCCGGGAGGAGGAATTAGAACAAATCAGGTTCAGAAAACGAGAAGGCACCCAAAATGGGATAAAACAAACTGCAAAACTCACAGAAACTAATTTGCCAGCCCTCGAGAGAGAAATATATAACTCCACGAATAAAATTGAACCGAAACAGCTTGTCTTTACATCTCGTAACACCACTACAAGAACATATTCTGGAAGATTATCCGTACGCAAGGCTTATCACGCAGAAGACAAACAGACTAAAACTCATAACGACCGATATGTCCGCAAATATGAACGAGAACTTGGACTTATGTTTGCTGAAGATGATGCATCCCAGAATGAGCTTCTGAATTCTAATGCAGAAAGAAAGAGATACCTTGAAGACAACGAAGAATACATTTCCAAAAGATCGCACCGGGTTGTGACCATGACCCATGACCAAGTTGCGAACCAGGCAAATATGAACATGATGATACTTCTTCAACAAATTGAACAAGAAGAAGCTGAGCCCGAAAACTCAGCTAATTGGATGAACCTAGCTGATACCATAATCCTAACAAATTATGCCCTATTGCGCATCCATGACATCCTTATCCGGAACTTAAACTTAAACCATCAAATTGTACAAACTGAAGATAGTAATGTATCCTACTTATTAAAAGTACAAGATCTCTGTTTCAGAACTATAAATGCTTCAGAAAACATCGATTTCTCTCAATTGCGTTCGAGAATAATCAACGCTGATCTTCAAGATAGCGACCTTTCCCCATTGATAAACAACGTAGAAACATGTCTAAGCTTCACCAAAGCTAGCAAAATTATGCTTTTGTTGCTTGCAAGTCATTACTCGGAGAACTTGATGTTTTTCGACGTCCACACGAAACTGGTGATACAGCTACTAGACAGTATGGTCGACTTGCTACTAATACCACTAGCATCTTTTGAAAACATACCACCAATAACTAAAACGATAAAGCCCATATTCGCCAGATTGCTTGTAGAAATCTGTGATTTATTTCAGCTCTTCAATTCCCACTGGCACCCCAACAGATTTGATGATACTCTCATTACGAAATTGGAATATCTTTGCATACATACTGTGTTTGCCGAATTCCGAGGCAAAGGAAACAACTCATTTTTTGTGTTAAACCAGTTTGAGTTGTTGAGATTGCGAGGCTGTGAAATCATTATCAACATATTCTCTACAATACCTGACCTGCGAGAGTTCATCTTGGGTGAACTCATATCGAACTTCGACAAATTGCTGCCCAATAGAACAGCAGCCAGGCAATATAAACTTGCTGGTGGAGGCAGTGTACAATTGGTTTCTGCCCTCCTAGCGAAGTTGATTGAAAGTAGCACGAAAGACTTCGATATTCTGTCCTTATCGGAAAGCTTCATCGACCTGCCTGTTTTATCCAAAAGCATCAATGAATCAATTCTCAACTGCGAGAAAACTGGAGACAATATTTCCAGAATGTTGATCTCAAAATTCAGCGGAACCACGTCAGCAATGAGCAAACAATCATTAGAATTGATGGTTGAAGACTTCCTACTGCTTATGTCGTCACCACTTTGGGCCGGCTCGACTGTTCTATTGAGATCAATCACAAACTCATTTCTTATCATGATCAATACTGAAGCTGATCCTTCTCTTGAGATTACAATGTTGGACATGTTAGGAATAATTGTGTTGAAGATCAAGTGTATATCCTGTAAAAAGGAATTGAAACGAATTACACCAAGGACTTCTAGCGAAGACTTAAATCTATGCAAGTCCATGATGATTAACGTTCTACGCCAATTGAAACACATTTCTGGAAATGTCTTTCTGATGGAAAGTACACAGTTCTTGCTACTCAAATATCTTTCATATTTTCTTCTGTTGGTGGAGGAATCAGACAGCAGTAATTTATTGGCCAATACTGAAGCACGTAATTTCGAGCTGGCTGCTAAACAAGCATGCAGAGATTTGATAAACCTAGGTTCAGATGACCACACTAAAATTCTGAAGGATACCTTCGCTAACTCCGAAAATGAGTATCTATGCATTATGAATAGCCAAGAATTAGAGGTTCTTTACGAAGGTTTTTTGGGCTCTATGATTGGATTAATGGATAGCAACAAGGTCAAAGTGAGAACTAAATGTATCAAAATTCTTACGTCGTTAATTGAGCAGAATGACGCACTTTTGCTTTCGCCAAAGATTCAGGAGTCCGTGTCAAATAGATTATTCGATAATTCTCCACTCGTCAGAGATGCAGTTATCGATCTTATTGGTAGATATATGTCTTCCAACCCTGTTCTTGTTGACAGGTTCTACAAATCCATTTGTGAATGTCTTGTTGATGAGAGTGTCCAGGTTCGCAAGAGAGTAGCCAAGTTGAGTGGTCAGATGTACGAAAAGACAACTTCTAAATCGGTAAAGGTTTATATTTCTTCCAAGTTGATCAGGAAATTAAATGATGAGGATGATGTAGTTCAGGACATATCCAGATCCATACTTCTTTTGTTGTGGTTTCCCAAATTGAATAAGTTGGAAAAGGTTGATTCATCTAAGACAACCGCAGAAGTAATGATGGATATAGTGAAAAGTGGAGGAAGAACTAGCGAGAGCTTGGAATCTTTCCTAATAGACTATGTCAACTCTAACAACAAGCAAGAAGCAAAAGTCGCCATGAAAATGAAATTGGCACAAGTTTTTGATTTCATAGTTGAAGGTGGTGCTGCCGTTACTAGTGCCATGAAGCTAGCCGCAATGTTTGTGAAATGCGACAGTTCACTCATAAATCAAGATCAACTTCTCTCGTTGGAAGCTTTCTTTATAGAAGAAAAATCGACTGAAGGAATTTCAAGACTTTATGCTTTAGGGATTCTATCCTCCGCTTTACCAAGCATTGGTTCATTACGTCCAGATTTCTTGAATTCGTTGGTTTCAAATTTATTGAAGAAGCTTACTAAATACAGCGTCAAGGAGTTACACCACGTTGTACCTAGTGTATGGGCTCTTTGTGAAATGAGCAAGGATACAATCAAGCTTGCCAATGCTACCATTTCTTGTATGAGACTCATTAGACCGTACTTTGAGTTCAAGGGGCAAGAAAAGTTCGACGTTAAATTACAGAAGCTTTTGCATCTTTTGGGATGCTTTGGTAGATACTGTAGGCTTGAAAATCATCGTGAAATCTTTCAGAAGTCTTCTCTCGGATTCAAAGCAAAAGAATCAGTTACTAGTGGAATCGTCAAATTCTTGATGTACTTCTGCGATTCCAAAATGCCCAGCGCAGTCAGAAACACAGCTTTGGCAAATATGATACATGTCTGCCGTACCCACACAAAGCTCTTTGTTTCGGAAGCTATCTTGAAGGTCTTCGATAGAGAAATGAACATGAAAGGCAACGTTGAATCCTTCAATACCATTATCAGAGGACTCTTTGATTTCTTGAAAGACGAAGAAAATTTTGTCCGCAAAAGAGTTGGTTCGTCCTCTACGTTTTCCGACAAACTAAAAATTGATATCTCAGTATTTCATGGTGACGCCAAGTCGTTTCTTCATGATGGAATATGTGCTGGTCTCATTCAGCGATACGAGGATCAAATACTTGAAATGTCCTTATATGATAAAGGAGAGCAGTCATACCTTGCAGTTCAGTTTATAGAACTTATTGTGAAGATTGGGTTTTCGAATCCAAAGCGTTGCATTCCTACAATCATAGCATTACATTCTAGTCCTAATCCATATATTAGAAACATCGCAAGAGAAGTCCACAAAGAACTTTTTAAAAAGCACGAATCGTTGATTGATACCAGCTATGCCGAGGGCTTCACGTTGTCGTTTAATTACCTGAAAAGATTATCTTTGAGCGAGTCGTCATCTACAGAGGTATTCAACTCCGTCTACTCAATTATCCAGAAGACCTATTCTTCTAGAAAGAAGTTTATCAACTCTTTGCTAAGACTATTATCCGCTGAACTTGAATCTACCAACTTGGAAGATGCGCTCGAAAAGCTACAGTTTGCTGGGAATAAAGTGAACAATATTGCAAATATCAATTTCGCTACGTTAGAAGAGGTGTTGATGATTGTCCATGAAATAGACCATGTAGTAAGTCGTCTGGGAATGAATTTGGTTGACAAACTCAACAATTGCCAAACAGAGGATAATATGGCCACTGACTTGATTTTAGTGCAATCACTTTTAACAATTTCATCATTGAGAAACCATTTGGTGGGGAAGTTTTCACTTGGAAGGTCTTTGATAGACAGATTCATTCCCGGCAAAGTTGACTCCGACTTGAGACATCCAATCAAGTCTAGCTACCAGTTCCCTCTTGAAATTCCCGTTCTCCCGGATAATTTGGATAGATCTAGTCTAATAATTGTAGTACAGAACGAGGTAGACAAATATGCATAGATCCGATATACCTTTATATATACATACATATCAGATCCAATAACTAATTTAACTTATAAATTTGTATTATCATGTACTTCTGAATTGAACGCTTCTCTTTCCTTCAAGGTACTGTCAGCTGTTCTCTTTAACGCCCGTGGAAGCTGGAACTCCTGAGTGGATACTCCGACTCCTATATGGGTTCCAAAAGCAATTTCTTCGCTGCCATCGATCTGGAAATCAAGATGTTCTGTAGTGATATCCTCAAGCCTGTAGTTGTTTTTGCTACGTCTATACTTTCTTTTAAAAGGTGTAAGTAAAATTTCCGAAGTTTTCTGTACTCGGGTTAATGTCTCTAGTGGTTTATCTAAGGGATTGTGTTTTGCAGGCTTTGGTAGCTTTTGCTTGATTGGGGATTTCGATGGCTGGTGTTTTACCATAGACTTGGGCGTTCTTTCTGGTTTATGAAATCCGTTGCTTGTCCCATTTGATATCGTAATTGTATCTTTTTGAATCGCTATTTTTGACTTCCCGTAATTTATTAGTTCGCTGGTGTGAACTATTTTAGGTGGGAGAATCGGATCGATAATCAACGAGTAGAGCTTGTTGAGGCGCAATTTGATCCTAGGTCCATATAGACGTCTTCTTTCTGCCTGTCTTCTTTCCTTCAAGACATCGATAGGAATATAGTACTCATCATTTTCCTTTTCGTCATCGCCGTATATTTCAAATTCCTTTATAGCAGCGGTGATAGAATCTAGTCTTCTTCTCCAGTTCTCGTATTTCCGGATAAGTCTCTCGATTTCCAGAATCGTAAGCACCTTCTTCTGCTCGAGCTCCTTGTAATCACGAGGGTCATTGATGAATGCAATTCCAGGTAGGTGTCGTATCCAGTCGTATTGGTTCAAAAGAGTTAATTGGGTCTGTAAATTATCTACTTCTGACAATATGCGCAATCTGTCCTCATTGGTCATGACTTTCTCCTCTTTTTTCATCTTACGATGGAAAATATCATAGCATTTGTCAGGAAGTGGATCTGTTATGTTCTTCTTACTCCGTGGAAGCAAATCTGATATGATCTGAACATCTGACTGCTTAGAGACGGTCAGAGACAGAGGTAGGCTAGGGTCGGCTCCTGAAACAAAGAGCTTGGCATAATCAGTTTCAGACAGCACGTTGATTGGGTTGTTTCTGTACAACATACGGCTCAAGTTTTCGAAATTGAAAAGAAGCTGGTTCGGCTCCTTTTTGAGATGGTCATTGGATCGGAGCTGACGTTCTGAAGATTTGGAAGCCGAAATAACCAGAGATGCCTGCACAGGCGCCGCCTCCGGTCGACGGACATGCCTGGTAGATTCATTAACAGTACCAGAAGAAGCCATCAAAGCCTGAATTTTAAGAAATCTCGGGATATTACCAGAATCAGGAAACCATTAGGTGATTTTTCAGGTCCGTTAGACTCAAATCGCTATAGATGTCCATATTGAGAATTGCCGCGTCCGGCATGCAGCTGTCGTAAAGTAGATGAGTGCAACAAAACACCAAACACAATAATTCCACCTTGCATAATCTAATATGCAAAATTATTCTAGTTTGAGAGGAACAAAAAATATCAATATTAAAAATAGAACATTAATGTTCAACTTCCAGTCTTGAACATTTAATGCTTCGGTCTATGAAATGAGTTACAGAAGAAAAGACCGACGTAGTGACAGCGGGATTCTAGGCTCGGGCGTCATAAAAGAACTAGACTCCTGGTCGATTCCCTCTTCAAAATGGAAACCTTCAGCTTCGTTTGGCACTTTGAAAGATTTGAAATCGAACTTGAAATCACTACTTTCAAAACAGAATTGGGAGCTGTTAAAGCAAGTTGCACGAATCATTGATTTGCGGTTTTTATTTTCTATGCTGCTAGTTTGGCTCTTGTCCATTCATTACTGGGAAAGAATCTACGTCCATAGTGTAATCTCGCTGTGTGGCTGGAACAAATGGGAGAATTGGGACAAACAAGCACAACCACATCGAATTGCGTTGGTGGCTGATCCTCAGATTATCGACGCGTCATCTTACCGTGGTCGCCCAGCTATTGTCGACTTTTTTGTAAGAAAAGTCACCGACAATTACCTTCATAGAAACTACCAGTACATTCAGCATGTTCTCGATCCGGACACAACAGTCTTCCTAGGGGACTTGTTTGATGGTGGCCGAGAATGGAAGGATAACGAGTGGTTCAAAGAGTACCAGCGTTTCACTAATATATTCCCCTCTAAAGTCAATCGCCGCACGATGGCATCCATTCCAGGGAACCACGATATAGGATTTGAAGATATAGACATTCACGTCTTGCAAAGATTTTCCATGTACAACGGTGAACTCAACCAGGTGATCGAGTTGGGAAACCATTCGTTAGTTCTAGTAGACACAATCTCGTATTCGTCTCTAAACGCCAATGTAAGAAAGGAACCTCTTCAGTTTCTATCCAACTTGAATACGCAACTCAATCCTGATCTTCCAAGGATAATGCTTCTGCATGTTCCCATGTTCAGGGATCCCAACAAGTTGCCCTGCGGACCTCTCAGAGAGAATCAAACACCATTCCCAATTGCAAGGGGAAAACAGTACCAGACAGTATTAGAAATGGATGTTACGAATGAACTATTATCGATCGTGCGACCAGTCATATCTTTTGCTGGAGATGATCACGATTACTGTGATGTTGAAATTACATACCATGGTATAGAAAAAGAGGGTCAGACTTTGGTTCCGACTATAGCTAGGGATATAACCGTCAAGTCTGCTGCCATGAGTGCCGGTATAAATTACCCTGCTATCCAGCTATTGTCCCTCTACAACCCTCAAGATACTAGTTCAGATTTGGAATTTGAAACCAAATCTTCTTTCAATACCCAGATGTGCTACATGCCTCGACCATTTCTTGCATTGAAATTCTACGGGTTGGTATTTGCTATCCTTGCAGCCTATTTGCTGCTCAAGTATATATTCAAAAAAGAAAGTCAAAGCATTCTCTCCATCTACAGGAAGAAGATCGCCAAATACGATAGTTATCTTCCCATAGCTGGTAAACAGCATCTTGTGCCCCTGGCCATTGAGTCCATTCGAGAAAAAGAATTCTCTTCTTTTTCCTTGCACTTGGTTCTCAGTGCAATCATTCCCCTCATGTTAATAGACATATACTATACTTCTATATAATGCATCCATTCCTATGAACATATATTTTTATTGTCAATGCTTAAGATTGAAGAACCTTTCTATGTAGCTTGGGTTGAAGTCCGCTCTCTTCGCCACATACTGTCTGATAGTGTATGGCTTAAGATTGGCCAATTGACCTTCGGTAACCAATGAGTTGATAAGCTTGGCCTGTACCGTGAAGAGGTTTCCAATTTCCTTCAACAACTGGAAGTTTTCCGTCAACTCGGGGATGTCCCACTCGTCGATACAAGTCTGGTAACGAATCACATCTTTCGTGAGAACAATACCTCCAATTGAGTTGACAGTGAATTTCTTGTAATGCTCCAACAATTGGTTCAAGAGATTCATACCAACCTTTACCAAAACATTTTCCAAGTTGTCATTGTTCAAAGTGACTATGAAGGTGGAATAAACAACATTCAAGAACTCACTGATCAGGTCACAGGCTTCTGTGTCATCTTCAATATTGTCACAGAAGAAATCTTTCTTCTTTTGCTTTGTTAAACAGAAAGTGAGTCTACCAGCGATCAAATCTAATGTTTCTTGCAAAATGATATTCAAAGACACTTCGCATCGGGAAACGTAACTGTTTGTCAAGTTTATCATTCTATTCTTGATGTTGGGAAAGTTAACTGCGCAAGGCAATATGATCTTCTTGATACTGGAGGAAACTAGGAAAAGAATCTCACTAACAAGGTTGAATGTGTAAAGGTAATCGAAATCGAACTCCTGGTTAGCGTTGATCTTGGAGCTTACATTCTCCTGTTTGAGATGGTCGTATGCCACCTCCAAACCGCCGCCTATGTAGAGCTTTCCAAAGTCGAAGAGGATGATTTCCAACATCTCAAGTGCCAACTCAGGAGCCTTGGTAGGAGTTAATTCCAAAATTCTAGCAACAGACTCTATAGCCGATTTCAAAACAGTTTCAACCTTTGTGATACTGATAGTCTTGTATTGTTCAGCCTCCAAATCGTTTCTTTCGCTGACTGAATTTCTGGGTTTGTCAGTTAATTTAGATTTAACATAAGCCTTGAACTGGTTGAGTCTCTTTCTCTCCGAGAAATGGAAACTAAATCTATCGTTGCTAGCGTGCTCTGTTGACTTTTGATTGTACTCGAAGTTATCGAGATTTTCTATTTTTGTTGCAAGTGCCTGGCTTGTCAATTCGGCTTCATGAAAGGTGTTGAACTTATGGACAATATCGAAGACGATTTCTTCCAAGTTCTTCTTTTCGCGGGTAAAGTAAACAGTTTCCGAAGTGTATTCAATGAAGATGTCGTAGAAAGATTGGTCCAAAATTGAGTTTAGTTCGTTCTCCTTATCAAACTCGTTCATAGTCAAGAATTCCTTGACGTCCTTAGTGAAGTCCCCAACCAAAATGTAGAGAATATGTAAGATTCGGACATGGGCCAATATGCTGACAGACAAAGAGAACTGCAACAAAGCATTTACCTTATTTTGCACGATTTGAGCGTAGACTCTCTGGATGAAAATCTTCAAAACAGGCACAGGATCTTCAAAAACCTGCTGGATAACTCTGGCTCTCGATTTGATTTCGAACCGTAAAGTATCCAAGATATTTTCTGTCGAATTATCCTTGATGACTTCTCCAAAATTTGGATCCGATAACTTCTGCCATGTGGTCTCTTCGTCAAGAATGGAGTCCTCTTCATCCTGGGCTGGATCCAAGATGATATCGTTTTTGCTTACAAAAGTTTGAACTACATTGGCACCACCGTTGAACTCAAAGAGTATCTTTGCAATTTCTCTCATAATGTCAAAGTGCCCTTCTTCCGACGCTACTTCGAACTTGTTCAACAAGTTTCTTTCCATCACTTCACTGTACTTTTCAATGACCTGGAGACATTTTGTCGTCTTGGGCAAGTCTGGACTTTCAATTTTTTTCGCCAAAGTTAGCAAATTAGCCACTGTTTTGGCACATTTCGTCTTGTCTTCATACTTTGAGGACGTCCTCAACGACTCTAAGGCATCGAACTTTTCCTTTGTGTAGAAGCCATGGTAGGCACGGATCAAAAAAATGGTTTCTAGTGACCTGTCCCTGGAATTTGTAATTTTGTTAAGTGAATGACCCAACGGGTTAATTCGGTTGGTGACTTCCGAAATTTTAGCATCGAGAACGTCGAATTTCTTGACCGATCTGTCGATATTGGAACTTAACTGAAGCACGTTTTCGCTATGTTTAAGCTCATAGTTGTCTACGTGTCTTTCACTCATCTGAGTCTGTTCCGATGATTGCAGGTTAAGCTGTTTCAATTCTCGTAAAGTAGACTCAAATGTTCGGATATATGGCTTTGGATCCAAGTAGCCCAACTTGTTGACCTCGGCCTCCTTGAGAAAATGGTCTTTCGAGATCTCCTCGATGAAATCGTTCACTGTGATTCCATTGAGGAAGTTGTCCAAATTGAGAAGCTTTTTGATGTTTTCATCCAAGTCGTAAATGGAGAAGTTCATTGAAAGTGATTACGTATAATTGGAGGAGATAGTTGTGAAAATTTGGGATTTATATGATGTGAATTAGAGATATTGATTGAACATACGTGGAAAGAAGGAGTAATAAATAAAATTGGTATAGAACACGTAAAAATAAGGAAATTGGTGGAAAAGAAATGAAGATATCAATATGATTCCTATATGTTCGTATTGATATGCTTTCAATCTCTTACACGAGGACTAAATTTTAGAATGCTGAGTATGGATAAGTATATATAAACATATACTATTAATTTACCTACACTTGATACTGGAGGCTGTATCGAGCGAAGTAGTGCACACAGAATCCAAAAGCCAAAACACCCTTGAAACAGTACTTAAGAATAGCTTAAACATATTTCAGGCATTATTGGTGGATGTGGATTATTCAGCCTTAGCTATAACACTAAATATAGCAGGCTGATGAAATTGGACATAAAAGTACGACTTTTATCCTCAGCAATCTACATATCTCCTTTCTTCATTGAAACACACTTGCCCTTTCTGTCATACTTCTACGGCGTTCTACTACTTTCTTATACTAAATTAACGTTCATTACCAAAATAACTACTGTAAACTTAGTTGGCCTTAAAGGTGAGATGACACTTACCACAGTATTGTCTGTCCTTCATGTTGGCCATGAAGACACCAGAACCACATGTTGGGGCAGGGCATTCTCTCTTCAATCTTTCAACCTTACCTTCGTTGTCGACCTTGTAGTAGGTCAAAACAGCCAACTTGTGCTTTCTGTGCTTGTGCTTGATCTTCTTTGGGGTGGTGTAGACCTTCTTTTTTCTCTTCTTACCACCACCTCTCAATCTTAAGACCAAGTGCAAGGTAGATTCCTTTTGGATGTTGTAGTCAGAAAGAGTTCTGCCGTCTTCCAATTGCTTACCAGCAAAGATCAAACGTTGTTGGTCAGGTGGAATACCTTCCTTGTCTTGGATCTTGGACTTGACATTGTCGATAGTGTCCGAGGACTCGACTTCCAAAGTGATAGTCTTACCAGTTAAGGTCTTGACGAAAATTTGCATTTTGGCTTGTCTGCAAAAGTTGCTTCTTTCTTACCAGTGGTGTATTTTCAAAATTAATCAAAGGAAGAGAGAGTAGGATACACTGGAAATTTTCACTGTCTCCGCCGCAGACTATGACACTGGGCCAAGCCAAATGGCAAGAAGTGCGAAAAATTTTCGCGGGATAGATATTGAGTTCACGTGATGGTGACATAAATTTATACGAAAAGTTAGGGCTGCAGCCCTATAGGTTATGTTTAATTTGCATAGCACGTGCAAACTCACATGACATAATGGACAGTCGTCTGTCTGCATCCTGTTTAGCTAACTGTCGGGAGCCATCTATGACTGCTGTCTGCGGCAACGTTACAAAAACGTCAGACACCCGGGCAGACTTAGAGAGATTTGCGCATGTGATTATCCATGCCATCTGACCAACTTCCGATTGTCATACTAAAGTGTGAAGATCCATACCGCTGCCTTTTAATATAATACGTTTGTCGTTAGATCCTTGCCCATCTATCCAATCCAATGTTTAGGAATGGATAAGGTTCACCATTAGTTATATTGGACCCAAATTTGCAGTTGTATCACTCATTCGGCTACCGTTACCTATTACTATGGCTATAATTATGTCATATTACTGTAGTCTAATTATTTTGCTTTTTTTTGCCAGACATTTTCGCATCCATATTTTTCCGGACTTGGGCTCAAGTAATCTGGAGATCACACTAAAATCAAAAACAGCTTATCGTGTAGAATTGGAAGCGACTTATGAAATTGTTCCTTTTGTGAATATATTCTCTTCTTCTTCTACGTCTTCTTCACAACATGTTAGGAGACAACGTGCTATCTCATCGGAGAAGTATGTCCGACTCTGGTCCGCCCATACCGGCTACCTATATTCTTAGGACCCACAATTCCAACGACATGCCTGCTTTCCAATTTGAAGATGAAAATCTTGACAGACTAGTCAACTACAACGACTCATATGATACATTTGAATACCGAAATCCACATCACAAGTCGTTCTGGAGGCGGCTTCTTAAGGCTATATTGTGCAAATGCTAGACTAAACAGTCATATATTTATAGAGTCGTGAACAGTTAGAATGGTGAAATTTAAAAAAAGTATCAACTATTGGAATCTTCCGAATACTGTAATTGATGAATTTCTTCAGCAGAGCATTGTTTGATACTCGTTAGAACTTTTCTGTTTTGAGATGCTATTCATATTCCATCGCTCATGTCATTGGCGTCTAGTGTTGCCCATAATGAGCGATCCGCAAATACAAGAAAATTTGTATAGCAAAGAGCATACCAGTTTCGGGATTACTTGCTCCGCATTTTGAGTTGTTCTTGAAGTTGGGGCTTCCAAATTCCTTTGAAAAGATCAGCGCCGCAGAGAACGTTTGGAAACCGTTACGAACCTATATTTTACGTTGGTTGTAAAGAGAAAGTAACTCATAGACCATAATCCTCCATATTTTCTACTGAAGTTGCACAGAATTGGCTAATAGTTCTGCTAAGAGATCACTCCTCGAGAAAGAAGGTATATACATATCCATACAGAAGCTACATGCATATATTGCATTTTGTTTGGTATCATTGATCTGAACGACCTGCGAAACATATATATTACTAGAATTGGCCCACTACCTCTGTACTTAATCTCCAAAAAGTCCGCCAGTTTGACTTTCCAATCGCATTACCTAAATATAACATGCCTAAACATTATCGCAATGAATTAGCGTCACTAAGAAAATTGTACAAATAATTCTTTTTCGTCTTCAAGCTCGTAATGAATGGTATTCTCAACAATGCTTAGCGATATCGGGAAATTCTCTATCGCTGTCGAGCACAATTAGCTCGATAAGCCCGATGACCTCTGTAATATTTGAAATGATGTCAGACTCTTAAAGAATTCCGTATAATGTGGATACTATAGGTTGAGAAGACTTTTAGTCTCATAATGAAACAAGGTCCATGAACTTCAATGATCATTCGAAATAATCAAAATCATCATCACTATCTTCTTTTCTGTTACTGCGGATATTCTTGAAGCTGATAGTCTTTCTCGAAATGACATTCTTCCAAGACATGTAGTTTTCCAACTGTTCATAAGTGAACGAATCAGGATTGCTTCCAAGATCAGCAAACCCTACAATTCTCAGAATAATCTTGGCATTTCTATATATAACCACCACAGGGAGCACTCTGATCTCGAGCTTTACTACTAAAAATGGAGCGTTTTCGGCCTTGATTTTGACTACATTAAGTTCCAAATGTTTTTCAGCCAATTGGTCCAATTGACTATTCATAAGTTTACACTTAGCAAAGTCAGGCTGGAAGAAATGAACAAGTACTATTTCGTTACTGGTGACATAGTCCATCACTTGCTTTTCAGATTCCATCAAAATGACGTTTCCTAACTCAGATTCATTTGTAGATTTGATCGTATAGTTGATTTTGGAAAATTCTTTCGAAAGCTGCTGGATTCTAGACTCTCGGTACTTGGCCATGTCATCATCATCTTCATCGTCTAACATCGCAATCAAGTCGTCTTCACTTTCTGATTGCACAACATCATCATCATTGTTATTATTACCTCGGATCTGGCTCAATTTGGCATCCTGGTATCGTTCTATAAGTTCAGATTGTTTAGAGTCCATCTTCAAAATAATTATAATAAGTCAACTTTTAAGTAGATCTCTCTATAAGTGGAAAGAATTGATTCTTTGAAAGTGAGTTCAAACCTACTTGGACTTTCGACGAAAACTTGTACGAGTACGAAAACTTGTACGAGTACGAAAACTTGTACGGTTACTTTCCATGGTGAATTTTTTGTTCTACTACGCGTCGCCTGTATATCCATCAAACAACTTAAGTGTAGTAGTTAACGATTGCACGCTTCTGCGGACAACTTCCCTGTAATCAGGGAAAGTCCTCAATGACATTCCTGGATCACTCTGAAGAAGCTCAATCGCCTTGACAAGATTGGCATCTACCTGTTTGACGGTATCTCTGATCATTTCTAACTCTAAAAGTATGAGTTCCTGATGTTTCTGAACTGAAAATGATGGAGATATTCTCGATGAAGCCGCATTTTCATTCATATTGCTGTTATATACACAGTATACGATGTATTTGACTGCTAGGAAGTTAATGGCAATGTTATAGACTTTTTTCGCCTTTTGGAAAGAAGAACAAACTTTCAGAATTATCCAAATCACGTATTGAATATACAGAAAAATATGCCTTCTTGGTCACGTGAGAATCTTCAATCCATACCAATAACTATGTACATCATATTCTGGTACAAATAATATCATCATGCTGCCCACACCGTTTACTATGATACTACATCTTGTCTGAGTCATTATTTAATGCTAATCTATGAATGTTATGCTAGGCGTAAAGTATGTGCAGTTAAGTGAATGATGATGGTATTAGTTCGCTGTGAGTTCCTTCTCCTTAAGCTTCAACTCAAGGAATACATTCTTAGATTCGAGTTCCTTCGCTCTCTTCCTCTCAAGCTCGCGTTTGGTGATTATCTCAGTCAAAAGCTTTCTCAACTCGTTATTCTCGTTGATCAACTCGATTTTGATCTTCTCATTTTCATTGAACTTCTGTAACAAGTAGTTGAACTCCTTACACAACTTCAAGTATGTCACTTTTAAAGTGGTAAACAATGTCATAACTTTCGATGTATTGACCATTGAGTGTTTTATTGAAGCTAAAGTTTCCTTGTTGATCTCCGTGGAGTGTTTTTTTATGACTTCATCGTTGTATGTAATGCTAGTGGTGATGGTTTCGGGTGAGTCGAAAGGAGTAGAATTCTCCAGCGAAGAGCTCACATTATCAGACTGTGACTTCGACTGATTTGAAGCAGTGTTAATAGTATCTAATTCTTCGTGAGTCCCCTCTTTGGACGATATTTCAGTATGATTACCTGACATTTGTTCCAGATGATCTATAGTCGAAAAATCGAAACCCGAGAGGGCTTGGTCGATTTCGGCATCGATTGCAAGTCGCTCTGTCGACAGCAAATAAATAGAGGACTCTGTCGGGAGCATTTCACTGAAAATCAAGTTCAATTCGTCCGACAACTGATTTGTATGAGATTTTTTGGCTGTTGGATCCGCCAAGTCATCGCATCCTAGTTTGTGCTTCATAGTTAGGAGATGAAATTTTTCACTTCGGAAAAAGTGTTGTTTGTGAAAGCACGCACAAATTTCAGTCAGAGAAAGACAGCTCTGAACTTCACAAGATAATACTAGAATATCAAACGGAAATAAAGTCGAGAACCTTGCAATTCTCGTATTGCAGCTGGATCTCTGAATTACAGTAGTTAACAATATCACAACGGTTTTGAATTTTTTTTGGCGCTGCAGATGAGATGGATCACTATATACAGTATAATATTTAATTGCAAAATCGGTGTTAATTTGATTCTACAGTGAAGCTTCTCCAGTTTTTGCTGTGCAGCATATATTGCTTCATATCTATGTACATAATAAGCAATAAATAACTCGACGAAGAGGGCCAAGAACACAATATTCTGGCGATGCAAAACTCATAACATATACAAGGCATAATGAAATAAGACATAATTATAGCAAATTGGCATAGTTCAAAGTCCAGGATATGGATAAATAGATTAGTAATGATAAACATGAGGAACTGAACAATGCAATGAAAGATGGAAATGGCCAAGTATGGATTCCGATGACAAATTAATGGATGAAAAATCAATAAGAGTGCGAATATTCATATGGAAAGTACAATGGATATCAATATGAATTCAAAGATTGACAAACAATAGAAGCTTAAGTTGATTTCGTAATTCCCGTGGTTCTAGTTGTTACTGAAGATCCCTAACTTCTTGACTTCCGTAATTACATTGCTTGTCTTTTCGCTGACGTCGTTGACTTCCTTCATGATGGAGCTTGAGACGTCGTTCACGAAGAGTCCAGATTCGCCCCACTTTTCGGTGAGAGTCTGCAATACATGTTCAAAAGCCAACTTTCCCGTCTTTGCGTTCTGGCCAAATCTTTCAACAGACCACTCTTCGATTTTGTCGCAGATTCTCGAGATGGAAGCGTAAGCTGTGAATTCTGCACTTTGTTTGAAAAGTGTTCTAGAAGCTAATTCTGGATCTGGACGGTACACCACAGTTTCATTGACAAGTAACAAGTGGCTCATTGTCATGTTGTGAGTTTTCATCACCAACGTCTTATTGACGAGATCGATTTCCAGAACTTCTCTGACGTACGACTTCTGTTCGCCTCCCACAATAAAGGTAAGCCACTTGGGAATGGACTGCTTACAAGCGATTAGTCTTTCTGTTCGCAATGTCTTTCTTTTTTCGTCAATCGTTCTGCTCAAGACATCGACAGAAACCACATGAGTCGAAAGCTCGTTGGGATACTTCTGCCAATTGGCAGCAGTTACCTGATCCCAGGGATAATGGAAGTAATGGTCTGTCTCGAAGAGCTTCATTAGGGAAAATTCTTTAAAATCTTGTGTCTTGTGACTCAAAAATTGGAGATTTGCAGAAGGAAGTCGAAAACTTTAAGACTCTGACGAGTGCTATTTGATAAGTGTTGATTTGTTCACACAGCAGTGACTCTAACAATATTGACCAGCTAGAAACAAGTATATGTAATTTGGAAACTCCTACGGCCGATCGAGAAAAATGAGTATTCTTCTTTTCTCCGTCTTTTTGGGATAGATAGTGATTATATATTTTTAGGAGAGAATTTTTCAGTGTGGGAAAAAGCAATCCTGATTTTGTGCGTAATGCAGACTGCCGGGGGGATTCGGGAGTCCGCTCTGATCGAATTCGCAGCCATCGGCCAGAAGTCACGTTTTGCCTCTACCTGACCGGCTATTACTTGCTAACGTTCGGAACAACGGCTATAACCAAGCCTGTGACCATAACGGTTATGACTCCATACTGAGGCCACTGGCATACAAACAGGAAAAGAAAACAAGACAAAAGCAATACAAGACATGTAATCGATGAAATGGTAAAATAGTAAACAAAAAGGCATAGGAAAATGAACAAATCAGAGAGTTTTACAAGAACCTGATTACGAACCGTAGAGTATGAGATTTGATAAATTGGATAATAAATTAGACAGAATACAATTATAGTACTACGACAACATTGTATCCTCATTATATGAGTTATTACAAAATGGAACCATCGGTTGGTATGATAAGTAGCTTGTTTCATTTACTCTATTATGCTGTTGTTATTTACATGTGCTTGTGATCTCAGAATCCGATCGAATCGTCAGAGTCTTCCGAGCTGCTATCAGAATCAGACGCCGATAATTGCCTTTCTTTTGCTTGAGAGGTTTGCTTTTGTCCCTTTTTAGGTATTTGTTTCTTCTGTGGACTTGAGTGGCGAGCTTCGAGTTCCTTCAACTTCATTGATAAAATTGTAGATCTGCCTCTTCCAGCCGATGCTGGGGTTGATTGTGATGAGAATAACTTTTCGCGTGGTGTTAATGTTTTTTGACTGGGAGAATTTCTATCAAAGCTAAATTGTAGTGGACTGACTGGTCTCCTAACAGGAGATTCAGAAGTGGCCGCATTCTGTGTTTGAATTTGCGATTGAGTCAGATTTTGTGTTTGAGTGCGTTGAGTCTGAGTAGAAGCAATATTTGGTCGAGTACCAAAAAGTTCCTTTTCAGACTCGTCACTGCTTTCGTTTATAGGATCTGACATTTCATCTTCTGATGAAGAATCGTATTTTCTTCTATCGATACTCTTCAATTGACTGGGGATTATTTTCTTTTCTTTAGGTTTGGAAACATGCTTAAGGACTGAAGATGATGTCAATTTTGAACTTCCATTCATCCCCACATCCAATGCGCTTTTTAACAAAGGCAGAACTAGTTTAGGAATTGCAACATTAGTAGATACATTTTTTGTGGAAGATGTTGACTTTGTGGGAACTGTAGGAAGTTTAAGATCTATTGGATTTGTGAAAGATGTTGATTTTTTAGAAACAGCTCTTGGTACAGCTCTGCTTATTGTTCTAGATGGTACTTTAACTTGTGCTAGTTGTGATACGTTTCTTCGGTCACTAGAATCATCTGAACTCCCGCTGTCTTCAGAAGAAGAAGAGTCATCTGAACTGAAATCAAGCTTTCCCTTGAACTTGGTATTAACTGGAGTTGATTTAGGTGTATTTCTGGACTCGACTGTAGATTTTGGCGGAACCAACGAAGATAAACTTCCCAATGAAGTCCTTGGTAGTTTAATCTGTGTTGAAGGAGCAACAGCAACTGAACTAGTCTTTACTGGAGCTGTAGCTGGATATGCAACTTGCGATGGAGATATAGCTGCTTCAACGAAAGCAGACAATGGAATCTTGGAATTTGATGCGGGGCGAGTTTCTTCTTCTTCTTTTTCTGTGCTGTTTTCTGTATCTGATTCGCTGGACTCTGACGATTGAGAGTCAGAGAGAGAAATACTAGTTGGTTTCCTCGAAGTTGCATTAGCAGGGTCAGTCATGGTGAATTCTTCATCATGTTTATCTTCTTCTTTATTTGAATTCATAACTTGTTTGTCTTCGGGCGACTTGCTGCTATCTGAAGAAGAAGACTCTTCGAGGCGACTTGGCTCAACTTCTAAAACCATATGACTAGCGAGTATTTTCACTTCTGGTTGTACCTCTTCCATTTCAATTTCATTATCATGGTCTTCGACTTCTATGTCCTCGTTTTCTAGCGCCAATATTTCTTCCTCAACTCCTACAGTTTTGTTTAGGTTTTGGTCCAAGCAATTCCCATTGCGATCAACATGTTTGTTTTCTTTCTCAGAATCATGTTCGTCCTCCTGGCAGTCTACTCCTTCGTCTTCATCTTCGTCTTCACAGTTCTCATCAGCAATTGCGTTTTCTCTGTCAGAGGCTTTAACGTCTCCATTTCGAGTAAGTTTCCGTCCATTTGAAACCTCCCTGTCTTTAAATTGCTTTATTTTGCTAGAAAATGAATCCTCTGTAACATCAGAGTCGTCTGAAAAAACAGATCCTTGGGCAGAGTTCACAAAACTCAACTTATCTTTCTTCATTATTTCAATGATCTTCGATTTCTTGATGGTAGGAATGGAATTTGTCAGGCTCCTTCTTTTTTTGGGAGTAAACATGTCATACTCGTCTAGCGTTGGCAAAGGCAAGCTGGTTCCATTGGAAAGGGTACGAGCAGAAGCTCTCAAGAAGGATGCATCAGAATTGGCCACTTCAATTGAATCAATGTGGGGAAACAGTGTCGAGGCTAATTTATCACCATCTTGAACTAAAGTAGATATGAAGGTTTTCTCGATTCTCGCTGCTTCTTGCAATGGACCAATGTGGAACTTCTCAGATACACTGAATGCGCAGCCAGCTTCATTACTGTCTTCTGAAGCTCCTATTCTAGCGTACTCGTCAATGAATTCATCTAAGAAGCGATGGAAATGGCCGACAAAAGGGAAATCTCTCTGCATCAAGAAAGGATGTACCTTTTGCACGAGAAAGTCCATTATTTCTTTGGCATCAAAACTGTAATCGCGGCTGACGTCTGAATTCTTATACAGAACAAGATTTGAAAGAATGAAATACACGTCTTTTACATTGTAATTATATTTGTTCACATTTTCAAAGTTATCATCTCTGGCCGAGTAGATGTCAGGTGCTTCATTGACGACAATATGATTATCTTCTGTTATTTTGATGTTTTCATTTACAAGATATGAGGCAGGAGTGTTATTTCCCATGAAATTTGACGACGTCAAGTTCAACTGGTTGAACTGGAAATATAGAGGGTCGTGCAAGAGTTTGGTGATGCAAGTGCTGTACGAACACAATATGGAGTTGATCAAAAGCAGTGGATTATTGAGGGTCTTCAACTTTGACAACCGATTGATTATGTGCGATTTAATCCACAACTTTAGTCCATATTCGTCGGGGAACTTAATGCAATTGTCCGGATTGTTCTGGAAGTACTTGTCTACTTCTGGACTGATGTACAACAATTCTATATTGGAGAATTGGCTATTGTCTACAACTACGTTGTTGTGGAGCACCAATAGGATCTTCTGGCCACGGAGTCTCATCTGGAGATCGATACGGGCCAAATATGCAAGTAAATGTGTCGAGTTTAACAATCCTGTGGGGTAATAATTAAAGCTTTTCAGAGGCAAATTAGAGACTACAAGCGGGTCTAAGAAACCAGAGGCAGAAAGATTTCCCGAGATTGAGACTGTGAAGTTCTTGGAGCCGGCGTTAATGTGGATCTCATTGAAGTAGTAAGTGTCGTTTGGGGAGTAATTCTTGAAAATATCGTTCAATCGTCTGTATTCCTCTTGTGGTGAAAAAAGAGCATCTTCCAGGAAGTAGCTCCTGAAAGAAGCACACTTTTCCAAGATAACATGGTGAAGTCTTTCTTCATCTTCTGGCAATAGCGTAAGTTCAAACATCTGCTGGAATTGAACAGCTATATCGACAAGATCAGCAACATTCACTTCCAGATTGTATATGTTCAATCTGAGAAAGTAGTCCAACACCGTGTTGGCCATCAAGAGCGAGATTTCGCTCTTCCGGGTCGCTTCCTCGGCCGAAAGGTAGCGAGATACTAGTTTCACATCAATATGGTGTAGCTTCGGCTGAAAGAACGCTACCGTATCCGCTAGTGTGTGTTTGGGATCAATTATGGATCGGTAGTTGTGGTGATCCAAAACTACAAGCTGTATTGAAGACCCGATATTCGCTGGACCAAGCATATTCCTAAAGCGCGAATTTTCCAGGCTATGTAAACAAGTTTTCCAATATCAGCAACTCTTTTTCGGCTCGATGTCTGTTTGGGTAGCTTCTGTAGCTGAAGAAATGTTCTACACATTTTCAAGTTTCTTTGTTAAACATAGTTGAAAGAGAAGAGGTGTGCAGATAGTTGATCTATGGTTTAGCGACACAGATACATTGAAATTAAGATGATATACGTTTTTTGTCTTCAGGTTATCAGATGGTAGGCATTTTAATATATAGACACTTGAATTTCATACATACTCCAACTAGTAGATATAAATTGTCTAGGATATGCTATAATCTGCTTTACATTTAAACTCGTATGATTATATATCAACTTTTCGTCACTTACTATTATAATGGTCGCGTTTGTGGCTGCGAAAAACCTCCAGCGGTTGCAACTATTTCCAGATCCTCTTATTCCAGAACATCTTCTTTCTCACTCAATGAGACCATTGCTAACCACAGTGAATATATATGGAAGCAAGCTTTTGAGTGAAGACAAGTTCATTATAGATTTGCAAAGGTCGAATAATTTCACGATGATGAACATCAATTTCTCTCCAGATAGGAATGAACTGCCATTCACACTCAAGCTTTACCCCAATTCCAAGACAGACTCTTCTCCTAACTCTAACACCCTTGAATCCGCTAACGACTCTGATTCCAAAACTTCCTATCCCTGGCTGTCATTAACAGAAGGAGCTGGCGAGCTGTCACCGGGTTTTATCAGAGGAGTGTTTAAACTCAAAAGAAGAGCATCTACTACACTTTCTCCTTCTCCTTCACCTCCACGTATCGAGGAAATGCTCGAAGAGCCCGAACCAGTGCATTTGGAGTTGTACAATAAGTTTAAGCAAGAACCTCTAGGAATTTCTTTTCCTATGGTTAGCTACGAGTCTGTCGGCGATCCAGGTGGATTGGGCATCAACTTTGACCACCCCAGTCTCGACTTCGACATCAAGCTTCCAAAGTTCGAGCTGTCGTCTACAATTCTAAGCAGTGCAGGATCTCCACCTTCCTCAAAGACACCTACAAAGCTAAAACTGTCTTCTCCTTTTGAAAGGGTCAAACAGTTGCTTTACAGAAACCATTGGCTGCACCACGAGATGACCAAAGAAAGTGCTGAGTTTTCTGTGTCTTCCTCTGAGTTCAGATCTCCAGTAAACATGAGGGTTCCTGTTAAAGAAGATTGGAAAACTGGAATTGGGATGCCAATAGATATTTCCATCTTCCAAAACAACGGATTTGGTACTCCTACAAGCGAAAAAAGCGTAGAAGAAAATAAGAGTATCAAATTCAAACAATACGTCGATATGCTAGTTTACAACAACAAATTTCCTTACATCTCATCTACATCCTCCGAGAAAATAGATCGCCCATGTGCGAGTCCCGCACCAAACGATTCGTACCAGGACAACTCCAATTGGAGCGACGCCTGGCCAAAGAAGAGGCTTCGCAAGAGTAGATCTACACCATTCAAGCGTCTGGTTCCATTAGAATACAGCTATGATGGACTGGAGAATCCTAGTACAAGAAGAAAAAGGTCGATATCCTTATCCCTTTCGAGAAGAACTATCAAGAACATATCCAATATTCCCGAACTGTCTGCAAATCGTCCTGTGAGCTCAATATTGAAAAACAAGATCAACTCTAACTTCGACATCGAGCGTCAAAACACAGTTCTAGACGACACGGTCAATATTGAGGCATTCTTGAAAAATTTCGAGAGATTCGAGATGGAAAAATATGAAAAAGAATCGCAATTGGAACACCTCCGCCACCAGCAGATCCAGCACTACTACGAAAACGAGGATTTTGCTTAGAATATGCAAGATGACTATTACTAATACAATAACCATAACCCCAATATTATTAGACTGTAAACTTAGTACACGCAAGGAATGGAAGGTACTCTATCTTCACATTATAATTTTATAACGTACATTAGTTTGAATGAAGTCCAGAAATTAATCACTTGGTGGGTTAGCTCAGATTCCAATGGTGTAAGAAGCAGAGTTGTTTCAATTGCAGTTGTCAATATTTTCACGCAAACTGCCTCAATTATTGTTGCTGAAATTTGTAGAAAAGTCCATACTCCATAATAACATCATGCTAAAGCAGGATCTTACTGGAATTGATTTCGGTGCACTTGCTGCCTATGCGTTGGGTAGAGAATACAACATATATACGAATAAGAAAAGAGATGAGAAGTGGAATGTATTAACAGTGGATAAAAAAAGATGATTATACTAGAAATTCAATGGATGGTGACATCAAGCGACTAGATTTTGGATTTAGTTATTGATATTTATTTATCTATATGTCTAGCTTATATATATTCTGATGATGGTGATTTAAAAACTACTCTAAGACCGTGTGGCAGTAAGTTGTAATTCTTATGAGCAGTTCTACCGATTTGTTTTATACTCGTCAATGCAAGTTTGCAGAAAAGAATATGCAGAAGATAAAAGAAGTACTTATCTCAATTCATAGATTCTAAATAAAAGTAAAAAGGTCTCACTTTACAAAAACGAAGTTTGGATAACCCAGATCGGATTCTTTATTGATATCCTTGAAGTAATTTCCAACTCCACGGACATACAATAAGCATTCCCTTGGTTTGTTACCATCCCTGTTTGCTCCCATATACCAACTTCTTGTGTATGGCAAAAGAGTTTGATTGGCATTATCTTGGATATACTTCTTCCAGCTATTCTGAGCTTCGATGGAAGGGGTGTTGTATTTGAAACCATGTTTAGTGGTGAAATCAATCAATTCTGATATCCAAACGCCTTGTATCAAGGCACAAGTAGGACCATTACAGAAGGCAGTTGGTCCCTGTGGACCATAAAGGAAGTATAGGTTGGGGAACTGACTGATACCCATCCCTAAGTACGTATAAGTTCCATTTTCCCAAGCTTCCGAAATGGTGATACCATTTTTGCCCTTCAAGTCCATCTGATAGAAGCCCCCAGTGATGGCATCAAACCCAGTTGCATATATAATAATGTCAAAATCATAAGATGATCCATCTTTAGTAACGAGTCCATTTTCAGTAACTTCAGTAATTGGATTTGTGTTGATATCCACAATGTCAACATTTTCCCTATTATAACTTTCAAAATATGTGGTTTCGAGGCAAGGACGCTTAGTAAAAATGTAGTGTGGTGGTTCATCAGGGACCAAAATCTGTCTCTTTCTTGGGTCTTTAACCCTAACTGAAGATTTCTCCTTCCAGTAGTCCCAAGCTGCTCTATTGGTAGACTTATCAACCATAATATCTTTAAAGTTTCCTAACCAAAATCTAAAGCCACCGTTCTTCCAGCAGTCATCAAACTTCTCCTTAATCTCTTCTGGACTACAATCCTTTCCCGATCTAGTGTCTGGTTCAAATTCGAATCCTGAAAACGAAGATGGGATCAGATCATTAAATATTTGATGATATGCCTCCTTTCTTTCCTTTTGTCTAGAAATGTCAGCTTCTTGTGATTGCATAGGTAAAACCAAGTTTGGAGTTCTCTGAAAAACAACTAATCCTCCAACCTCCTTAGAGATGGATTGAATGACTTGTACCCCTGATGCACCAGTACCAATAACAGCAACTCTTTTTCCTTTAACGTCGATCCCTTCCCATGGCCAATCGGCAGTGTGGAATGAAGCTCCCTGAAAGGTATCTCTTCCTTTAAGATCAGGATATGTCTTCTTAGCAGCAAAACCAATACAGAGTATTAAGTGATTGCATGTAAACTTCTGCTTAACTCCATTGAGATTTGATTGAGTAGAAACATACCACAAACTTTCTTCATCATTCCAATGACTAGCTGTCACTTCAGTATTCATGTTGAAGTAGGCATACAATTTCAATTTTTCGGCAGCATACTTGAAGTACTTCTGAAGCTCTTTCCAATCAGGAAACCTTTGGGTAAAGATAAAATCCGATAATACTTCTTTCAACCAAAGCTGGTAAACTGGTGTTTCAGAGTCGACTCTTGCGCCAGGATATCTGTTGTGGTGCCAAACCCCGCCAAAATCAGAACCTCTTTCAAAACCGTGAACATTGTACCCTTTTTCACGAAGCTTGTGCAAAGTGGTCATACCGCCGAATCCTCCTCCAACAACAATTTGATCATAGTGAATCATAATAATATAATTATAATATGTTTTTCTTGGTAATACTCTTAAGTGGTGAAGTCTCAATATAAGTTAAATATAATCAGCAAAATCATGTTTATTTATACAATTACAAGTTTATCTTTTCCCCACGAATTGCCTTGAAGCATTTCGATAATGCCGTTATGAAGCCAGTAGTAGGCTGCAAAAGCTCAATTGAAACAACAGTTTTGCATATAAAATTACAAATATGAAGCCGAAGAATAAGTATGACTATTTTCGAAGTACCAGTAATTTTCCGCTACGAAGCACATTGCAAATTAAGTTGGAGTCTCTCCATTTTCCGGTACTATCCACAATCCACGGCAAGTGGATATATTATTTTGGAATTTGAACCTTCAGAGATATTCTTACTCCTGACGGAAATTCGGAAATTCCAAATTCGTCAAGTACTTCAAAGTGAAGAAAGCTACGCAGCCTGCAGATAGCAGTCTAAGGAACACAATAGATCAAAACCCCACCAACGGAAAAACACGATTTGGCATTCTGTTACATATAGACTATTGTTGAATATGTTGAGAGAGGATCTCCACGTTTAGCCAGCCAAGGAAAGAATTGTCCCACATTACGGATGCAATTTTGATTTGGTTATAGTCGAAGACCGATATGCCTCACAGGTAGTCATTACATGTAGCGCTGTTTCAAAAGACACACCCCACCTGTTAGTCTAGAGACGGCGACGATGAAAAGATATCAGCTATCAAGCGAGTAGCAAATCGTATTCGTATTTCTACTGCTAAAGGATACAAACTCGCGTTCTCACGAAGACACTGTTGCACTTTTATATGGACTATTTGAATCTTATCAATGATTGCTGAAAACCCTTGTAGTCTGCTGACCATTGCTCGCGTACGTTGCGGTACAGATGCTTTGTTAAGTTTCTTCTATTCTCCAACCAGTCCCTTTCAGAAAGATCTATTATTACAGTAATAAAAAACATTTTACCCCACAAAGTGGAGGCTGATGTAATCGAACTATATGCATAAACCGGTAATGTATCAAAATGTCCGATTTATAAATCTTCGAAAGTCTGTTCATTTCATCGTAGATTACAACATTTAGAGTTGCCGAACACTAGAGAGTTTAAACATGACAGAAACACAATGGACCAATATAATTACGTCGCCACTGGCGTTGAAAAAGAGGAAGAAAGTAACCACAGCTTGTGATTACTGCAAGAAGAGAAAGTTCAAATGTGGAGGAAAATCTCCTTGCGACTTATGCAACAAGAGGAATATGGAATGCAAATTCTCATTTACAGATAGAAGAGTTGGGAATGGATTGAAAAGGGTTAACCTTTGTAAAGTTGGCATTGAAGCACCAGCGTTTCAAAGTTCCAAAAAGAGAGAGATCGAATTGGCCAAATATTCGAAATTTCTCGAATTCTCACAAGAATCAGCAATTTCTCACGTATTA
The DNA here is from genome assembly GCA_030564745.1 of Scheffersomyces segobiensis. Taxonomy (NCBI): domain Eukaryota; kingdom Fungi; phylum Ascomycota; class Pichiomycetes; order Serinales; family Debaryomycetaceae; genus Scheffersomyces; species Scheffersomyces segobiensis. The sequence goes on along the minus strand of JAKTZB010000030.1, from coordinate 7,601 downwards.
TCATCATTCGACCAAAAAAGAAACAACTCAAATCAAACAAATCTTCCCCATTCATGGAACAAGGATAATATTTGCAGCAAAGACTTGAACAGCTTGAATTCTATTGACAGATCTAGAAATTCACATGATGAGGTTAATCAGATCGAAAAAGTTCCCGACTACGAATCAATTATGAAATTTTCATTCAAAGTAGACAATTCACAGTATATTGGAGAAAGTAGTCCACTTTCTCTTCTATTTGAGTCCAGATTTATTTTTCTAGGTACAATAGGTAATTGTGAATTTACTTTCGATTTAAAGGACATGTGGTACGTTGATGAACAAGCCAGTGTTAAGAATGTGACGCCTCTTCAATTACCAAAGCGAGAATACTGTAACATCTTAATTAAGTACTTTGAGGTAAATATAAATCAAACTTGGTACGTTTTTGATATGGATTATTTCAGAGCGAACATAGTCGACTACATATATGATAATCCAATTGGAGCAAATTCTGATAAAATGTGTTTGTTGCATTTAGTTCTAGCATTAGGATTCCTATTTGCTGAAGGGGCCAAAAATGATATAATTGACCAATTCGAGAGATATTCAATTAATTCAGATTCATTTTTTCAAAGCGGCTGTAGTCTCATGAAATGGGCTGTCGACAATGGAAAACTCTGGATGATAGAAGCAAACTTCTTAATTTACTTTTATTATCAATCCACTTATAGGCGCAATTCCTCGTGGTTGACATTAGGGAATGCAATAAGAAATGCCCAAATATTAGGCTTACACCGGAAGAATATTAATGAATTATTCGAAGACAACTCCTACATCAACCATAGAAGGAAACTTTGGTTGAGCTTGTTTGTTTGCGATAGGATATCATCAATTCTACTGGGTAGACCACTCATTATAAATGATTACGATTGGGATGATTTCAAGGGCGACTATCTCAATGATCCTGATTGTAAAATTGAGCAGGTGCGCCGTTTGAAAGGTTTATATGAAGTTGGAAAATCAGCCAAGGTAAATGGAAAGATCGTCCATAGCCTTTATTGTGAACAGACGATCAAAACTTCTGAGGCAGAGAAATTGACTGCCGAACTAAACTCGCTATTACTGCAACTACCCGAAGACTTCAGAACTAGTAATATATTGAAAACAGACGATGAGGCAAGAATTGAGAACAGCTTATGCCTGGAAGCCAATTCGCTTGAGCTTCAGGGTAACTCTACGTGGTCGGACGACTATGTTGTATTACTAGTTCATCAATCCCACTTGTATGGAACAATGTTACTTGGAAAGCCCTTCCTAGTTAATATTGCATTCAAGAATACTTTTTCAGAGAGAAGTGACGATTCATTTTGGAAGAGAATCAAGGAGATGAATTCAATGCTGAATTTCTTAACTTCTAGCATACAAGCATCTGTTCTTACTATTCAATTGACTTTCCATTATTTGATAAAAAGCAAATATCCCAGAGTTGAGCTGTACACAACTGTCCATTGTTGCTTTATGGCTTCATTGATATTGGGTCTCTCTATTCTCCATAGAAAAATTGATGTCGATTACAGAGATAGTTATTCAATCTTGTTTTTAAGGGAAATGCTAAATGTCGGGACCTACATAACGAAATATTATGGTCGCATGAGCCCTTTGTCAGAGAAATTCTCTGATATATTAACAAAAATGAAATGTTCAATCGAAAAGAAGTTGTAGATAATTCGAATAACCTACCCATAGCATTTGAAACCCCCTTGACTTCCACTCAAAGAAATACAAAGAAATCTTCGAAGAATACAACAACCGATATGAATTTTGAGACATACATTGAAGAATTATTTGGTGATTGTATTACTGAATTTCATGAAGATTTGTCGATTGCAACAGATATGGACATTAGAGAACATTCTGTTCAGAGCCCATTACATTTCTTAGATCATATTGACTATTGTAAGTAAATTTTAGGACTTATCTACAGATACTACACAACTTCGAAATAATAATAAATCTAATACAATTTAAAACAAACTTACTTCAAATTGTCATAAACAGCTTTTTCTAAGACATAATTTGTTTCACGAGATAGATCACCATACGGGAATACTTGGGTCGCATAGAATCCTCCCAATTTGCTCTTCAAATCTATCCAAAGGTAACAATTTGAAACGCCACACCACCAAAGAGACCCACTCTTTCTTCCAGTGTGAAAATCAGAACCATTTCTACAAAATCCTAAACTCCAAGAAGAGTCTGGAGGAAATACAACTGGACCAGCCAAGTTTTCTTGAAAAGCATCCAAGTTCTTAATTGAAGTGCCATTAGGTAAGTTGTTTTGGACAGCAATTTCCCAGAGTTTTTCACTAATAAGCTGAACACCTTCGTCAGTTTTTCCTTTATTTAACCAAATTCTAATGAACTTGAGGTAGTCATCAACAGTACCAAACAATCCATGCCCTGCCATATCAATTTTAGATTCACGAGGATATTGGAGATCGAAAACTTTCATACCACTATCATCTCGAACATGTATAAGCATTAGGTCCTTTTCATCTTTGCTCACTTTGAACGTGGTGTTGTTCATCTTGGCTGTTTCTAAAATGTTGATCCTAATGAATTCCCCAAGAGAAAGGCCCGTAACTTCTTCTAAAACCAATCCTGCCCAATCTAAACCCATACCATAGCTCCAATCAGTTCCTGGCTCAAAAGTAAGATAAGTTGCATCAAACGTGGAGGTATCGCTGTCAAATAAATTTGGTTGCCCAGTACTTACTAACGTTTCAAAATAATCCTTGTTGGTGAAAGTGTAAGCGAAACCTGCTGTGTGCGTCAATAATTGTCTGAGGGTTGCCTTGTTCTTCGGCTTCGTAAAAACTTTGTCGCCATTTCTATCATTAGTAAGAATTGCAACAGAAGCAAACTTTGGTAGGTATTTCTCAACTGGAGTATCCAAGTCAACCAAGTTACGATCAACTAATTGAAGAATAGCCAATGTCGATATTGGCTTTGTAGCTGATAGCAAAGCAAATTTGGAATCGTTGTTAACATATTCCTTTGTTTCCATGTTGAGATATCCAGAATGATTCAAGTAGACTGTTTCTTTTTCATTTGTAACACCAAAAATAATCCCCGGAGCATGATTCTTATTATCCAAACTTGTTCCAATCTGAAGAATGGTATCAAGTTCCGTTTTCAAAAGTTGTTTAGAGTTGGGAGTTTTATACGGCATATTAACTTGCTTTGTATAAATTTGAAGTTGGAATTAGATTTGGGCACCTTGCAGTATTTTCTTCAGCATTATATAGTTCTATCATGGAGTGGAAGATAACCCCAGATTTCAGCAATCCATGCCAAGGACCTTTCCTTGGAAGTGGAACATTCAAATGAGTTACCTTTTCTAAAACCAGCTGCCAAGTAATTAGATCGGTTATCCGTTCTGAACAAAGTGTCATTTACGGAAAATCCAAAGCTGCGAACTGGTTTGAGATTTTCCATTTTAACCCAATATCTTGTCTCGGTCACCATCCTACAGTCCCTAAAAATTGAATTTTTGAAGATGCGCAGTACATAGGCATTCATTTAGAGGGGAATAACAATTTTTTCATTTTAAACTGTGTAATGCATTTTGCTACACGGAAAATCCATGATCTTAACATCCGTTGAGAGAGTCCAATATGATGTTGTCTTCAAATGTTTGCCTTGATTGAGAAAATGGTAGTACACGATTAAATTTTAGGCAATGAAAAGTTAGATTTAAGAACAGATAGCGCAGCTGGGGATAACGTAGGGACACATAATTAGTCTTGTGAAACCCTAATCGTGGGGTATAAGATGATAGTACAATGTTACCGATAAAACCGATTCGTGAGGAGAGAAGAGCATTTCTATGACTTCGACCAAAAATTCAGTAATGTATGGCAGTAGTCAACTCCTATCAGAATATTCGTATGGGGTGCATTTACTTACTTCATACAAAATATGTATATGTGTTGCTTGAACAGTGTCATCTTGTAGCCAACCTCCAGGACCCTCCCCCAAATTGTGAGGATAGCTTAGAATAATTTAGCAGCCTCGGTAATGGCAAGTCTTCTGTATTCTAATGGCTGGTTAGGTAGTAATCTGCCTTAGATGTGATTTAGGTTGCGGTATGGATCTTTATATATCGTGATCGATTTTGCGTTAAGTTGTACTGGAGAATCTGTATCCTGTACTTGTACGTTTTGAATATTTAGAGGGTGTTGGTTTGAACCAATTCTGCCCCCTTGGTTTGATTATTTTTACCGGATGGCTTGAATCAATTCCAGACCATAGTATTAATAATTTGAACCGGTGGATTGAATCAATTCCGGTCGCTAGTTTGAATAAAAAGTGAAATCACTGTACTGTAAACCATCTTTTACGATGGTGAAATCGTGGGGTGCCGTGCCTAATTGGGAAGTGTACCCGTGCCTCCACGAAATCTGAAAAATAAACTCATATAAGAAGTGCCAAGACCCCTATAAGTCTGACATTCGAGAATTTATGTCCGTCCCTGTGTATTCATTTTCACAAAAAAATTAAAAAATGACTACCGTATTTGTCTCTGGAGCCAATGGGTTCATTGGTCAGCATACTGTCCAACAATTATTACAAGCTGGATACACTGTAATTGGATCGGTAAGATCCCAGGATAAGGGTGAAAAGCTACTGAACGCTTTGAAAAGTGACAAGTTTTCATTTGTAGTCATTCCTAACATTGCTGACGTTGGAGCTTTTGACAAAGTCTTAGATGACAATAAGCAGATAACCACATTTTTGCATATTGCTTCTCCTTTCAGATTCAATGTTCAAAACATAGAGAAGGAAATTTTGATTCCTGCAATTGAAGGTACCAGAAACGTCTTGACTTCTATCAAGGACCATGCTTCGCAGGTCACCAAGGTTGTTGTCACATCGTCGGATGCTGCTGCCAGAGAAAACGACGACAAGAACCCAGACCTCACTCTTGACGAATCGGTATGGAGCAAGGCTACTTATGAAAGTTCTAAACAGGATCCAGTTGCTGCATATCTCGGCTCTAAACCTTTGGCTGAGAAATTGGCATGGAAGTTTGTTGAGGAAGAAAAGCCAAACTTCAAATTGATCACTGTGTTGCCAAGTTACACATTTGGTCCTCAGATTGACGATTCCTTAGTGTTGAAAGACTTAAACTCATCTTCTAAAGTGTTCGAAGAAATCATTACCCTGACGCCAGACTCTCAATTGTATACTCACAACGGTAGTTTTGTTGATGTCAGAGACGCTGCCAAAGCTCATTTAGTAGCCTTCCAAAACGACGAAGCTATTGGCAAGAGATTGATCTTATCCAGCAACAGGTTCACTTCGCAAACCATCAGAGACATTCTTCTTAAGGAATTCCCCCAATTCAAGGGACAGATCTTTGAAGGTGAGCCTGGTGAAGACGTCGAAGACATCAAGCAAATGCCTGTGTTGAACTACTCCCAAACTAACAAGGTCTTGGGTTTCAAATTCAGAGACATTAAGACATCCTCGGTTGATGCGGTGGCCCAACTCTTGAGAGTTAGAGAGGCTTAGTCTTTTTATGGTTCCAATGTCATGTCAAATCAGTATATACGATATAGAAATACAATCATTAACTAATCCAAGGCGTTGTATGAACGATTACGCTGCACTAGTTTTTAATAATCGACTCGTACTTGGATCCTAATTCATTCTGTAATAATGACTTCTTGATATTGGTACCATATCTGTAGCCAGTAATCTTTCCTGAGCTGCCTATGACGCGATGACAGGGAATAACTACTGCTATTCTGTTTGCACCCACGCAATTACCGATTGCTCTGCTTGATTGATGCATTCCCAAATGTTCGGCAATATTCTGGTAAGTAGAGATTGAACCTGCTGGAAGTTCATTGACTAAATAGTCCCATACTTTCCTCTGTAGCGGCGTTCCAAATACAACTTTGTATGGGATCTTCTCGTCACTGCTTTCAAAATTGATGAGAGATCTGAATTTCTCGAGCGTATCTTTGATTTTATCTTCAGTTTTCTTATTTACCAAGGAAGAAGAAGCCGAATTCAACGAATTAACTCTGAAGTTTGGTACCTTTAAAAAGTCCTTTTGCATTAGTTCAACCATACAAGCCTCGCTATTCTTTTCCCCAACAGACGCGTAATAGACGTTCCCATCGGTATCTAATGCAGCAAGCACCAAATAATCAATTCCAGTTACAAATGAATAGAACAAATTCTTCATTTTATATTTAAAAAAAATCAACTACACAGAATTAACTGCAATAATAGTAATACGTATAAAGAATTAAAATATAGAGATATGAAAATGAGGACCGTACGCCTTCCGGATTTAGAAGCAATACTGCGCAATCAGAAAATTCTGCAGAAATTGCGACTTCGTAATTTGCAACTGGTGTCTATTTTGCAATCTCTATCTACAGCATTTTCTGTCCTCTGTGTCATCGACAGTCATAGGTTCGTTGTAGCTGAAAATGAATTTACCAACTAAAGCTCCCAAGATGCACGAGATGATAATGTATCCATTGTAATACATAAACAACAACATTATAATGTAGGACAAGCCCCATTCCACAGCGTACAAGAATGTTCTGACGACATGTTCAAAGAAATCGGCAGTGATATCACCATAGCCCTTGGTGAATAACCACTGGTGGGAAACAACATAAAAGACGGAACCTTTAGCCAAATAATTTTGAGCTTGAACAGCAGATTCACGAATCTTCGTTTCCAACTCTTCTTCAGAGGAGAAGTTCTCTGAAGCAGGTCTGGTGGCAAGGTGCTTTCTCACAAATGATTTATCTAGTTCACGGCAGAATCTGTGCAACCATTGAGCAGCGACAACCAAAAAGAATACACCAATGCAAGAACCAGCAAATCCTCCTTTGGATTTGACGTGCCACGATCTAGCAATGAAACAAGTGTCAATGGTGTACCAATTCCACAACATAGAGATCTTACAACCAGAACCACCACCCATAGACATCTTTGGTTTAGCAGTTGCGGTCGAAGACATATTCATATTGGACTTATCCATCCTGGCAACGAGATCAAGTGTTTTCTCAAATAAGGACATTTCAGTCGTGTTGTCGAAACCAAGTTTATATATCAATGTCAAGGTGCTGGGTTTAATCAGGATTATGGTCACAATGATCTGTTTATATATTCAAATAATCATATGTAACCATCGAGCATTTTTGACATGGGGCAATTTTAGATTATTAGTGAGCAATTTACTTTACTATGTTCATCAAAACTTTTCTTGACATTTTTCTTAACCTTATACAGTGATTTCATTTTTAATGCGGAATAGCGACCGGAATTGGTTCATACTAAACCCAAAAATATATTCAGACCAACCATTGGAAATTGTTAATACCACCTTGAAAAAAACTTACTACCACACCCTAGTAGTAATTTGGAGACAAATAATAGACAAAATCATCATGAAATTGAAAACCTTCAGTAAGCTGAAACAACCCCTGTAGATTCAAAGCAAAATAGACCCCCGGTCTATCCATCTTTCATGAACTATTTAGTACTTTTTTTCAAATTTTATGTTTTCTCTAATCATTTAGAAAAGC
>JAKTZB010000029.1:0-67165 GCA_030564745.1 Scheffersomyces segobiensis | reverse complement strand
CTACATTCACCACTACCAACTCCGATGGTTCTGTTTCTACTGAAACAGGAGATGTAATTGTGTCCACCGACTCAAATGGATCGTGGTACACCACCACGTCTATTATCACAGCTGAGGAACCAACTGAGTACACTACCACCTTCACCACTACCAACTCCGATGGTTCTGTTTCTACTGAAACAGGAGATGTAATTGTGTCCACCGACTCAAATGGATCGTGGTACACCACCACATCTATTATTAGCGAGTCTACTGCCGGACATGAATTCAGTCCTTATTGGAACTCCACATTGTCTTCGATAGATTCTAGAGTGGGCACTGGAAAACAAATCGGCACTTACACATCTGTGGTGACTGCTATTCAAACTACCTGTCATGAAGATTCAGTTTGCGTAGAGATCACTAAATCGCCTAAGGGAGCTTCTACTAGTACTGCCGGTGGGGAAGGTAATACAAATGCAACTCTTATATCTGCTCCACTGTATGGTTCTGGCTCTGGCTCTGGCTCTGGCTCTGGCTCTGGCTCTGGCTCTGGCTCTGGCTCTGGCTCTGGCTCTGGCTCTGGCTCTGGCTCTGGCTCTGGCTCTGGATCCGAAACCTCAACTGCACCCGCACAAGTTGAAAACAGTTCCTCCACCTTTATCTCGGAAGGTTCAATTTCCACTTCAGCAGTTATCGCTCCCTACGAAGGTACTGCTAGTAGAATCTTGGCAAGCAAGTCAACAATTTCGGTTTGGGTTCTATTTTTCGTTGCAATTTTGATGTCCTAGACAATCAAAATGTTTTATTTTCTACTTCGACTTTCATTGCTTCATTACAACATTTTCTCGTCAAGTTGAATCCTAATGTTAATTTTTCATAATTCCCCTTTTTTAATTTCTTTCACGTTAAAATTTGATTCCCCAATTTTATTATAGAAGTTGCAATGACATTTGTTATTGTACTTGGACCACCATGAATATCTATATATATATATGTGAACTAGTCCAATATATTGTAGATTAATAATCAACTGTAAGGAGGCGTTTCGAACCTTGTACAAAACTACAAGAACGCGCAATTAATTGAGCATTTCAGTGATGATTAGAACCGTTGTTACATAATGAACATGTCGATTGTCACCCATCTCAAGAATTAGATCCAAAAAATGATTGACATAGTTATATCTACAATATTAAGATGAGGACAACCTCTAGTTTTTTTCGAGAGAGCCTAAAAATTGTTACTAACAGAACCATCATATCTGACACATAAAAGAATGGCTTACAAAGAGAAAAAATCATAACGAGATCAAATTACAATAGCGGATTACTGATTATCAGTCTACTGGATTGTTTTCAACCTTTCAGCTGACTTCGAAGTGTATTGAAATAAAGAGCCCATATAATTTGTAGTACTAAGAACATTGCCATATAATAAAGAGACTACCAGAAATCTCAATACATCCACCTGAAATTAGGATTAGCCGGACCTTCACCAAGTTCTGAAGTTGAAACATCTTTATACGTCAAATTGACATTCTGTAGCTTATTTCTGCGTCTGTTATCGAAAATCATAAATGCCAGAATTGAGGACACCATTACAATTGCCAAACCCCCAAATCCTGCAGTGATACCTAAAGCGGGAATATACTTTGGAGCATCCCTGGGCCTGAATATGTTGGTAGAAATCAATCCGGCTGCGTTCGCTAAAGGAACTCCTACTGCCGTAACAACCACTCTGCGATTCTCATTTGGAGTGTTGTTATTATACCAAGTAGATGTAAGAACAGATGAAGCAGAGGCGCCAGCAGTCATCAAGAAGCAACTAAAATACGCAACTCCGAGATGTTTTTGCGTATCAATAGCACGAAACACAACAAATCCAGTCAAAGTAGTTGCGATTGCTATGCCGACGAATAAAGATCTTATCTTTACATAATCCGACCCAAACGCAAAGATCAATAGAAACACTGCTCCAGAGACGTTGGGAGCCACGGTATAAAGATTGGTTTGAACTTTAGATTTTCCCAAGCTTTGAATAATCTGAGGAAACCAATTATTTATACTATTGAGTGGAACTCCAATAGCAATCTCTTGAATCATCCAAGCAATGTATATAGGATGTTTGAAAACCTTGATAGCATCTTTCAAAGATGTTTTCTGCCCACCTGATGCCGAAGAGTCGGTTTGAACTCTAAACCTAGCATACTCTTTCTCCTCTTCGGTGAAAAAAGAGGCAGATTCCACCGAATGCGGAAGAAGGAAATAGGCAACACAGGCGAAAGTAACTGTACAACATCCCTCGATTAACAATAAGATTTGCCAACCATGGAGACGAGGATTATTAATTTGAAAGACACCATATGAAAGCAATCCAGAGAATGCATTTGCAATATTTGCAGCTGAATAGAAAATTGAAAGTCTTCGAGCCAACTCGCCCCTTCTATAGAAAGTGGTGAGGTAATAAATAATTCCAGGAAAGAAGGCAGATTCGGACATCCCCAAAAACCATCTGGCAGCCATTAATCCAGAGAAGTTGGACACAGATACAATGAGCAAAGTAATGGACCCGAAAATAAACATAAGCAAAGGAATCACTCGTGCTGCGTTATACTTCTTGATAACCAAAGAAATTGGGAAGGCAAACAAAACAAATGGAATATAGAAAATTGATAACATCAAGTTCCAACGATCACCACTAATTCCAATGTCAACATCAAGACCATCAGTTTTGGCGTTACTTATATTCCCCTTGTCTAGAGCATTGAAAAGATACATCGCGGCAGTAAGTGGTAAGATTCTAAAATCTAACTTGCGGCAAATTCTTCTTTCAAGGTTATGATCAACACGGCCTGGAGAGAGGACGATAATATCGCCATTTGGAGAGATGATTTGGTCAAGTCCAAATGCATTGCTTTCCAAACTGGAACGAGAAGAGTTGTGTACAATATCGGCTGCTGTTGTTTTATCGGCCATATTCATTTTTAACACGAAATTTGTACGATCAACTGATACCAACCACTTCTAGACAAATAGAACGCAGTGAGCACAATGTCTATTTATACTGGACAAGTATCATAAAGTTCATCACTTCATATGATATCTTGACTTGCAACCCTTATCTCGAGAGTTTCTTTACCAAACCTGGAGATGCGTAATAATTCCGACAGATGGGGGCACTATAAATATAATGGGGGATCATACAATGGGGGGCGAAAAGCCCCCCATTCTCTGGTAAATGATCCTTACCCCAGATTAATATAAAGGTGCTACAATTCTATGTTCTCGTATAGATAAGGGTTATTTCATCCCCACGAAGAAAATACAAAATGCCCGCTGAAAAATTGGAATGGTCAGCAATTGATGGTGTCGAACACCCAGTTTTGTCCCCAGCTTGGATTAGCAACGGTTCCGTCTTCACCTCAGGTATAGTTGGACAAAATTACGCAACAGGTGAAATTCCAGAATCTCTCGAAGAGCAAACAGAACTTGCTATTGACAATGTCAAGAAGGTATTGGAAGCTGCTGGTTCGTCGTTGGACAAAGTGTTCAAGGTTCTCATGTTCATTTCACATCTGGACTACTCTACTACTATGAACAAGATATATGGAAAGCACTTCGTTCAGAAGCCATCCAGAAGCTGCGTTATAGCTGCATTTATGGACGCAAGGATCAAGGTTGAACTTGAAGTTATCGCCACCAAGGATTAAAATCAGAAATTATATTTGTATATTTGTATATTTGTATAGAAATGTTATCTCTAATTTCCAAGATTGAAAAGGCGGCCACTCGCATCAGTATAGCTTAATCTGTATTATATAATCAGATTCCAATTTTTTCATTTTTCTTTTCTTGAACTACACTTTCTTGTAAATGGCCCATGTCACTCATTGACTCCTCTAAGAGAAAACGAAAGCGTATCATTGGAACATTCAAATGTCCTGTTGTAAATTGTGATAAGGTGTTTTCACGAGCTGATCATCTACGTAGACATCAAAGAACCCATAATCCTGGATCTCGATATACATGTCCGTATCCTAATTGTGGTCTAACTTTCACCAGGCACGATGTGAAAGAGAAGCATTTCAAGAGACACAGTAACGGAACAGAAAAAGCAGTACATTATGAAATCAACGGAAATAAATCACACGGTGAGGGTCCGAGCTTCAATAGTTATGACCCTCCCCAGAATTTGCTGGCAGAACTTGGAGATAGGGTAGCCAGTCAATCTCCTGCCAATATACTGCAATCTGTTAATGAAGCTAATTCGAAGCATACAAATGAATTATCAGAAGGAAACATTTTATCTCCTACGGACCTAATAGAATGGTTGTTTCATGACGAATTAAACGTAGATAGTTCTAATAGTGGTACAAATCTTGCGGGCCATTCAACTGATCTCCCAAGTGGATTTTCTCCCGTATATTTGATTGAAAGCATGTTCGCAGTTCTGCCAAACTTTCCAAATTCTAACTATAGAATTGCGATCAACGAGAATATCAGAGCCAACTTGATATCGTTCATCCCTTCCTTAGAACCTAACCCCGACTTTGGTTGCCTTCAAATCGAGGAATGCTTGCTGAATTATTGGCTCTTTTACCACCCACAATATCCCATCTTGCATCGACCATCCTTCTTAAATTCGGAAGCGCCACCTTTGCTTTTGTTGGCGATGGTAATGCTTGGTAGCAACTTTGTACCTTGTGCCAAAAGTGCCGATTCTCTATTGAAAGACCCAAAAGCATTGGCAGATCAGATTGCTGAGCCCTTGAGGTGGCTCATCTTTGCAAACGTAGACTGCAGACCACCAGCGAAAGTTTGGGTTGTGCAAAGCTTGCTACTTCTTGAAACATATGAAATAACAAGTTCCAGTCGGTTCCTACATGAGAGAGCATACTTACATCACGGATCTAAGATACAACTATTACGAAGATCACCAATTTTAGGTGGGGATCCATTGAAAAGTGAAAATCACGATGGGGCATATCTGCCTCCTAATCAAGTTTGGAAGACTTGGATCGAAGTAGAATCTATGAAGAGAGCAACTCTTATGGCATTTTATTTGGACACTATTCATGCGACTGTGTATGGACACCTGATTATTCTATATGCTCATCAACTCAAGCTCTCTTTGCCTTGTGAGGACGATTTATGGGAATTTGACAATACAAACAAGTCGGAAACCTTGTCATTTGAACGGACTCCAAAATTCCTTGCGGCGATGAATAAATTACTTCATAGACAGAAAGTTGTCACCAGCTCATTCGGAAAGAAAGTCCTCCTAGCAGGGTTACTAACGATTATGTTTCAAATGCAGCAGAAAGACTTACAGCTTTCATTCCTAGAGTGGGATTCAATGAAAGACTCATGGAATCGAACAATATCATTGGCGATTGACGTATGGAGAGCCGATATTTGCACAGAAGGAGGTTGCTGTGACACAGAGAACTCTCTTTGGTTTCCTGTTGAGCTCAAGAAGAAATTGCCACCAATGTTACGAATTGACGACACTCGCTGCAAATTCGGATTGTATCATATAGCACAAATTTATATGAGGATATCCCATTATGACTACATTATATATGCTGGTGCTCCGAGTAGGATGAATGTTAAAGCTGGAAAAGCGGAATACGAGATAGTTTCAAAGCGAGTAATGGAATGGTCACACAGTTTCAATGGAAGAATAAGTGCCATACATGCCTATTGGTTCTTATGTGAAATGATTCTTTCGCCAGACAACGAAGATATCACCTTCACTTATGATCCAAACACAGATCCTTTCATGCATAGAAAGAACATAATTGCAAGTGCTGTTTTGGTTCTCTTTGCTTATAATTATTCCATATATGGCCCAGAAAGTGCAACATACGACCAACTAATTGCTAGAAATGACTACTATCCTGACATAGAAGATGCATACTCTTACTTGAGGCGAATTCGCAAGTGTTTAACAAGAGGACCAGGTGGTCCCTTTCATAGCATAAGTTACAGAAGAACAAGCTCTGAATTCCATGAAGCCATCAAGCTTCATTCTGAAACTTTGGAATCTATTGCTAACAAGCATCACATTGTTGGTTTGCTCAAGCTCTTTTACAAAAGTTATAAGAGTTGCAACTGGGAAATTGGCCGCGAATACTCAAGATTATTCCGCAACTGTATTGAGAGATGTCTAGGTCGTGAGAGTGTAGTTTGTGACGATATGTATATTAATTAAGTTAGATATTAATAGAATTCCTTTCTAAGAGCGTCAGTTGTATCTTTAATTAAATCTCTACCTTTCTGCAAGACAGCATCCATGGCCATGACTGGATGGGGGACACCGGCGTAAATATTAATCTCAGTCCTGACTCCATTCTTGAGCAATTTTTCATAATATTCGACAGCTTCAGATCTCAAAATATCACATTCCGCTGCTGCAATAAAACATGGAGGTACTTTCTTGAAGCTCTCGTCGCTGTAGAACAACGGGGAAGATTCCGGCTTCGTAATGTCTTCTTCGTTGGGCAAATAGAGGTATCTGTACCAAATCATCTTCTCTGCTGGCAATTGAGGAGTCAACTGGAACTGCTTCCATGACTCTTTGGTTTCAGGTGTAGCAGTATTATCAGTGACAGGTACTACCAAAACTTGAAATAAAACAGGAGGTAAAAGCTCTGCAAATGTCGAACTGGCATACATGTGCGTGACTACTGCTGTTAGGTTTCCACCAGCAGATGAACCACCAATAGCGATCTTCTTATTGTTGATTCCCAAGTCAGTAGGGGACGATTGGAAAGCATACAAAACCGATTCAAAAGCGTCGTGAACAGCTGCTGGAAAAGGATCGTCTGGTGCTAATCTATAGTCAACAGACATCACTACACATTTCGACAATGATGCTACTTTCGTACAGAAAGAGTTCTCTGTGTCAATGTTTCCCAATACCCATCCACCTCCGTGGAACCAAATGAATAAGGGCCAACCTTCAGCTGGCTCTTCACATTCTGGAACAAATACTCTGGCTGGAACCGGTGCGGAGCCTTCAGTATGCTTCCTAGCGATTTGAATATCAAAAGTTTTAGCCATCTTAAGTAAAGGACTCTGTCCTGGCATGATATTTCCACCTTTTCTGATCACAGCCAATGGAACCCTATGAGTATAAAGGAAGCTTGAGGCTTCCTTCATATTTTTGTCAAAGAAGGAAACATATTCTTCATCAAATTTATCCTTAATACCTTCATCCAAACAATATGGAGCATCTGGAACTCCTCCAGCGAAGGAATAATCGGCTTGAAGTTCGTAATTTGAGTATTTGGACATTGTCGTTTCGCTAGCAGAAGTGTAATTGTAATTTTAGTGATACCAGCAGGGACATGAATCCGACAAAGCATTGAAGATTAGAGGAATTCTGTATTTATATTGGAATTGTTCAATCTTGAACTACACCTATTAGGGAGTGATTTTGCGTATATAAGGGGACGGAAATTGGACCGGTTGAATAAT
This sequence comes from Scheffersomyces segobiensis, assembly GCA_030564745.1. Taxonomy (NCBI): domain Eukaryota; kingdom Fungi; phylum Ascomycota; class Pichiomycetes; order Serinales; family Debaryomycetaceae; genus Scheffersomyces; species Scheffersomyces segobiensis. The sequence continues at coordinate 59,702 of JAKTZB010000029.1, read as the reverse complement.
ATATGCCTAGTGCGGCACATATTTTCTTATCGCAGAATCTTGGATCTCACTGGTGGGGGGTTAAATTAGTGGCACACTCCACTATCTGCTGATGGGGGGCATTTCTGAAAATTATCTTTACAATCTAGATTCGTATATAATAAGTATAAATGCAGTACTATTATTTCAAACTTTTCATGATCGAGGATACTGTAAATCAAAATGTCTTACCCAGCTCAATTCACACCAAAATCGAGCAAGGAAGCTTTATTAAATGCTTTCAAGGGGAAGCTGATCTCCAGCTTACCTACTCCTTCTTTTCTTATCAATGAAGACATATTCACCAAGAATTGCAATAAGATGCTTCAGAATTCTTCTAATTTGGGTGCCGATTTCCGAGCTCACGTCAAAACCCATAAGACAGTCGAAGGGACTCGTTTGCAGTTGGGTGAAAAGTCACTGATCAAGACTGACAAAGTTGTAGTTTCCACGTTATTGGAAGCTTGGAGTTTATTGCCGCTTGTGGAGGAGGGCTTGATCAATGATATTTTGTTTAGTTTGCCTGTTGTGAAATCGAGGCTCCCTGAATTGGCCGACTTAGCAAATAAGATTCCCCACTTACGGTTGATGCTTGATGGCCCAGATCAATTGGACTTGTTGGCCGACTTCTCCAGAGAATTCTCTTCAAAAACAAGATGGTCGGTATTCGTTAAGATCAATATGGGTACCGACAGAGCTGGTTTAATCAACGAATCCACTTCATTAGAGAATACTTTACAAAAGCTCTTGAAGGACAATACAATTAGAGAATACGTGGACTTATATGGCTTCTACTGTCATGCTGGACATTCATATAGTGCCGATTCTACTCTGTCAGCTAGAGAATTTTTACTTCAAGAAATTATTCACGCCAATCAGGCAGCAAAAGGAGCACTCCAATTACAGCCAGGATTGCAACTACAAATTTCTGTCGGTGCAACGCCTACAGCTCATTCTTCGCAACATTTAAACTCAGAGGAATTGTTAGCAGTTATTGGAGATAAACTTTATGGAAAATTGGAATTACATGCTGGTTGCTATCCATGTTGTGACTTGCAACAAGTTTCTACTGGTTGTGTTACACTTGAAGATGTGTCTATTTCCTTATTGAGCGAAGTTGTCTCGATTTACCCAGGCAGAGGAACTAAAGCTCCAGGGGAACAACTTGTTAATGCAGGAGTCTTGGCATTATGTAGAGAATTTGGACCCTTACCAGGCCATGGTAGAGTAGTTGACCCACCGGGGTTCAAAAATTGGATTGTTGGTAGATTGAGTCAAGAACATGGGATCTTGGTTCCACTTGATGAAAACCAAGTTGATGACTTTATTCCTTTGGGAACAAAGGTAAAGATTGTCCCACAACATTCTTGCATCACTGCAGCAGCACATCCATGGTACTACATTGTAAACTCCAACGACGTTGTGGTTGACATTTGGATACCAGCTCGAGGATGGTAAACTATATTGATGTATAAGAATTAATAAGGACTATATGAGTTTTCTAGTAAGCTTTATGAACAGTTTAATCCATATTAATTCATATTAAGTTTTTTTTAGTATATTTGATTTTTTTTTTTTAGCAATTCAGTGTACATTATATTTTAAGAAGAAACTGTATTTCTGCTGAACATCTAGAGTGACTTTTCGATCTTATCAAGAGTATTCAAGTCCGCTTCGTACTTGGAGTAAGCCTTCAAGTCGACCCCCTTGCTGAGTGGTGGTCTTCCTGTTAAGCCTTCTCCAAAATCATAGAACTGTTTGAGTGCATGCTTGACCCCAACCACATTCAATTCCATGATCATCATATCTGCCTTAGTAACCAAATATTGAAGTTCACTTGCTTCCTTTAACTTTCCTTCTTTGAATAAAGTTAAGAGTTTGACCATAACCTTGGGGAATAAGGCTGACATTCCATCAATAGCACCGTATATTCCAACTGATAATGCTGGAATCAATACCTGACCAAGTCCTGTGAAAGGTCTGAAGTTGTTAATTTCACATAGTTCTGAATCCGTACCTAGCATGGTATACAAATCCAAATTGAAATGAGTCAACTTAACTGCAACTATATTCTCGTGAACTGAGAGTTTCTTGTAACTGTCGACAGTAATTGTGACATTGTTTGAAGTACCAGGGTAGTTGTAAATCACAATGGGCAAGGAGGATTTATCAGCGACTTTAAGAAAATAATCAACAATTCCTTCTTGGCTAATCAATTGTGGACCAAAATAACCAGGAACAAGAAGGATCATGAAATCAGCACCGGCATCTCTAGCAGAATCGATTTCTTCTATTGTTTCTCCAATATTACCTATAGGAGGTGCACCTGCAATAATTTTAAACTTCTCATCTTGAACAGCCATTCTCAATGAAGAAACGAGAATCAGCCTTTCTCTTCTACTGAGGTGTGGGGTTTCACCCATCGAACCAGCAACGACGAGACCCGATATTCCTCGATCATACAAGAACTTCGCATGCTCAACCTGAGATTCAAGGTCCAAAGTGTAATCGGCATCATTTTTGAAGAAGGTAGTAATTGGGGTGTAAATTCCCTCAGGGAGAACAGACTTGGGAAGAATAGTCATATTTTGATAAGTAATAAGTTGTAATAATCTTTATCAAAATTAACAAGCTATCATGGTATTTTATATAGCTGTAAATAGGTGCTTCATGGCTTTTTGCAATCAAAAGGTGCGACCCCCACCCAGTGTCCCCCAGCGTCCCCCATCATTTGAATATTTCCCGCAAAGTAACTACCGAGCCCCACCTGAATTTATTGAACTACACCTGAATACGTCTTAAATCCCATTGTATACTCTCTCCTTTTAACCTTTAAAAAAATCCCACCCTGTTTTGCCATTGTATCTCTAGATGTTGGAGAAAGGATTGCAAAAAGAAAATAGTGGTTTCCCAGAGTTGCGTTTGATAAGTGGCTGATTTTGAAAGAAGTAGGTTCTCATGTTCTTAATGGCCGTTGGTTAAGAACATAGTTTGTTGGAAAAAAACTTATATATTTTCCTAGTTATGCAAATGATGGTTCTAGAAGAAAATGAGACGTCTCGATACAAGTTTGGTGCAACTCTCTTGCTGATATTTAAATGCATTGCATATTTCCTCCTGTAATACATATCCAGTACGTTCTATGATTATTTTTACTCTATAATCGATTCTAAACACACCAAAAGCTAACAACACTGAGAGCCCTTACAGAAGCCAAATTTAAGTAGATGAATCTAAAGATACACACTGAAATCCACATTCCAAACTTTCAAAACACCGTCTAAACCAATTGTAGTAAACAGACCTTTCTTTCCGTCGTAGTTCAACCATTCCACACCAGAAATACCAATTTGGTGAGCCAATGGAAACTTCAATACCTTAGAAGGCTTCTTAACGGAGTATAAAAACAAGCCAGTGTCCAACCCACCGCTAATGATGAATTGGGAATCTGAAGTCCATTTGGCATCATTGACCTTGCTAGAGTGGAATGCCCAACGTGTAGTAACAACAGAAGCACTTCCTGTCTCATATAACGTATACTTTCCTGTCAAGTCTGCAACAGCCACGAATTTTCCATCAGGAGAAATACGAATAAGGTTTGGGGGAGAACGAAGTGGGGTGAACTTCAAGTCTGACTTCGTAATACCATCACTGTCAATAGATAGTACTTCGACGGATTTGCTATCAAAGTTAGTAACAAGTAACAAGTCTTCCTTGGCGGCAAAACCTGTAGTTTGAAAGCCCAAGCCGTACTCAAACTTCCTTTCCAATTCCTCAGTATAGATTTCCACAGATGACTCGAACAACACCACAATCTTTTTCAGAACGGCGCCGATTTGCTTTGGTTGTCCCTTCAAAGATACAGATTTGGCTAATTCGTCGTTCTTCCAAAGGTTCAACTTATCATCCCAGTCTGCGCTGACAACATGGGAGTCTTCGGCGGATATGCCAACTACATAGTTAGAGTGTTCTCCAACTCTGTCAGCGATGGTGTTAATTCTCTCACAATCAATACTCCATTTTAAAATAGGCCCTTCAGAAGCTCCAGTATACAAAGTTTGTTTGTTCAACAAAATAGAAGTCAAAGGCGACTTGTGCCCAAGAATGATAGCGAAAGGTGTAGATTCACCTTCCTTGAAATAGTTGAGGTTTCCGTTAAGTGATAAGGAGATGATGTAAGCCTTGGTGACTACAACACCAACTTGCTGGTTGTCTACAGAGTTAGAAGAAGTGAAGTTATACTCAGCTGTAGATTCCAAGGAGTCTATGTTCCATTGCTTAATGGAGTTATCGGCGGATGCAGTAACAAACTTCAGCGAGTCTTTAAACCACGAGACAGAGTAGATACCACCTTTGTGCGCGTTTTCCAACTTCTTGATGTATTCGCCTGTCTTTCCATCGTAGATCACAATGGCTCTGTCGGATCCTACACTCACGAGCCACTTTCCATCAGGCGAGAACTTGACTGCTTTGATTGAATTGGTATGGTGGCCGCGGATACTCTTGTCAAATTTGAAAGGTGGACCGTTGTAGAACACCAACGCCTTGTCTTCGCCAACGGTAGCAGCTCTGTAGGGTCTCTGAGACTTGATATCAACAGCATTAACGGTGGCTGAATGGCCCTGGATTTCACCGATGGAGTTACCTGAATCCCACGAGAAACAGTGACCAAATTTATCCTTACCCTGTCCAACGGCAATAACACGTGAACTGTCTGAATCCCAAGCAATGGACTTGATAGGGCCCGAAAGAACCAGGAACTCGCTCTTGATGCTTGGTTGTTCAAAGCTGATCTTGGTGGCATCTTCGCCAATAACAGATGAGTCCCAGATCTTCAAGGCTCCTGATTCGTCAGCAGAAGCTACATAGTTGCCAGAAGGCGCAAAAGTGACAGCTGTTATAGTATGGATGTGTTTGGAGAATTGCTTAGGCTTCAAAACTGACTCTATATCCACACTTCTGATGAACACAGACTTCCCCGTTGGGTAGGCAATACGATCGTTGACGTCATCATAAGAAATATGAACTGATTGAGCTCTAGTTGTGGATGGATTAGGTGGATAGAGTGCTAGTGGTGAGATTGACATGGCAAAGGTGAATTGATTGAGAATACACTAGACACTAGTCGTTAGGGACATTCGTATTAAATAGATGGCCGAAACTGTTGTAGGCGTTGCAACACGTGACTCAAAGGTTCTGCGATTCGAAGTCGAGACGAGAGCTACAATATAATTTGGAATATAGGTTAGTTGAAACAATAGAGCATTTTGATACATATAGTGTAATTGTATAATCCAATAAGTCAGACAAATTATGAATATCATATACTACTATGTGACTTTTGTACAATTTCAAGTATACGAACCATTTACTTATATTCTAATTGCCTAAGTATGACACAAAGAACTGTATTGAAATTATCTCCATCAAACAATCAATTTCTCAATCGAGCGTTCATTTCATTAGGATTATTTTTTAGCTCTTTCACTGTTACTTCTGCACTTTTCTGTGCGCCTCACGTGACCTTGAAAAAGAACGGATACAATTGGACTCTTTCAACTCCAGTCTGTAGAAATCTTCAATTTTCGACAAGTTTTCTTTCACTTGCCAACATGTTCAGAATTGCTTCGAGTACAGTGTCTCGAGCAAGTGTGAGAACATTTTCCAGAGCCATGGCGGTCCGTCCGCTTTCGGCCTCCGCAAGAGTGTGGAGTTCTCCTGTATCAGTGACTGGAAAATCTTCCCAGGACGAAGATCAGAAACACCAGAACTATCAATACCACGAGCAATCGTCCTTCGCCGGTATTGTTGTAAAGCTGGCTCTTTTTGCCACTGTTGTGTACGGGGCTACCATGTTTATAGCCACCAAGAACGACAAGGTCATGGACCTTGTCATCGACCAGCAGATTCCCTACTATGAGGAAACCATTGACTTGATTGAAAACGCTTCCTACGATGATTTGGTTCTTGCCATTAAGGCCAAGATTTCTTCAATCAGATTGCCATCCAAGGACGAAATTACCGAGTTGTCTCACAAAATTGAACACACTTCGGAAGATTTGTTGAAAGAAACTAAGCGAAAGTTGGAGTCAGCTAGAGCTGAGTTTGGATCCCATTCTACTGTTGGCACCGGTGAATCGGCTTCATTGCCAGCCAACCAGTTGCAAAAACACCCCGAGATCGAACATGTCAAGAAGGAAGTCGAGCATTTGCCAGCTATCAAATTAAACGAAAATGTGGTTCTGTATGTTGATGCCTCGGTCAAGGCTACTATTGATTCATTCAACGACTTGATCAACTCCATTGATGTCAGCAAAGTTACGCCAACTGACGAAGGACTCATCAAGACGATCAACGAGAAGGTCTCTGAGTTAGCCTCGAAAGTCGGCTCTCTCTCCAAGAAGTTTGACGACGAATTGCAGAGCAAGCTTAAGGTATCGCAAACGGAATTATTGTCTTCCTATACCAAGAAAGAGTTGGAGCTTACTGAAAATTTGTTGCACCAATTCAACCGCGAAAGGGACCAGTTAGAATCCAAGTTGAATGAGAGATTAAAGCAAGAAATCGCCGCAACCAAAGAAACTATTTCGCAGGCCGCTGTCAATGCTGTTTCGATGGTGAGAATCGAACAAACCAAGAATTTTGAAAAGCTCATTACCGAAAAACTCAATGAGGAAAGAAACAGAAGATTGGCTAATTTGGAAAAACTCAATTCTAGATTGGAAAGTTTGGAACAGTTTGCCGAAGGCTTGGAATCGCAGGTCGTAGCAACCCAACAAAAGTCGGTTATACAAAAGTCGTTGTCTTCATTGAAAGCTGTATTATTAGTATCCAACCCAGACGAAAAACCTCAGCTGATTAAGCCGTACGTGGATGACTTGTTTGAATCATCTCCCGACGATGAAGTCGTTCAATTAGCATTGGGTGAATTGGGGCCATTGTTGTCAAAGGAATCTACCCAGTCCATCTTGACTACATCACAGTTGTTGACTAGATGGGAGCAATTGGTTCCGGAATTGAGATCAGCCTCGTTGTTACCTCCTAATGCTGGTTTATTGGGACACTTGGCCTCGATCGTGTTTTCCAAGTTCTTGTTTTCAGTCAAGGGTGACAAACCTGATGGAAAGGACATCGAATCGGTCATTGGAAGAGTTCAAGCCAGTTTGATCAGAGATGAATTAGACGTGGCCGTAGAAGAAGTGGCCAACTTGAAGGGTTGGACTAGAAAGTTGGCCAACGACTGGGTCATTGAAGGTAGAAAAAGATTGGAGGCAGAATACCTCGTGGAGCTTATCGACGCAGAAACCAGAATCTTGTAGACATATATTATTAGTCATAAACCACAAGGTCCTTTGGACTAAATGTAGTCAAGATTGAAGAAAGAATATAGAAATATAAAAAGGTAATACGTTATAAATCAAATCACGTGACTTTCATAAAAAACTCGATTTTATTCGAACTGCCGTAGACACAATGTTACCGACAGTATTCTTTCCCTACTGCCAACGTATCAATATAAACCAGTTGCTATGTCCTCAACAGCTAATAGCGCTTCCGTATATGGTGGGGATGAGATAAATGCTATAGTGCTAGATCCAGGATCGTACCATACACGGATTGGGTATGCTGGAGACGATTTCCCGAAGGTTATAACTTCTTCCTACTATGCTTCTGCATCCAATGAGTCGTTGGAAGCGGAGAGTGAAGACTCCAAAATTGGGAGCAAGTCAACCAAAAGGATCTTTGGGGATGCCATCGATGTACCTCGGTCGAATTTCAAAGTTCATCCAATACTTAAGGACTCAGTAATTGTTGATTGGGATGCTGCCTTGGACCAGTATCATCACTTTTTCAAGAATGTAATGAACGTGACGTATGAAGAGCAGCCGATATTGATAACAGAACCTGTGTGGTCAGAGCCAAAGTACCGTCAGAATTTAGTGGAGAATTTCTTTGAATACTATGATTTCCCAGCATTATATTTGGCCAAGGCTCCATCTTGTGTTTCTTTCCAACAGGGTAGACCCAACTGTATGGTGGTGGATATTGGTCATGACTCTGTGAGCGTCACTCCTGTCATTGATGGAATATGTATGATGAAGAATACTATGAGAACGCATTATGGCGGCCAGTTTTTGGCGGATCAAATCCAGGACCATATAGCCAAGTATAAAGACTTATTTGTAGAGGGAACTTACAAGATCAAGTCAAAGACACCAACAGTATACCCAGAAAAGGTAGACTTCACTGTAAGAACACTTCCTGTTGATATTACGGCCTCGTATGATGAGTACCAGAAACTGAAAATCTGGCACGAGTTCAGAGAAACCATGCTAGAGATCCCAGAACGCAAATTAGCCAATAATAATATGCAGCAGCTGGCCACCATGAAGGAGTTCTACACACTGGATGCTAATACCAGATTATTTGAGTTCCCTACGGGGCAATCGATAGTGTTGAACTACGATCGGTTTGTGTTTGCTGATTCGATCTTTGATCCTTCTATCTACAAATTTGCTAACCAAGAGTTGGCTGGAAAGTACCCACCTAACAACGGAGTTCTTTCGATTAAGAGCAAGTACGACGACTACAGACCATTAAAGAGAGTGCGTAAGGCAGAGTCCGACCAGTCTACGCCTCCACCGGGCGACAGCCCTACTAAACCCAGCAAGAACGGCAGGCACGAAGTCCGAGGTTTATCGCAAATGATCACTCATACGTTGTCAACCATAGACATTGACCTACGCACTTCGGTCGCCCATAACATCATTGTGACTGGTGGGGTTTCGTTGGTACCGCAATTGACGGAAAGGTTGTACAATGAGTTGACCAACACCAATCCAGGGCTCAAGATCAGATTGCATGCTGTGGGTAATTCTACAGAAAGGTTAAACCAGGCATGGATCGGGGGCAGTGTTCTCGCCTCGTTGGGAACGTTCCATCAGATGTGGGTCAGCAAACATGAGTACGAAGAGGCAGGAGCTGAAAGAATCTTGAACCAGAGATTTAGATGAACTGTTTGTAGAGTAGATGTAAGAATAAATTTAAAAGTACTTTTAGAATAAACATAAATTGCGAGATTTAGCGCAAAAGAAGCAGAAAATAGAAAAAGGCTAGCGAAACTTAAAATGGATAATCAGAAAAAAATACTGAAAGCAATTTAAGAAGCGAAACTTCCCAATCTTGAATTGGAGTAAGGAACAAGTTTTGGCATTGGGCGATCAGCATCATAAAATAGTTTAATGGATTATGAGCACCATACAAAAACTCCATTATGTTTTTTGGTCCTACTGCATTCAACTTGTCAAGATACTAAATCGTCACGATTTCTTCCCCTCAGCTATTGTTGAGCGATAGTACGATTTCGTTCTGAATGTGGGAGTACTAAATTACGTGCATGTCGTGATGAAAATTACCACTGTTAGGCAAATAGCAGATCTGTCTATATACTGACACAGGGGCTAGCAATTTAGGGACCAACATGTAGATTGCCTGTGGTTTAAACCGATAGCACAAGGGTACAGTACACGGATGAATTCTCTAAAGCATTTGGTCTAACTAAATAAGAGTAGAATTGTACTCTATGTCCATAGGACAACCATGCACGTTATAAAGTATACAAACATACTCATCCATTAGAATATTCTCTACATTTCCTTTAATATACTCCAAAAGTTTCATAGTTGTATATTTCTTTATCTCCATATAGTTATTCTCCTACATAACGCCCAGAGTATAATTGCTATCTCTTTCTCTCTCGCTATTTATGCTCACCATACTTTTCGATAAAGCTTGATGAACCTCACGCACCACGCCATGCCTTGGTTTACGCATCCGCCTTGCGCTGAGGGGGTTCCCCCAAGATAACCACATATCCCAGAATTTTAAATTATGTGGATATATGCTAGTGTATTTTTTCATTTGTGGTATCATTTGGAGTCAATTGGTGTGTAGCAAGCTATATAATCGCCTGTATCTACTCAATTGCGTTTAGTCCGGGTTTTATTTGAAAGTAGTTGGAAATTTTCTAGTTTCGTTTGACTTATTTGATCTTATCTACATTTTTCAGCCCCTCGAACTCCCACTAGGTTCTCCGCAAAATGTCTACCGACAACAAACTGCTCATCAAAGGTGCCCTCGACGTCGATCCATGGTTGGAGCCTTACTCGCAGCCACTTATCGACCGTCAGCTTAAGTTCCAAAAATGGTACGCTGACTTGAAGCTGCTGGAGTCTTCTCTTTTCCAATTCGCTTCCTCGTACCTGACTTATGGTGTCCACGGTAACTGGGCAACAAAGGAAGTAGTGGTGACTCAATACGTTCCGGATGTTCAGGAGGTCTCGTTGGTAGGTGAATTCAATAACTGGGATATTTCTGCTCACAAATTGAAGCTAGTCAACAATTTTGGCTTGTGGTCGCTTACCATTCCGCCAATCGATGGAGATTTTGCCGTCAAACATGATTCCAAGTATAAGATCTCGATGAAATTACCCTCAGGCAAACAGATTTATCGTTTGGATCCGTGGTTGAGAAGAGCTACCCCAGCCAAAGAAAACACTTTGTATGAGGGCCGCTTCTGGAATCCTTCGCCATCTGAAATCTACAATTTCAAGAACAAGAGAGCCAACTTCAACTCCACTGAGGGAATCAGAATCTACGAAGCCCACATCGGGATCTCGACCCCAGAACCCACCGTAGGCTCCTACAAGAACTTCACGCAAAACATCTTGCCCATTATCCACAAGCTGGGATACAACACCATCCAGTTGATGGCAATCATGGAACATGCCTACTACGCTTCTTTCGGCTATCAAGTCACCAACTTCTTCGCCATTTCGTCTCGTTTTGGGACTCCAGAAGATTTGAAAGAATTAGTAGATACAGCACACGGTCTTGGAATCAAAGTGTTGTTGGATGTTGTCCATTCGCATTCGTCCAAGAACGTTGAAGATGGTTTGAATATGTTCAACGGAACGGACCACTACTTATTCCATGGCGGACCCAAGGGTAACCATGATTTGTGGGACTCCAGGTTGTTCAATTACGAAAGTCACGAGACATTGAGATTCCTCTTGTCCAACTTGAAGTTCTTTATTGATGTATATAAGTTCGACGGGTTCAGATTTGATGGAGTCACCTCCATGATGTACAAACATCACGGATTGAGTTTCGGATTCTCCGGGGACTACAATGAGTACTTCAACCCTGAATGGGTTGATACAGATGCTGTGGTATACTTAATGCTTGCCCATCAGTTATTGCTGGAAATCAGCGACAAAGAAAACGGCTTCAAGTTCTTCTCCATTGCCGAAGATGTCTCGGGAATGCCTACACTTTGTTTGAGTATACCTGAAGGAGGCATTGGGTTTGACTACAGATTGTCCATGGCTATCCCTGACATGTGGATTAAGATTTTGAAACATTTGTCGGACGAACAATGGGATCTCCATTCTATTGTCCACACCTTGACAAACAGAAGATACAAAGAAAAGTGTATTGCATACTGCGAGTCCCACGATCAAGCTTTGGTCGGCGACAAGACGATTGCATTCTGGCTCATGGACAAGGAAATGTACACCAACATGTCCGTTCTTTCTCCACTAACTCCAATTATCGACAGAGGGCTTTCCTTGCACAAGATGATCCGTTTGATTACTTTTGGTTTAGGAGGTGAAGGCTATTTGAACTTCGAAGGCAATGAATTCGGCCATCCTGAATGGCTAGATTTCCCCAGGGCCGGTAACAACGAATCATACCACTACGCCAGAAGACAGTTCAACCTTATTAAAGACGACTTGTTGCGTTACAAGTTCTTGTATACATTTGACGCTGGAATGCTCTCGTTGGACAGTAAGTATGGTGTTTTGGACAAGCCCCAGGCTTATGTATCGTTGAAGCACGAAGGTGACAAGGTCCTTGTCTTTGAAAGAAACGGCCTCCTCTTTGTGTTCAACTTCCACCCAAGCCAGTCCTTCCCAGATTACAAGATTGGTGTTGAAACTGCTGGTACCTACCAGATTGTTTTGAATTCTGACGAAGAGAAATATGGTGGTCACAATAGAATTCAAGAAGTCGATACCAATGGCAAGCCAGTCCAATATTTCACCAACAACGATCCATGGAACAACAGATCCAACTCGTTGATGGTGTATATTCCAAGCAGAACTGCTATCGTCTTGCAACTTAAAGAGAAGATCAAAGCTTAATTTTTCAATAAAAAAGTAGTTCTTAAAAAAGTCCATACTTTCAAAGGACAGAACCAAGTCACATATAGCTATAGCAGCCCATTTACATATACATTTTATGGAGGATAGATGATATAGCATGTCAGTAAATTTGTAGTCCCAACTATTTCTATCTTGAAGTCCTGGGAAATTGCCATATCTAGAACTCTCAGTGCGACTATAACTAGATTTCGCAACCATTTACAGTATGATAGACAAACACAATGAGGCTCTGCTTTGAAAATCAGACAGGACAAATGATTGAGAACTATATACAACGAGAAAAGGTCCTCGACTGCAACTGTACGAAAGTAATATTGTTTTTATTACCTTGAAGATTGTCTTCAATATTGCCCTACATATATATACGAAAACATCGCGGTGAGGATTTGTCCTTGTTATAAACATCTGACGGTAAACCTGTATGTGGAGACCGGTCTTCCTTTTGGACTTATATAAGGAAATGGATTTGGACATCTCCCTCATCTTACCCTTCTAATGTTGTTCAACAAGTTGAGACCAACAAATGTCGGAATTTCTGTTTCGGGCGCCTGTATAAGTCCAATCCGAGGTTACCCACCTCGGAAACCAAGTTTCTAGCGATCCTATATCTTTGTTTCCTTCAACATCCTGTGATCACGTGAATATATACGGGTATATGTACTTCAAGACACACGTCATGTTCATAGATTTATACTCTTTTGTATGCAATAATCCTATTTCGTTCAATTGACTTTCGCAGTCATGCTGACCAAAGAGATGACGTTCTTCGTCATCGATACGTCACTGGGGATGGTCAATAGGTCAAAACCTGACTCCAAAAAATCTAGCCTTGAAATAGGACTATGCTACTTTTACGATCATACTGCGTCGCTCTTGCTTAAGAACAGAAAGATTGACCGCGTAGGCATAATTTGTGCCTCTGATGCCGGTAGCTACGTCTACAGTGCCGATGAAGCTTTCACATACACGGATCTTCGTCACTTTTCCACTATCATAGAGGAGTCCTGTAAAGTAACATCAGGGCCACCAGCCAAACCAAGTCTTGTAGATGCGGTGACCTTGGGACTCGACCAATTCAAACCCAAGATTCATTTGAAATACTCACGTAACTTGGTGATAATTTCGAATGTCGCAGACTCACAGGATCCAGAGGAAGTGGACTTGAGCGAGTATAAGAGTTTGATTAAACTTTACAACATCAATGTAATATTTGTAGGTGTAGACTTTCTGGCCAGCATTGTGAAAACTCCAGAAAAACAAAAGAACGAACAATTCTGGAGACAGATTGTAGAAAGCGAATGGGGTGGCATAATTTTGGATGCTGACAAAGTAAGCAAATCTTTGGTTTACTCACTGACGCTCAAGAAAGTTGCTCCCAGAGCAGGCTATTCAGGCTCAATAACATTTGGACTAAGTAGTGATTCCTTAACCAACGTAAGCCTATTGGAAGATGATCCTTTATCGCTCAGAGTAGATGTCCAGACGTTTCCAGCTACCAAAATTGAAAAAATTGCCGGCCACACATATACGGCGTCTGAGAACCATCCTGCAAATACCGTTAAGAGAACAGCCAATTACTATTACAAGAATTATGAAAACAACGAAGGAAGGGATGAAATGACTGGAGAACAAGACGACGATGACAACAACGGCAACTATGTCAAAGTGGATATTCATCCAGGCGAATTTGTGCCGGGCTTCAAATATTCAAATCGAGATATCATTGCTGTAAACTCCGACCTTGCTGAAATAGCACAACTTCGCTCGAATGCTGGACTTTCCATTATCGGCTTCATTCAGAAGACGAACCTAACTTATGCATATTTCACGGATGAATCTAATTACGTAATACCAGCAAAAGGAAGCAAATTGTCAAATCTAATATTGTTCAACTCTTTGGCCAAGGCTTTGCTTGAGTTGAAAGCTGTAGCATTAGCACGATTCGTAATGGCCGATGGCAAGGAAATCAGTCTATGTTCATTGATTCCTCAAATGGTCACGATAGATGACAGATTATCTTACGTGTTTCTACTGGTTAGACTAGCATTGAAAGAAGACCTGAAGATCGGTAGATTCCCCTGTTTGACCAAGAAAACTAAATCTCAAACTACCGGGGATGACGACGACGACGAAGAAGATGACGAAAATGACAAGAAGCAAGATGAGTCGGATGATACGCATCAGCGAAAATTTCCATCCGATGATACGAACTCGTTGATGGACTCCTTTGTTTTATCGCGAGATTTGGATGGACATACCACCGCGCCTACTATTAATATCCTCCGCAATCATAAATTAGACTTGTTCGATAGTCAATGTGTTTACATGGGAGAAAGTGAGGACAAGATGAGCGTGAACGAAATGCTTACTCCACGCTCCGCTTCTTTGGCAAAGTATAACAGAAACTTGAAGAAAATTATAATCACATCGCTCGAACATGACAGTCTTTCTTTATTTCTCAGCGAAGACAAGTTCGTAGAGAAGTACTTGGTTGAAAAGAATCCTGATGGTGAGAAGATATCGAATCTATACCACTACGACAATATTCTTCGAGGTAACACAGTGGGAACCAAGGGCTGGCTCAAGGGTCTCAATCTAAACTCGACCGATATTTCCACGACATTGATCGATGCCCTCGATGTGAAATATCTTGAGAAAGATAAGAATTACCATAAACGTCGTAAGTATGAAGGAACTGCGTTTGAACGCTTCTTTCGCAATGAAGGCGATTCTACGAATCCTGACGAGAAATCTGGCTTTGACGAATTTTTCGACCTTAAAGATTTATTGGGTGGATAGCGTACGTAGCCAACGAATTATATTAATTTAATAACTGAAAAGTTGTTAGTTCTATGTAGATGATACCTTATTAATATTTGAACAATCGATTTTTCAAATCAAATTCCCTATCCTTTGCTGTTCTCTTTCTATGTTTTGATCTAGCGGTACCGTCTTCTCCCAAGCTATTTACAATCTTTTCGGATACCTTCATAGAGACAACTCGTTCCCTCTCACTCTTGAAGAGCTGTTTGAGCTCGCTTCCATTGATGTCCAAGATGGCTTGCAAGTCAAACACAGCTTTATACTTTTGCGAGTTGCCCTGCTTCCAGAGACTTATCCAATGAGAAGCGATTCCCAACTCGTCGTAAGAACCGTCTCTTTTGGCTTGGTCTCTGTATTTAGCAATATGGTACAACAACTCATCGATAGAGTTTGTAGGTCTATTTATATACTCAGCGTATTTGGAGCCTGTCGGATCTTGCAAATTAAGCAAGTACAACAAGTAATCTGCCTGAATTACGGGGTCTATAAAAGAAGTGTGAACACATCCAACCATTCCTAGCGCCAACATCGTTTCAATATCCTTAACCGTGGGCAAAAATACACCCGGAGTATCATGAACTAAGACATCTGGTTCTCTACAAAGTCGTATGATCTCACTAGTATTTCTCGTAACTCCCGGCTGACCTCCTGTTCTCGCGACTTTTCTTCTTTTAGTCGAGATGGCCCCCACAGAATCCTCGTTCAAGCCTACTTCTCTGAGAGTATTTACAAGTGTCGACTTTCCGACATTGGGCATCCCAATAATCATCAAACGGAGCCCCAAAGGAGGAGGTGGGGACATTTCAAAGTACCGTTCTTTGATCAAGTCTATCACTTTCTGGGCATCTTTGCGACTTCTGCAGTCGATAGTTAGATGCTTTTCATTTACTGATTCATGCCATTTGCGAAGGACATTGCTCTTAAGAGCAGACAAGTCGCTTTTGCTGTAGAGAACAATCTTCTCTTTTTGAGCTAATACTCTGTCAAAGAGCACATTGGTGGTTGAAAGGGGAGCTCTGCTATCTCTGACTTCAAGAACAAGGTCAATTTGTGGAGCAAGATGGCCAAACTTGGTGAGTGCCTTCTGGTGATGACCTTTGAAGTTGGACAAAGGGATATTATAGTTCGGAAAGATCCGGCGGGGTATAAAAGACATACTCATGTAGTATGTGATAGTAATGTTTAAATAGTATTTACTGTGAAATAAAATGTAGATGTTATTATGGCTATCGGATTCGCTTAGGTGCGCTCGCTTTTAAAAATGTGAAAAATTCGAGATGCCTATTATTTATAATCAAAAATCTTTTCTAGTAATCTGAAGACTAAACTTGTTTAGAACAGAATGCCGTTGATTACATTTACAGGTTTACCTTCTTCTGGTAAAACTACCTGGGCAAAGGAGTTGCAGCGACAACTCCAGCAGAAAATTGACAGTGCAAAGGAAACAGGTGCACCTGGTCATAATTATAATATCATATACCATTCAGATGAGACACTAGGAATTTCTCACGATGTGTATAGAGATTCTAACCTTGAGAAACATGCTAGAGGAATCCAGATGTCTGCCGTGAAAAGAGATCTCTCTCGGTCAAATTTTGTCATATTGGATTCTCTTGCATATATTAAAGGATTCAGATACCAGCTCTTTTGTGAAGCCAAAGGAGTGGTAACACCACATTGTGTGATCCAAGTGATTAACCCAATTGAAAAATGTATAGAGTGGAACGAGTCAGAAAACAAGGAAATCAAATGGGGTCAAGATCTCATCCATCAACTTCTAATGAGATATGAAGAACCAAATGGAGATTCGAGATGGGACTCTCCATTATTCACCATTCTGTCAGAAGACGAGAACGAAAAGCTTCCCATAAATGAAATCTGGGATTCATTGGTTTTGAAGAGACCTCCACCTCCTAATGCCGCTACCCTTGTGAAAGCTACCTCGGGAAATAACTTCTTACAAGAGTTGGATAGACAAACCCAGGAAGTCATCAGTAAGATTATCCAGCATCAGCAAGTCACATCTGGCGGAGGCGAAGTTCTTATAAACAAGGAACCGCTGTTAGTGGTTGAAATGCCAACCCCTCCTGTGAGTATTGCCCAAATGCAACGAATTAGAAGAACATACGTCAGTCTCAATAGAATGAGATCTGTCGACATCGATAGAATAACCCCACTTTTTGTCGAATATGTGAATAGAAGTCTAGATAGCGATTAACTTAAATGACTACGAATTTAATAATAACATCTTCAAATGCTCTATTATGTATTATGCTATAAATGATGCTAACGCTTTCTCTGGTTCTTCCACTTGAACGAAACCTTCCCTGCAGCATCCACCATCTTCTTCTTACTTCCTTTCTTCATCAATTCTCTAGTAGTTTCCATTCTGGCTTCAACCTCTTTCAACTGCTTTTCCTTTTCTAATCTTCTTTCTAATGCCTTGAATTGCTTCAACTTCTTCAAATCTTGTCTGTCCTTGAAACTCTGTTCTATTATGGAATTCTCGCTCACAAGTCTTTTGTCACTCTGAAGTTGGACTATTCTTAATCTGTTTTCCCTCTTCTCTAAAAGACTGGCATCTGTATCAAAAAAATCTGCAGCATTGAATAATTGTTGGTTCTCAAGAGAATCTACAAATACTGTATGTTTACCACTAGCAGTGAAACCGAGCTCTTCCTTTTCCCGTTCGATTTTTTTAAGCTCAGAAAGTCTGACAGTCCTTACATAGTTGACATCTTGCGTTTTGAGCAATTTAACTTGATCTATACTCAACACTTCATTATCTCTGTCTGTTATCAAAATGCCTCTGTCGTCAACTCTTCTTCTTGTCATGGCATGGTAGTATTCATCTGGGTTGTAGACTGCAGCCTTCTTCTTCAACGCTTTCAAAGCAGCCTGTTTTTTGTGATAATCGGCTGCTCTTAATCGGTAATCTTTCTTCTTTTCCAATAGGCCAAACCTGGCTCTATCCAGCGTTTGTGATCTCTCCTTGTGCTGCTTTTTCTGCACATTATGAACCAACTTTGCCATTCTGTGGAGCCGATGTTATTCTATAAATATTGGTGGATCTTATTGTCGAATGTATCAGCTTTAATGTAACCAAATAGAGATGCTCTTCTCAAAAAAAAATGCGATATTGTAGAAGTCGCAGTGAACCAGAATATTACGGCAATGTCGTGCGACATAAATTAACGATACTATTCAGTGGAAGGAAGTATCTAGTCTCCATGGCATAATACTAGAAAATACTCCTGGAATTAGGAGCCAATTGGCAAAACAGGCCTAGATACGTAGAAACCGAATCGATTATTTTCATCTAGTTGGTTAATCTTCTCTTACACATAATTTATGGTTCTCAAGGAGTTTCTCCAGTATTGTATCGAAACCGACAATATCACGTGATTTAAAAATACCGAAGACAGAAATTTTTCAAATAAAGTGTCTTAGATCAAACGATATTCGACTTTTCTATCAAAAATGAACAGAAGGATAATCGGGCCCTTGGCGAGATTCGCTGTTCCCAGAGTTCATATTAGATCCGGGGTGGTTTTGTCGTTGAGGTTCAACAGCCAGATATCGAATGCTCAATCCGTTTCGGAACCAAGTGAAGTTTTGTCTTCTTCTGTTGATGAAGACATTCCATGGTTTATGAGAGATGAGAGCGCATCTCCTCTTGTAGAGACTAATGAGATAGAAATTCCTTGTATCCCTGCGAATGCCCCTGATACAGTGGAGATGTTTTTGAAACTCGTAGCTGAAGAATATGGCTTGCAAGATATCGAATTGTTCGACTTGACCCTGTTGCCAGAGTCACATCCCTCCAGTACAAAGAATCAAGAAGCAGATTATATAATTATATGCACAGGGAAGTCCGAGAAACACATATACAAGGCTTCAAATGAGCTTCGGCTCAAGATTAAACACACTCATGATATCCTTCCATCGCTCGAGGGAGTGGTTTCTGGAGGAACCAGTCCTGCTGCACGCAGAAGGCTTCTCAAACGAGTTAGAAGAGGTGCCCCAGCCACCGACAATGACTACGGAAAAGTACCCAACAGTTGGGTTATGTGTGATACCAAGGTGGATAACATTTACATTCATATCCTCACCCAGCCAAGAAGAGATGATCTTAACTTGGAATCATTATGGTGTCGAGACGAGGAAAAGGAAAAATACCTCCTCAATAGTAGATCTGCGGAAGAATCTGATGATATTTTCATTGGTGTGAGAAGAGGTTTCCATACCATGACCCCATTCTGGGTACAACAGAGGAGATTCTTTTCAACTAAGAACTTTTATTCCATCCAACAACTATTTAATGAGGACTCCAGCATTAGCAAAGAAGAATTGCAATCGTATAAAAAGAATTTTGATTCTGATTTTGTACCGAACACCGTACAATCATTTAGAGACAAATTTGAGCTTTACAAAACAATTCATGTGCTTGACCCATCAGTAGTGTCTTTTGAACAGGCCAGTGAGACTATCCTCGAAAAATATAGTTCAATGGATATATATGTGAACAACGATATCAGTATTAGTTCAGAAAAAGCGGAAGATGTCATCAAGTACATGAAATTAGTTATCGATTCACCAGAAATAACAGTTTCTGGTGAAAGTACAGGCGTATTTGTTGATTTGGTATTCGACAGTCTATCAAAATTCATTTCTACTTTGGTTTCATTTTCACATAAGCAAGTTAACATTCTTGAGCATGATGAATTCCTTCCTCTTTTATGGAGATTGACATTAATCGAAAAAGAAGATGCTGTTCTCAATTCAGAAGTAATCACAAAAGCTATTCAGGGTGAAGTATCTTTAGGCACAGATGTATTCAAGGGCAATTCGCCAATCTCTCAAGCATCCAACAGAGCCAGAGATGTTATCAACATCGCGAAGTACTACTCCGAGCTCCATGAAGTCACACAAGGAGTCTCTTTCAAGGAGTTAGTACTTTTCTCCTATGGAAATGCTGGCAAATGGAACAAATTCTGGAACGAATGGGAGGTTTCCTTTGGATTCTTTGGTAATGGATCCCCACAAGCTGCGGTACAGTCATGGGTCAGATTAGTGGTCTATCTTGCATTGCGTGGCAATAAGACACTGCAATTGCATTTCCTCCATAGCTACTGGAACAACTCGGGCTTAAGTCGAAGTTTTGTTCTGGATCTCAAAAGAAATGAATGCCAGTTCGGATCTCCAACAGAGAAGAGAGTTTTCATTTCTGCGATCAATAAAATTGTTGATAGTGTTAATAACAGCAGTAATGGCTCTAACAAGCGACAGACAGGATTTGCCGAGGTCACGGCATTCATAGAAACACTCTAGGCTACAAGTAGTCACACATCTGTAAATAGAAAGTTATCGGGTCATATAAGGTTAGCATAGAAGGAAGTCTAGTGGTGTAGTGCAAAGATTCATAAAATATATATTACTACCTATATAAAGAGTTCTTCTAACCCGCTAAGGAATCAGTAATTATCACATTATAAATATCTTCATTCTTCCTCTTCGACTCAGTAAATTCAACTCTGGGTTCTGCGACTGGTTGTCTTTTTATCTTGACATGGAGCAGTAGCAAAAATTTCGTGTATGAACGCGGTATCCACACGACATTGCAGCACAAGCCAAATTTGGCAATGTTATCTTCTTTTCACGTCCTTCAATTACTTCTTAGTACCAATTATTTCAACTGCATGTCTTCTGGAGAAATAGAGCAGCTCAAGACTGTGATAAAAAAATGGGAGTACAGTTTCCGGGAAAATCACGACCGTTTACCGTCGAAACTGGATATTAAAGCTAACGCTGATATCCACAAGCTCTATCTGAAATACAGATCATTGAAGAATGGGGGCCACAATTCCTACTCCAAAGGGAAAGCAGGCAGCAGTTTTAAACAACTACACTCAGTACATGTTTCTCCACCCCCTGAGCCTAGCGATGGCAGTGGAGTTGAGATTAGGTTAGAATCGGACATGGCAGAGTATAATGATGATCTTGAATCTGACCTCAGTATACCGACTGCGAGGGAGTTGGGCCCAACTCCACAAGCCAATGGCAAAGTGCTATCTATATTCGACATGAGGATGACACCTCCAGACTCATCACCGTTGAAGTCACGACAAACAAATAGTTTTACAGAATTCAAGACTCCTACAAAAGTTCGTATTAAATCCGAATTGAGGAATACACCAACACGAACAGAAAGAGGGAAGGAGCTGATATTCAATAAACTCAAGAGCTTAAGCACAGAGAAACACCATTTAGAGACTCCACAAAAGAAAGGTCCCCAATTGGGTGTGGACACCCAGCTAAACACACCCATGTATTTGGGACGAACCAACAAGAAATTTGAGTTTGCCAACCGAATAAATATTATTGACGATAATGAGAATGTTTCGTCATCTCCTTTCGTTGTACGGGAGATGAATCCACGCGTAGAAGATGAAGTTACACCTACGCGTAATCCCGTGTTTGATTTTCTGGTGTCACCATCCCCGCTCAAGTCTCACAGATTCTTTACTAAGAAGCTCACGGACGTTTTCTACGAAATCAAGGGGATGGAAAATAGTGACGAACTTGAAATTGAAGAAGAAGAAGAAGAGGATACTCACAACAGTATTGGCATCGAGAATGACGTAAATCACAAACCTAGACGTAAGAAGTTTACCATGAAGAGAACTACAAGAAGATGGAAAATGAAGCCCACCATCCAAGCAAATGCTGACGGAGACAGCATTGCGAAAAAGAACATCCACGATGAAATCAAGAAATTAGATGACAAGCAAAAGACAGATTTAGAAGCGTATATGGCCTCTGATGACGAATCTGACGAAGAGCCTGGCATTCCTAAAAGAGTCAAATCCCAACCTGGAGGCAAGAAGATCAAGCCTATAAGCAATAATTACCAAAGACTTAAGATCAACGATCCACGGTCAAAAGCTTTTAAGAGGAGAATGACTAGAAGATAGGAATAGCTATTGTGTATATATTATTTATTATGCATACATCTTCTACAAATTGTCCTAATTAGGCAATGAAACCATAAGTTCAACACCTTCGATTTGCGAGAATTGTACTCTGGGCTTCAGCACTAAATTATCGAGAGAATTACGTTCAAACTCATTGGTACTGGTATACACAGGTTTTTCCCATTTGTTCTTGTCGCTTTCGAAATCCCACACGTAGCTGCTCATGGCCGATTCGCTCTTTTTCTTAGACTCTCTAATTTGAATTTCCATCTGTGAAATGTCGGGGTCGTCATCTTGTCCCTGCGGTTTTGTAGCTCTTTGCTTCTCTACCATGGTGACCTTTCCATCTTTAATGATCATTTCCAACGACCTTTCTCCTCCACCTGTTCTGGCACTCCGGACATCATATTGTCTCCGTAATTGCTTCTGTTGCCTTTTCAATTGAAGCACTCTCTCCACTGGAGATAACCACATATTGCCCGATGTAGCACTGGGAATTTCGTAGTCTGCCGCATTATCTATAATTTTTGTTCTTTCTTCACTTGTAGCTTGAAAATTAAGCAAGGTTTCAAGTCTCTCTTGAGCCAGCAATAAGTCTGGATTTATCTTACTTCTTTCAATTTGAATATTCTCTATAGCTGCTTCTTTTTCTCTCATTTTGGACTCCTCAAAGAGCTGCTGGGCTTTCTTTTTCTCGGCCTCTGCCTGTTTCAAGGCTCTATCTTGTGCCTTCCACAAATTTTCACCAGCATTCAAGGTGACCACGATTTTCTTACTTTTAGGCTTAGGTTGAACGTCTTTGAATTCGTCTGGTTTCTTTTCAATTTCCTGGTGGCCCAAAATCTCTGTTTTCTCCTGTCTGAGAACATTCAAGATGTCTAATCTATCTTTGGCAGATAATAAGTCTTTTCCACAGTACGAACATGGCTGTAAGCCTTCTTTAGTACATATGATCTTTCCACAATTTAAACAGTTTGGCGCAAACTCAAACAAGGGATGTCTCGTGGCCATACAGTTACAAACTCGTCTTGTTTCGTCTAGATCGGACTTGATTTCGAGTTCGTGCAAGACTCTTTCAATATCTTTTAGGTTGTCCAAGTTTCTCTTTTTTGACTTTTTGCTTGTTTCTGGAATCGAAGACTCTCCAAAAAGCAGTGATATTGTCTTGTAAGCCTTTTTATTTGATTTTCCTGTCGGATTCGAAACTTTTGACTGCGGAATGGCTGATTTTGTTGCTTGACCTGTTGCTCTCCAAACGTTTTCAGAGCTAGAAATCGTAGTCTTCGGAGGCTTGGGTATCTCGGGAGGTTTCAGTTTGTGGACCTTTTCCTTTTCTTTCTTCTGTTCTTGTTCTTCTTCTCGTTTCATTTGCAAAAATTTACCTATAAAAGCAAGAGCATCGGTGCTGTCCCCTACCAAATTCAAGAAATGGTTCTGGGTCTCAGCTTCAGATGGCAATGTTATAGCATAATCCACCATTTCTTCACAAGTTGCCCTGTCAAGGGGCAACAAGTCTGCAATTGCATTCACCGAATAGCTTTTCAATCGTCCAAACCTCATTCTGATGGCGATAATTCAGATTGTTCATGAAATAACGGAGTTTTTCAATAAGACTCCTTCCAAGAAAATGGTCTGCATAGTTATTATTACTAACAGAAATTCGCATCACTGATAGTTGAGAATCACAATAAAGAAATTATAGTTACTATATACAAGAAAAGCGCTACATAATTTCCAAGACTTGAAAGAAACATTTGAGAAGAAAGCCATACTTAAGTTTAGAGCTTTTATTAAGCTTCTGAGATATATAATAAGCAAATGTCAAAAAGACATTTGTCTCCCCTCTATTACTCTTTGTTTATAGTTAACTCAGTCATAGCTAAACTCGCACCGAATTTTACATAATCAAGAAAACCAAACAAACTGAAGCTACATGCACTCCACCATTATTTTTATTCTTAATCATCCCATGAGGACTTTGATTTCACTTAACATTTCATACTATATATAAAGGCAGCTACAGTTGCTTGTTTATAAATATGCCCGAGGATCTGAATCAGAAGGCAGACGCCGTCAGCGATGCTCTCAAAGCGAAGTATGCTGAAATTGCATCCCTAAAAAAGGCAATAGAGGAAAAGCTGGTGCGAAACTCCCAACTTGCTCCAACGCCAATATATCCTTCTGCTTCGCTGAGTGGAATGTATCCCCCACGAAAGGGAGGTGCTATGAGAAGTACACCATACGTAGTAAGGGGGATTAGTCGAAGTCGTGGCTTTGGCCGTGGTGTATATGCTTCATTTCGGAGAGGAGCCAGAGGAGGGTTTGTTCATCGCCATGTTACGGCTGTATTTGACACATCGGGACAAAACGGGTCAGGAAGTGACTCGCCAATGGGCAACAATGATGATGGAGTTTCGCAGCCATCGCCTCTAGTTACGGGGTATGTAACAAAGCAGTCGAGGGGAGGGATGTCGTTGGTAAGTACCGACATCTTTGCCCGAGACCAGGAGAGATACGAGACAATTCAGCGAGAGAAGGAGGAGCTCCAGAAGAAGATTTTGAGACAAAAACGTAGAGAATTAATGCAAAGACTGATTTCAAAGTTCAGGACAAAGACAGATAGTTGTGACCGAGTCAATATCGACGGCCAAATCTTCGCAGTTTCCAAAAAAGGTAGCAAACTAATTCCATTGGCCATGACTCCCATTGATGCTCCTTCCACAACTGAATGGCATAATATAACATTTACGAGATCATCAAACGGTACATTGAAGACAAAATCTAGAATAAGAAAGACAGCCGAGCATTGTCGATATTTTTCAAGAACGGGTACGTATAATTTCTACAATCTTTCATTTTTTGTATTTTAGAGAATCTGAATATTTGAAATTAATTTGAATTTTCATTTATTTAATTTTTTTAATTTTGATTTTAAATTTACTGAATTCCTATTTTTTAGATTTCTGATTTGATCATTCATGGACAGTTATACTAATCACTGAATTTCTTTCGAATCTTTCAAAGTTTTCTATAGGCCAGTGCATGAAAGGTTCAAAATGTAAATATATCCACAACCGTTCCAGAATAAGGGTGTGCCAGCAGAACTTGGTGGGAAAGTGTACAGGCCAGAACTGTTTGTTCTGTCACGATATTAACGAGTTCAACACACCTGTCTGCAGGTATTATATTCAAGGCAAGTGCACCAATCTGTTGTGTAAGTTCATGCACCACAAGCCCCCACATTATGGAGAGCTCGGTTACGAAGTGTGGGTGTGCCGTCCATTTGCGGTTGGTGGCTGGTGTAGTCGTGGCCAACAATGTCCATTTATTCACCTATTCAATTGTCCAGATTTCGAAGAAGATGGAAATTGTCCAAGAGGTAAATCATGCTATTTGGCTCACCCAACAACTATCAGGACCCAACAGTTAATCGAGACACCATCGACTACTTATGTTCGCGATGACGGGGATGATGTAGTTGTAGATGATAAGGAGGAAAAGATCTTGATCAATAGCTACACTGTTGAACCAGATGTTCTTCTCCATTCACGTGAGGGAAAGAAGTATGATTTCTACATCGATCAGAAAGCAGCAGACGAAAAAAACGGCGACATGGCTTCTCTCAGTGAAGACCACGAATTCATGATTGTGTTTTCGGACTTGGATGAGAGTTCCGATTTCACGTCTGACGAAGAAGACAGTAAGTCGTTGTCAAGGAACAACGACTATGTTGTGTTGGGATGATTACTGATAAGGAGAAAGAGAGAAAGAGAGCAAGAAAAATAAAGAAAAAATACAAAATATAGACACTGCAAGAATTGTAGATAAAAAAAGGTATGAGCCCTAAATAAATACTCCTTGAATTGAAGCAGCTTGTGTATTTTTGTAGTTTTTTTGGTTATATTAAAATGACTACCGGAGCATTTGGCAACCACTCGGTATCTTTTATATTTGAGGGTGTTATATGCACGTATTTCCTCTCTGAGAAAATGCTGCAAAAAGTGCCTCCGTACTGATTGATTACTCAAGCGGCAATTCCCACTTTCCATCAGCTTATTAATTTAATCCCTTTTTCTTTGTAAATTCAGAGCTATCCTCTTTTCAATCTCTACAAGGGTGGTAGCTTTCTCTGGAGGAACCTTACGATCTGGTTAAGTTGGGATTTTGTAACAATTTCGCAACAATTCCGAAACTACACTCGTACCCTCTTAACTACGTCTGAGATTGTACAATTTCACAATTCAACTAAGAGTCATACAATAAACCAATACTGAAAAGATTACACACCTTCTCAGTAGAAGCGTCATATTTATAAAGCAGTTATATTTATTCTGAAAGCATTATTGGAGTTTCATATTTGTTTTACCATCTATTGCTTGAAATGTCTTCCAACTTGAATATTCCTTCAGACATCAACAATCCACCCAAATGGATTCCCGTCCAGAGCCTCCAGGACAGGTATCAAACAATCAGCAATCTCGGTAATGGAAGCTTTGGAAGTGTAGAATTAGCCAAATTTCGTTTGGATAAACATGAGCTTTTCAAGGCTACCAACGAAAAGAAGGGAACTCTCATGCATCCACTCCAAGATTCACAGGTCAACATGTCCAATTTAGTAGCTATCAAAACCATGAACAGACAGCTTCCAATGCTCAATGATTACACCCGGATCAAAGAAGTTAGGTTCATAATGGCTATTTCATCACATCCTTGTTTAGTCCAAATCTATGAGATTTTCATTGATGACATTAATTTCCAGTTGCATATCTCAATGGAATCGATGAACCAAAACTTGTATCAGCTCATGAAAGCGAGAAGAAATATCAATTTCTCTCCGGTGACTTTGCGCAGTATTTTGAGTCAGGTCCTTTGCGCTATTCGCCATATTCACAGACACAACTACTTTCACAGAGATGTCAAACCGGAGAACATATTGGTAATTCCTTCTCACCAATACTATGGAACAAAACAGGCAATTCCACCATACAGAAAGAATGACAACTTTGTCATCAAACTTGCTGATTACGGGTTAGCTAGACACGTAGGAAACACGAAACCCTATACTGGATATGTATCTACAAGATGGTACAGATCTCCCGAAATTCTTTTGAGACAGAAAATGTATTCAAAGCCCATTGATATCTGGGCTTTTGGTGCTGTAGCATGTGAAGTTGCGAATTTCTCCCCGTTATTTCCTGGATCCAATGAGCTTGACCAAATATGGCGCACACTCAAAGTACTTGGCTGTCCCATACCATTA
Organism: Scheffersomyces segobiensis; assembly: GCA_030564745.1. Taxonomy (NCBI): domain Eukaryota; kingdom Fungi; phylum Ascomycota; class Pichiomycetes; order Serinales; family Debaryomycetaceae; genus Scheffersomyces; species Scheffersomyces segobiensis. The sequence continues at coordinate 32,400 of JAKTZB010000029.1, read as the reverse complement.
GACCCGCATTCTATGGATAGGACAACTTCATTGCCTATGGGGGGATTCTGGAAAGATGCCCATGAACTAGCTAGTAAGCTTGGATTCACGTTTCCTCCCGAGACTGGGGTGCAGATACAGGATATTCTCCCTAATGCTATCCATTCCGAATTAGCTGAAGTAGTTCGTGGATGTCTAGTCTGGGATCCTCATCAGAGATCTACCGTAGAAAGGCTCTGTTGTATGCCCTATTTCAGAACTACTGTTGCAGCCATTGATTTGTCAATACAAGGTGTCAATACTACTGATCCTACGCAACAAGAAAATGCTAAGCTACCACTCAAGTCAGTCAAAACTCCAACTTCTAGTGTCTCTGCTAACAACAAGCAGTTTAAATTGATACATAACGGAAGATCATCAAAGCCAATATCACCTATAAATAATGTGACACAGCCTAGTAAAGTCTTCAGCTACGTCGATCTTGATGACGGTTACGAGAAGGAGTTTATGAAGCAAATGGATCAAGCAGAGCCCATAACCACTCAAGAAGATGCAAAGTACAACTTTGACCAAGATGACGGTTTGATGTTCGGTAATGACTACATAGTTCAGCATGGTAAGGAGAATGAAGGTAACTTTGAAGTGGGGTATGCACAGGAAAATCAGGTCATTGGTGGTTCCAAGGTTAACTATGCGAGTCCATTAAGAGAGGATCGTGACGCGCCCAGCGTTCCACGCAGTCTTCCAGTGCTCAAGGAGTCGCTTGATGTGAACACGGTACTTGACTTGATAACTGACACCTCTTTTGACAGTAGTCACGAGATAGACGTCAACTCATAGCTATAATTAGCCTAGAATAATTTAGTGTGGCCATCGGGTGATCTGAATGAAGGGCGGTGACTAAGTAAAACGGTACTTGTAGAATTGGGTAATAATATTCGAGATCCTTTCGGAAATTACGTACCCCACATTATACACACTTGAAAAAAGAAATGATCCACTTTTGCAGGTTTATAATCTAGACCGTTGGCCTATACTCTATTTATTCATGATTGTCCTTATGTCAGATTCTCTTGATTCATTGTTTATTAATTCGTTGTTCTACTGTAACCGCCACCACAACTAGTACAATGTGCATATTGTTGTCTACCACAGAACACCCAGACTATCCGCTCATCCTATTGTCCAACAGAGATGAGTACTTCAAGCGACCAACGCAGGCTGCACATTTTAGACCTTTCGATGGTACTATGAAGATTTTATCGCCTCTTGATATGGCTAGAGCCGAGCATGGTACATGGATAGGAGTAACCACATCAGGGAAGGTAGCTATTCTAGTCAATTATCGTGAGATAGACAACGCTCGTATGTATTGATTCTGTTTAGGAAAGATGGCAAATGTTGAGATATGTGGTACTAACAATCTGTAGACCTGCTTAGTGAGGTATCCAGAGGCATATTACCATTAGATTATCTTTGCACGAATAAACTGGCTGAGAAATGGCATAGAACCCTTGAAACATCGTTGAGCCACGTTACGAGGGGAAAAGTTGAATTGAGTCAAATCGGCGGGTTTTCGCTTGTGTATGGACAATTGTCTATTGATCCTAAGACAGGTAAGCTAAACCATTTGAATATACTAAGCAACAGAGGAGATCACGGCAGGATTCATTCTTCAGAGAAAGATTTCAATGAAGAGGAAGAGGGCGAAGTGGAGGAACAGAAGGAAGAGAAGGAGGAAGAGGACGACTTGCATGGAGATATAAGTAACAAGACCACGTTCGGTCTATCCAACTCATTGTACTATGAACCTTGGAAAAAGGTCAAGCTTGGTGAAGAGCTCTTACATGAGTTAGTAGAGAAGTCTAAAGATATGAAGCTTTCCCAAGAAGCGCTTGTTTCTGAGTGTTTCAAGTTGCTTAGTCACAATACTTTCGACAACGAAATAGCCAAGCAGAAGGATTTTTCCAAAAAGATTACAGAACTTAGAAACTCGATATACATCCCCCCATTAGAGACCTATATTAGCCCCAACGCCAAGATGATTACTACTGGAAAATACTATGGTACAAGGACCCAGACCATCTTGTTGCTTGACAGGTTCGGATACCTTAACTACTACGAGAAAAACATTCACAACAACGATGATATCGACAACGACAACATCGTCTTCAACCATTACAAGTTCAATATCAGTCAGCAATAGCAGCTAGTCAAATTGTAGGACCACCGGCTGAATATTTAGTGGGAGATGTTAGTAATCTTGCAATTGCGCATACTATTTGCTATGGAGGCTTAAATATAAATCTCAACTATGTAAAAGTATTCACTATAGAGCACAGTTAATCTTAACTATAGAGTTTTAACCATTTAGTCTATGCTATATATCAACTAATTCACATTAGTTATATATAGACTATCAAGATTGTAGTCTTTATACTGGTGGTGCCTCTAAGAATGAAGTTTATACTATGTTAGTCTCAAAATGGGGCTTAAGAATGGTGTTCACAGTGAGCACTTAACTATGGAATGCTTACATGAAACACAAAAAACATGTCGTGGCACTAAAATTTTAAATCCATACAAAATTGAAACATTTATAAAGAAGATATTGCTTTAAACCGGCAGTTATAATGGCTGTCAAAACCTATGAAACGCAGCCATCTACTACTGTATACCATAAGCTTCCTTTAAAGATCAATAACGACGGGGCTTATGGCACTCTGTCGATTCTTATAATGATCCCCGGAAATCCAGGTTTGATTGAGTTCTACACCACGTATCTCGATTTAATCCAGACCGAGTTTCCAGTACTCGAAGTGCTTTGTATTAGTCATGCTGGTTTCCAGACTTCCGAACCTATGAATGGCGATAAATTCAAATTCTACGACTTGGAGTATCAGGTCAAGCACAAGTTTGACATTATTTCGGAGTTTATAGTCCATAAACTAGAAGAGGGCTACAACAATGTCGACCTTTACTTTCTTTCCCATTCTGTAGGCTCGTACGTGAATCAGCGAGTCATCCGCATGTTGCTACAGGAATGTGAATTGCACAGCAAATTCTCCATCAAGTTTACCGGACTCATATGTCCTACCATTGTGGATATTGCACAATCCGACAACGGACAATTTTTCACAAAGTTGTTTTCTTTTTTGCCGATCATTTCTATATCACTTTGGGTTGCCTGGTTACTCAATACTATTTTACCTGAAGCTATGGCCAAGTCCATAATTGCCAAGAGATTTGTTGAGAAACCAAGATCCAATGACGTTGCTGCTCTAGAAAGTTGGCAAAATTCAGTTACTGGTGCCTACAAACTCTACAGCTCACAAATGCTCATAGAGCAAACTTTGAAAATGGCTCGACAGGAGATGATTGTGATTACGAGAGATGACAGCATCAATGACTGGTTTTTCAAACGACTCTCGGAGATCAAAATATGGACATTCTTCGCCGAAAAAGATCACTGGGTGCACGACAGCTCCAGAGATTATACTTTAGGAATGTACCATGATTCAGCCAACAAAAACTTATTGTTTGAGGTGGGCTCATCAGAGTATGCGATTACTCACAGCTTCTGCGTTAACCAAAGCTTAGAGTTTTCTAAATTGACGATTAAGGCCATACGGTCACTAGACTTGGACATTGCCTACGAAAAGTGAGCTACAATGTAAAGAAAGTTGCAATAGAATAATTGGCCCTAATAGATACTATTTTTTTATGAATAAGTCAAGTATTTACTACATAATGAATATAGAGAAAATCTCAAGTACCGTTCACATTAATGCTGCGAGTGGTGACTCGGAGTCATCCCGTTGACTCGCGCATTTGACTCAGCAAAATTTTTCAGGCGTATGACTGACATGACTACCTTGCTTTAATTTGCGATAAATTTTGTTAACATTTGGGTAATTTGTTGTGGCCCATACCTTCTTTCTAATGGTGAATTAGCTAAATTATTACCAACATTTTTCTTGAGAGTAATTATTATCCGCTTATAGTTCCTCGTATTCTTTAGCTGGAAAATCAGAATTTGTCTATAAATAGGCAACGATTTCCTACTTGTAGTAGTTATTTTGCTTTTTCTTCATTGTCACCTATTAGCAATGTCTGCCGTTCAACAACCTCAAGACAATTTCGTTGAAGATATAGTTGGTAAGAGAATCTCCCTGGAGGACTCTAAGATCACCGGAAGTGATGGTGCTAAGTACAACACCATCAAAGGGGAGGACGAAGAACTGTCCCTAAGCTTATATCATCAAGACAATAGGAACCTGAAGGAGTTGGACAGAATTTACAAAAAATTGGACTTCAGAATAATCCCAGCTTTGTGGTGTCTCTACTTTTTGACTTCCTTCGGATCAAGTGCCTATGGTTTGACCTTGACAATGAACAGCGAAGTCGGTCACTCTTTGGGACAACATTTGCACCTCACTCCCAAGAACATTTCTACTGCTTCTGCTTTGTACTATGTTGGTTACATTATTTTCGATGTTCCCATGAACTTGGTAATGACTCAGGTTAGTCCTCAGTCTTGGCTTTCGAGAATTGTGATTACTGTTGGTTTAGTTTATACTTGCTACCACGTTTTGCAAGCCAGTGGTGCGCTTATCGCCTGCCGTTTCATTTCAGGTATGGTTGGCGCTGGCACTTGGCCAGGGATGAGTTACTATATCTCCCTTTGGTATCCAAATGAAAGGCTGACTAGGAGAATCGGTTACTACTTTACTGCTGCTCAAATTTCTGCTGCAGTTGCAGGTTTGGTTAGTGCTGGTTTCCAAAAAATGGACGGAGTTAGAGGATACACTGGCTGGCAATGGATGTACTTGGTTTATGGCGTGATAACCATTGCTTTGGGTATTCTGTTGTTGTGGTGGTTGCCTGACAGACCATTTAAGGAACCATCCGAAAGCTCTAACAGGTTAATCCAGTTGTACCATAAGTTCCTTACCCCACCTCATCCATTGAGTCCCGAGGAGAAGGATTTACATAGAGAGGACCTTGAACATAGGTACAAATTGTTGAAGTGGACTTGGAAGGACGTCGTTGATATCATCACCGACTTAAGAATCTGGCCCTTGATCATCATGTACTTCGGTGTTGTTGGGACCGGGTTTGGTTTGGCAGTGTTTGGATCGACCATTATTGCTACCAACAACCCGAATCTCACCTCCATTCAAGTATCTTTGTTGTATGCTCCAATTTGGTTGTTTGACTTGGCAGGTATCTTGATTATCACTCCCTTTGCAGACAAATTCAAGAGATTACGTGCTTTAATCTTCTCCCTTGCATGTCTTGTTATCATATGCGGAATGTTTGTCACCACTTTTGCACGCGGATCTTGGAATAAGTACGGTGGGTTGTTGATTGCAGGTTTCGGTTTAGGACCAACTGTTCCTATATGTATGTCTTGGACTGCTGAAATATTTGGACCAAGATATGGAGATGTTGGAACTGCCGTAAGTGCTGCTCTTGTCAGTGGTTTGGGCAACCTTGGGTCCGTCACTGCTACCTATGCCTTGTACAGTGGGTGGCCAGCCGACAAAAAGAGATTGTTCAGAAACTCCAACATGATGTTGGTAGTGATGTTAGGAGCCAGTATTATTGCCTCTGTTGTCTGCCACTTGCTTAGAAATAGAGTTAGACAGCAGAAGTAGTATTCTCACCAAGATATACTATCGATACTTGAGCTGAGAATGTACAATTTGGGCTCTCAGCGTATAGAAATAATCGGAAACTTACACGTAAAGTTTACACCAAACCTATATAACCTGGGGCAAACATTACATATAGTCAATTGCCATTACATAATAATAAATAACTTTAAACCAAGCACGAGTTGGATTGAATAATTTGACAGCTACAATGAGATACATTTCAGGAGAAGTAGTGATACGATTGCGAAAAAAAAAGATCTCAGCCGAAATGCCGCAGACTGCAACATCCGAAAAGATCAGAACCTAGCCAGATTGGGAATGGCACACCGCTTTCAGCACCACGAGAAAACAACAACCGACAAAAACCCAGAGGTAGAGAAGAAAAGCGGAATCAGAGCCAAAGTGAATTAGCATTTGGAAGACCGCACCAGCTCGTAATGAAAACGAAGGATCCGCGAATGTCGTTTCGCATCTCCAAATCAAGACGCAAGCCTGAGATTCCTGGAACCTCCGTCATCTCGATAAATGAAAAAGAAATTCCTGGCTCTTCTGTCATGTCTTTAGATAAGCCTAACAAGATTCAACTGTACAAGGGTACCAAGGCATTACACGCGACATCGTACGTGTTTGCGGTGGATCGAAATGCCATTATCTCGAAGAAGAAGATCGTACCAGGCACTTCCATAATTAGAATTCTCCAGAAGAGAGACAACTATATCAACTCAGATACTGGTGGCATCAAGTATCCTGAAATGTCAGGAAAGCGAATGTTCTCCAATGATGTGGAAACTGAACCAGTTTCGAAAAATCAGAACGACTCGTTGTCTCCTACAACAGTCGATATTGAAAATACGTCTGAATTTCATGAAGGAGAAACTACAGACCTTGAGACTACGCCGTCCACATTAAAACTGAGCTTGGAATACAGCACCGAGTTTGCATTTGCCATTGATCCTGTAGCTTCTGACTTGAGGTCGAGAGAAAGCTCCCCCAAACCTGGATTTGATAGCGTAGAATCTACAATAGTATTAGAAACAGGGTCAAGAAAACATACAACTGCAGAAAACAAAACCCAGTCAACAACAACGATACCTTATGTATGGGACAGTCTGGTTACGGGCAAAAATACATCGGCAATAATACGAAGAAAGCAGCAATCAACGTTTTCTGTAAATCTACTGCCCCACACAAATCTGTCACCAGGACGAGCAATCAAATTCAAATTGCGAGAAGACAAGCGAGAGATAGCGGTTCCGGGAACTTCTACTATATTCGAGAATAACGAAATTACAAACTTATCTAATCAAAGTGGAAACAAGTCGTCCACTGGCTTGCGGTTGGCTGTTCAGGGTACTAAGACCTGGCAGGTGTTTACCACAGGCAAAAATTAGTTATGACATCTATTTACGAATCATGAGCATAAATATAATATACCAGCATCTAGCCTCAGAAGAGTTTAGAAAATCATTAGAGTAAACGCGAATATAATGAGTATATTTTCTCCAAATATGTAGATACTCTATAGCGAGAAAGTATATTTATATTGCCGGATATCCAACAAAGAATGAGAAGTTCCATCAATTTCTGAATGATTAATTTCACATAGAATTTGAATTGCAACTTCCTCCAACAATTTCAAGGGCATGCGAGTATAAATAGTATATTGTGGAATTTGCAACCATTTCAGGGAAGGTTGCAATAATTAGTAAGCAAAATATCCTGCTTGAAAACCACTTCGGTTTTCACAAAATAGTTACACACTTTTCTCTGAATTGTGGAGAAAAAGTATTTAAGTATTCAACTTGCAATTGCTTCAATTAATCTTAACAATTTTAGATACTTCAAACCAAAAGCAGATAGTTTAAATATGTCGGAAATTAAAGTTGCAATCTCCTCTGGATCGAAGGAAATTGGGAAGTTGACCAAGGTCGCTACTTACCCAGCACCAGTGATTAACTACAACCAGATTTTATTCAAGGCTGTGGCTTTTGCCTCTAACCCAACTGATTGGAAGCATGTTGAGCTTGGGTGGGGTACCCCTGGCTCCATTGCTGGTTCTGATGCTAGTGGAATAGTCGTAAAGATCGGAAAGAATGTCAGGGGTTTCGCTGTTGGGGATTATGTCTCCACAGCCCTTCATGGTAATTACAGAAGGGATAGAGGTGCTTTTGCCGAATACGTAATTGCCGATCCAATTTTCACCATCAATTACGATAAGAGCACTTTCACTGACAAGGCTCTTCCTGTAGGCAGTAACCCAGCCAGTAAAATCACTAATTTTGAAGGTGCAGCTGCTATTACCTTGGGAGTGGCAACTATTGGATTGTCCTTCTCTAATAGTTTGAAAATTAATAAAAATAAGATGGAAAATGAATCCGATTATATTTTAATCTGGGGTGGAGCTGCAGCTACTGGTATTATCGGAATTCAAGTTGCCAAATTAGTGTATGGTTTGAAAGTCATCACCACAGCTTCTTCCAAAAACCACGAATTTTTGAAGTCGTTGGGAGCCGATGAAGTATTTGATTACAATGACAGTGACGTCGTTGATCAAATTGTTAAGTTTTCCAACGGTAAGATCAAATATGCCTTGGATGCTATATCGTTCAAACAAACATTCCAACAAATTTATGATGCTACAAAGGGGTCTGACAAAGTTGCCTTTGATAATTTGTTAGCTTTGAGCAGCAACGATATCACTCTTGACCCTCAAAGAAAGCACGATACCTTTGCAACGACTAGAGTTTACTTGGCTTCAGGTGAAGGTTATGACAGAGAAGGAAAAGTCATAGTACCAAGTCAAGAATTGCTACACGACTTCAAACAATTTTGGGAAGAATTGATTCCTTCTTATGTTGGCCAAATTGTTACTCCTGGGTTGAGGGTCTTGGCCCCAGGGTTGGAATCTGCAAGCGAAGCTTTGGAATTGTTGAGACAAGACAAAGTCAGCGGTGAAAAGGTGGTCTTCAGATTTTAGAATATGGTCTTCTTCTAAGGGGAAGCTTCATTCTATAAAATGATTTCTTCTCCCTATAAAATTATTATTCTCAAATATAGGGGGTTGCAAAACATATTACTGATGGAAATGTGTTCAACCCGAGAATCACCTATTTGCAAATCATGCATAATGGCTGTGAATCCTTGTAGTTTATGTTATCACTTTAGGTTTTTAGTTTAAAACGTGGAAAGTCTAAAGCTTTTTAAAATTCTCGGATAGAATTGCCTCTCCCGAAGCTGCTCTATAATAGTGAAAAAGTTAGAGAACGGCAAAGTGCATCGGAAATAGCAACTTAAATATTTATTCATCGAGAATGAGGCTTTTTAGAGGGGTATATACACTAGTCCATGACAACCAGGGTTAGCTTGTGGTGGACAAAGGAATCGCTTACCGCTATTGCGAAATCCCTAGTAGAAGAAAGAGCTTATCTGAATTTATCTGAATTTTTCCACGCTGACCGAATTTCTTCTCTTTACTATTGCATTTTTAAAAATTTGTACATTAACTGCGATAAGTGTACATTCTGAGCAGTTGCAAATGGCGTCAATTTTGTAATACAATGAATAGCGAAAGAAATACAAATTATATATGTGTTTGACAACACTAAATCTCTAAACGTAGGGTCCAAAGCCGCAAACTTCCTGGGTGAAGCACCGGACCCATAATACAGGTTCACGACGCATTTCCCCGTTGTGCAACTAGATGTTCGCTTACAGACTAGGAAAAATGTCCTCACAACGTAAAAGCTAATATAGTGGAAATATGAAGGATCGTTGGACATTTCCGGTCATATTTTCCATGGCACTTTTCCGTCCATCAATAAAATTATGAAATTTACTTTTGCAATTGGACTTTCTTTTGAATTGGTGCATCTATAAACAGAGACAAAGAGGGTGAATACAACGGGCATAGCCATATTTTCTAGTGTTATTTATATGTGTAAATGTGTAGTCATATGGCTTTGGCTATTTTGTACAACTCTAATTGATCGACTTCAACCGATTGTATCTTTGTAAACTCCACATATTCGATGAAATAGTCCCAATTGTGAACACTTCGTTGCTAACCCTAACGTATTTTCGATATTTTAAAAAACTCTAATCGTTTTATTGACTGCATTATCAACAATAGGGATTTGCAAAAACTTTTGTCCACCCACAAAAGTTGTCCACAGTCTGGAAACCCCTGCCGATTTTTTGGAAATCTCTCTAGGTTAATTTGCGGTATTCTGCCAGCCAAGAACATGAAACGGGTAGGTGCCAATTACCTAACCGTTAAAAAACCCATTTACTAATACAGTGGTATGCAGGCGTGCGTTTTAACCATGGAACTTTCGTTCAACATAGAAGTATATATTCCGAAGTAATTCCCAAGGTTAGTTGTTAAAAACTTAACTAAATACCGTTGCAGTTAGGTTTTTTTACGTAGACCTTTGTTGAATTTAATTATTGTTCTGGAAATCAAATAAATCTCTAATAAATTTAGTTTGCGCTATGACTGTCACTAACATTAAGGCCGCTGTCATTCCAGGCACCACTGGCGAAGGTGAATTGACCGAAGTAGCCACCATTTCTTTGCCCCAATTTTCAGCAGACCAGATTTTAATCAAGTCGGTTGCCTATGCCGTAAATCCCACCGACTGGAAGCACATTGCTTACGGCTTGAGTCCTGAGAACGCTATTGCAGGTTCGGATGTCGCCGGTGTCGTCGAAAAAGTCGGTGCCAACGTCAAGGGCTTCAAGGAAGGTGATAAAGTTTCTGGTTTCATCCATGGTAACACTTCTACTACCGTTGGAGCTTTTGGTGAATATGCTCTTCTCTTCCCAGATACTGCGATCAAGTACGAAAGCTCACAAATTTCCGACAAACCTTTGTCTGTTGGTGAGCATCCAGCCGACTTGTTAAACACCTTTGAGGGTATTGCTGGTGTTTCTTTGGGTTTGGTTACTGTGTCTTTATCTTTCGCTCACAGTTTACAAATTCCAACTGACAAGGAACAAAACAAAAATGCCAGCATTTTAATCTGGGGTGGTGCTACTGCAACCGGTGTTCTTGCTATTCAGTTGGCCAAATTAGTTTACGGCTTGCACGTTATCGCTACAGCCTCTACCAAGAATCACGAATTCTTGAAGTCTATTGGTGCTGACGCTACATTTGACTACAAGGATGCCAAAGTTGTTGAAGCAATTAAGACCTACGCTAAAGGTTCCATTCTATACGCTTTTGATACTGTTGCCAGCCCTAGTACTTTTCAAGCTACATACGATGCCACAGAAGGTGCCGCGTCAGTCGCCCTTGACAACTTGTTAGCTTTGAACGGCACTAACATCACGACCAATCCAGAAAGAAAGGCCACCTATGGTCGTACTTTGGCTTACACTGCTCTTGGTGAAAGTATTGACTTGGGTGGCGGGGTTGTGCCATCAACACCAGAACTCATGAGTGACTATCTCAACTTCTGGAAGAATGTTCTTCCAGCCTACATCCCATTACTTAAACATTCAAACCTTAAGGTGTTGCCAGCTGGTTTGGAATCTGCTTCTAGTGCTCTCGAATTATTGAGACAGGACAAGGTAAGTGGCGAGAAAGTAGTTTTCAGATTTGAATAAATTTTGGTATTTTTCAGCCTCATTGGCTTGGTTGGCCTTTGTCGCTATAGATAGTATGATTATTAAGCATTTTCATGGTGTCGTATAATGTTACCGAGTAGGATATTTTAGCATCGACCATACTCTAACAAGATATATAATATAAATTATATTACAATTACAATTACAATAGATAAGGATAACAACTTGAATAATTCTAACAAGATTCCTTTGCCTTGCATCTAATAATCCAATGTAGCTTAACCTCTAAAATAGTTAAGATTTGAATGGTACAGATATACACCCGACTGATAATCAAATGGCACTTGGAGTGTTCCCTTATTATTATTTCGATTTTTAGTTCTTAACACATTGATAATTACATAGTAGTAAATGAACCCATTAGATCAACATTTTTAGGATCCTGTGATGGTGAAGTCGACCAAAATTTGAATAGGTTAAAATTGCCGAAATTATTGGGATGTCAAGGGAGGGTTTTCAGACTATCAGAACAATGAGAACAGAATACAAAAACGATTCAAACTCATAAGAAATAATTTCAATAAGAAAACATCATAAATTTGTGAAGAAATAAGTAAACAAATACTTCATGAAGTCGTCAGATATGAGTTTTGAATTTAGAAAACAATTAACTGACGATAGAGACACAATAGATTATTTGTTGAAAGCAGTCGAGAACTCATCGAGATCCCGTCGGATGCATTTATTAATTTGCTTTTTAAATTTTGAAAAATAGGCTCCAGTGGCAGGAGACAAACTCGGTTTACAATCAAATCTTAGTTGACGACAGGGTGAAAGTTCTAGTTCCTGAAGGGACATGCAAGGATTGAAACACAGCCAAATACATATATTGCAGACGACGAGACCTGCAGATAGACTTAATATTTTCTTTATTATCTTAGATTTGGTTGCAGCCATTTTTGACACAAATGTAGATGCGCGGGTTGAAGCGCTTATCCACGGTGTCATGTGGGTCTCATCAGATGACAGCGCATCTGACCAGAAGCATATGGAAATCATCTAAAGAAGAAGCAGATGACAAGTGTTTGCTTCTCCCCAAGAATATCTCCACTATCATCAGCCAAATGATCACGCTTTTTTTGCGAGCTTTCTTTTGGGCGACTGTTCCGCGCGGAGGCCCTTATGGCCTGTGAGGAAAAGGGACCAGAATTGGAGAAGGCGTTGAAGCTTTCAAAAAGAGGCATTGGACCATATTTGGATAGTTTATGGACGCCTGATTTAATTATTAGTGACTTAACTGTAGAAGGTTTTAACGATAGAAATTTATTAATAGCAAAAATAATTAATGGTCGAAAATGTCAGTAATAAAAATGAATTATAGAAGAATTAAATTTACTAGTTTATTGTAGAAGATTATTGGTGGTTAATAAATTATTAATTATAAATTCACAAATTTATAAAATTTAAATTAAATCAATTAGAATATTATGAGATTGTAGGATAAATTGATATCAATTTTTGTATGGTGTAAATAATTGCAAAGCGGTTTTGATGTTTGATTATTAGATTTTTTACGTTTGCATTTATCGATTTATTTGATTTGATTTAACCGCACCGGTGGCCGAGTCAAATATATGTAAATATGTGGGAGATAATACGATTCGCTAATTGTAGCCAGAGATAGAAAGAATATGAGCAGCATGATTTTCCAATTGCGACAAGAATTTATGAGGAAAATCATCACAGGTTCCTACAGAACCACTTTTGTTGGCTATCTTTACTCGTACAACGATTTCATCTCCACCAGCATCGTCGTTCCCACCCCCAAACTTCATCCCCTGTCTCGACTATCATAAATGACCTAACCTTGTGGTCATTGTCGTGTGCTAACCGTTATTACTCTAACGACGACAAAAGAGATCATACAAATTCGCACTTTTCAATCACACTGTTTTATGTACGTGAAATATGCCATAATCTGTTGCGATAGCAGGAGACAACAGAAATGTCACCATAGCGAGAAGATTAAGAGACGGTGTTTTGTCACTCGTTTTTTTTCCACTTTCCGATCAATTTTTGCCCGTTTCGGTTTCCTGCTTGTTTCCTTTCATTCAATTCACCCCTGGTTGTTTTTGCTGTCCAGCCAGCATCAGTTTCCATCTACTTTGTGACCACCCCTCCGATTGCACCGGCATAGAAGAAAAGATCACTCTTTTATTCGGTCCGATATTTCAGACGTTAGGCTTAAAAACCAGACGAAGCCAAATATAACATCCAATACTAAAGGACACCAATATAGAAAACTCATACAATACAGTTGCGTCTCTGTTGCTACCGCAAATCGAGTACGTCTGCCCCTTGCGATCCGAATATCCCTTCATCGCTCTCTAATCCTGTTTTTACTCCGCCTATTCAGCGAAAAATCTGTCCTCAAGCTGTCCCAACACTCGTAAGATAGTGAAAAATTTACAATCTGATATTGCCAAAGCTCTGCGAAGCCACATAGTGAAAAGAAACGCTGTATCAACATATTGCAGAAGACAGCTTGCAGCATTTCACGGTAGAAAATCACAAATCAGAATCAAGTGCATATATCAACTAATCTCGCCATACCACTGCTTTCTATGATTTCACCCCATCGATAGCTGTTTGCATTCTTCGTAATATCAGTATTATTTATATTATTGTTGTTGTTCTTCATATTATTGTTAGATCTTTCTTTTGTTTCAGTTCTTCCGTTGTAAATGCTGACGCTAAAATGGAATCATTAGACATTTCCTTTCAGTTTGACAACAAGTCAGACCAGTCTCTCATACGGCTATGGCGTTTGACCAACAACCACTTCATAGACACAAAATACCTGTCCACAGAGAGAATCAACTACCGATCTTGGCGATTGCTAAGTAAAAAACTCCTCAAACATCACCAAAACTACAGAAAAATCTCACATTACTCCAGCATCCACGATTTGACCAAAGATTCGCTTTCAGACTTGAGACCAAAGCCGTCGCAGTTTCTATCTGAGAGACCATCATTATTCGATCACAGTTCCAATTTAAGCTTAGGCAGCAACAGAAAGAGCACCAACGGCAGCAGCGTAGAGTCCTACGATACCCATGGCCACAAATTTAAAGTGGTACCAACATCCGAGGACGACCATGATTACAGTTCAGATGAAATCGACGATTCAGATATTTCGGATATCTCAGAAGAAGACGAGGAAGGCATAGAAGACGATGAAGACGTACAAGAGGAGGTAAAGAAGTCAACAAAGGTAGAAATTCCAGTGACAGTAATCGATGTGCCCAATTCACAAAATACGAAACAGCCATTGCAGAGATCTGGAACTTCCTTTGTTAGAGGATTCTCCCCTAGCCATGCTTCTATTTCTTCCAGATCTTCTGTTGATCAGAACCGAACTTCAATCACTACCAATCGTCTTGCACCTATATCCAGTGCTAGCACTTCTAGAAAACAGTCATTAGATGTCTCTAAAAACAAGAATATCTTCTATATTGCAAACTCACCATCTCCGCCCAACAATGACGGCGAGGGCCACCAAACCTCCCCCAGAACGAGGTCTGATTATTCACAGAGAAATATCTCTAACGGAGACATTAAGACTGCTCTGGTTCAAAATCTGCAACGTTCACTGGAAGATTCAAGCCAAAGATCAATACAAGACCTGCATCAGAGAACACTGCAACCTCCGCTGCAGCAGGCTAGCATGCAAAGACAGGGATCTTTATTCAGCAATTTCCATTTGCAATTCAACGGTGATTCTGGCAGTAAGAGCAATCTTCCAGAAACAGCAGTAAATTCCGAGAAGCCCGTAGTCAAAAACCCTCAATCAGCAGAAGAGTATGATTATTCGTCTACTGATATTTCGGAAGACGAGGACGAAGAAGACGTAGAAGAAGAATATGAGGAGGAGAATGAAAAAATTGAAGACGATGCACATAACAGAGCCATTGCTGAAGCTCAGAAACTGTACTTCCATGACAAGAGAGGGCTCAAGAGTAACCACAAGGGAGAAGAGATAATTATCAAATCAAAAGATAATGCTGCGTCTGTAGGAACTTATTTGGACAATGATAGTGAATGGTCATCTGTTTCCTCTGAAGATGATGTGAAGTCTGAATTGAAGGAACCTGAGTTTCACCCCTTACAGTTCACTAAGATAAGACCAACTGGATCACAATTGTTCAATGTCTCTTCGAACTCAACAGAAGTAATTACAGCTGAGGAACCCACAAACGAAAAACAAAAGCGATTTTCTTCTCCTGGTATAAATAAACCAAGATCATTGTTGTCTGGCTTGTTCTTGAATGAGTTGGCAGCGCTTCAGTCCAATGGCCAACACCCAGGTCATCCGTTTACAAATGGAAGACCATCAGTAAAGCCTTCTCTTAAGAGGTCTTCGACAACAGGTATCATCACTGTTAATCAGAACAAGTCTCAGAATGCAAAACAGAGACCATCTATCATCTTCACAAAGAGGTATGGATCTCTCACTGATATCTCTAAGAACGAATCTGTTCAAGACCATGCTATAGGTTTGATACCAAAAAGCGTAGAAGGTGATGCTTCATTGCCTGACAACTATTTGCTCGGGAAGCAAAAGTCGATTGTTGGAATATCTGACTTCACGGTAACCACGACTAGTGCGGTTTCTGAATCACATGAAACAGATGACTGTTTCCACACAGCCAATGGAGCCATCCCAAGAGAAAGAGATACATTATCTACAAGTCTCAATAAGATTTCACGGTCAGTCTCCAATAATTCCATAAGAAACCTTCTTTCCAAAAGCTCGATCAATTTAGGAAAGCTCTACTCAAAGTCAAGGTTTGGCCGTTCTGAGACCAGCTTCAATTCAGTACGTTCAGGTCAACAAAATCCTAATCATAATGGTCAACCAAGAGCGCCTTCGCGTTTGGCGGACGACACTGGAAATGATTTTGCAAGCAATGACACTGCCAATGTCTCAGTTAAAATAGAGGGACCCGTAGAACCTTCGCTCGATGCTTTGCTTAATTCACAGGCGTTAGACACGAAGGGCCCGAGTACAACTGATTTGATTCCCAAGGTTGCGGACGAGGCCTTGCTAGCATCTGAGTTAAGTAGCTCGCTCAAAGAGTCCATTATAATAGACTTCAAGTTGGGCAAAATTCCTCTTCCTACGAGAGTCATTGACAATGATAGTTTATTGAGGAACAACGAAGGTTTGATAGCTGGAGGTGACGAAAGCGATTTTGATGACTATCATTCGAAGGGATGGTAGGTTATAAATGGATCTAATAAAAGTCCCTTCCAAATTTTACAGGTATGCACGATTAGTACTTGCATTGAGCATATACATATAAATTTATATAGAATAGGTCCGGAATATTATATATATATATATATATATCGACATTGTAGATTAAATTACAATCGTATAATGTATTAGAGTATAAGAGTCGATTCTGTTAATGGTAAGTTGTTCATTCCTGCGCTAAAATTTTTAAATATCAGAGCAGATAATTTTTACGATTAGTGTTTCTCTGAATTTATTTTTCAACACACTATTTGCCCAGAGTATGAAGACTTGTTACTACGAACTCCTCGGAGTGGAGTCTACAGCTTCAGATGTAGAGCTCAAAAAAGCATACAGAAAAAGAGCTCTACAGCTCCACCCAGATAAGAATCCAGATGATGTAGAAGTTGCGACCAACAGGTTTGCCCTAGTCAGAGCAGCTTACGAAGTGCTCAGCGACCCGCAGGAGAGATCTTGGTACGACGCCCATAAATCTTCAATTCTACGTGATGATGACGAGTATGTAGAAGAAGAAGCAGATATGATAGTTCCCAGTATATCGACGGAAGAGTTAATGAGATACTTTAATCCTGCCTTATATTCACGAATGGATGACTCTATGGAAGGCTTCTACAGTGTTGTTTCAAAATTGTTTGAGAGATTGGCGGCCGAAGAAGTTACTCATGCAAAAGCGCTGGATTTAACGACCTTTTCCAGGTATAAGGATGATGATACTGCCAACATTAATGTTACAGACTCTTCATATCTTTTGTTTCCAAGATTTGGGAATCGCAGAGCAGACTATGCCTCGGAAGTCAGACCATTCTATAATTCGTGGAGCAACTTTGCCAGTATGAAGACTTTCAAGTGGAAGGACGAGTATAGATACTCTATGGCTCCGGACAGACGTACCAGAAGAATGATGGAGCGTGAGAACAAGAAGGCAAGAGATACAGCCAGAAAGGAGTATAACGAAACCGTCAAGAACTTTGTTCTGTTCATAAGGAAGAGGGACCCTAGAGTGAAAGCTGGAGTAGCCGAATTTGAGAGGATGAAGAAGAAGCAAAAACAGCAAGATTTGGAACGGCAAGCCAAGCAGCAGCGAGTCCGCGAATTTATGAATACCCGTAATAAATTTGAAGCTCAAGAATGGCAAGAGTTGTCACTTGAGGAGTTGTATGATTTAGAGCAGATGCTAGAGGAAGAGTATGAAATCAGCTCTGATTCGTCGGACAGCGAATACGATGAGTTTGATAATCCTTTGGAAGACAGCGAGATTCAGGTATATGAATGTTTTGTGTGTAATAAAGATTTCAAAAACAAGAACCAGTTTGAAGTTCACGAAAGCTCAAATAAGCACAAGAAACTTCTCAAAAAATTGAAATGGGAGATGAAGAAAGAGGGTATAGATTTAGGCATAGACAAACATGACGTAGATTTAGATGATTTCGAGACTGCCAACAGCGATTTTGATTCAGCTCAGGAGAATACAGAGTCTGAACTTCTACAGGAGGACCAAGATGTGTTACAAGAAGATGCTGATTGTTTAGTAGATGGTTGTATGAACGCAAATATTGGTAGAGATTTGGATGAAGATGGGGACTTGTATGAAGTTGATGACGATGTCAATAGCGATATAGATCCTGAACTCATACGACAGAAACAGACAAAAAAGAAGAATGTCAATACAGCTACGGGTGATGCCCTGTTAGAGGAAGTTGATGATGAACTTGCAAAACTTGCGAAGGGTATGAAGTTTGACGATATCGACGAGGATGACTGGTCTATTTCCAAAAGTAAAAAGAAGGACAAGAAAAAAAAGAAGACAAAAAATAGTTTACAAAGCTCTAGAGAGCTGTCTGTTATTCTTGAAGTCGAGAATACTACTGTAAAGGGAACCGAAAAGTGCACCGTTTGCAACGAATCATTCCCGTCTAGAAACAAACTCTTCCAGCATGTTAATAGTACAGGACATGCTGCCTTGAAGACGAAAGGTAAGAAGGGTAAGTCTCGCAAGTAATCCCATGAATTTATGTATATATAACTTTCTGTAATAATAATAGCGGTATAATCTCTACTTTAAACCTTCTTTAGACTTCTTCATCTTAGCCATAACTGGTTCGCTGATACCCTTATTACCCTGAGCACCCAAACCTTCACCTTTAACCCATCCTAGCTTCTCGAGCAATTGTCTACCGATATTGTCTTTGCTGATTTCAGGAGCGGAAGCTCCGACAATGTCACCTTCCTTGAAGACAGGTCTAGTTGACTTGCCTCTCCGTTTGTCTTTTTTAACGTCAGTTTCGTCAATCTCCTCTTGAATACGTTTTCTGTCGCTACGGTGGAAAATCGGCCTCTGTTTCGTCATATGGTTAATTTGATCATATTGTGGGAGGTAATGGAAAGTACTTCTTGATTTGGATACCTTCATGTACTGTTTCAAGCCATTGTTGCCACACTTCTTGGATTTCATGTTATAGCATTTAGCCATTTTGGCAACAGTCTTGTTTCCATGAGGATCTAAAGGGGGGAATGATAGAGTATCTCTTCCTCCATCGTGCAAAAAAAGTTCAAATTCTTTTCTGAAGTCTTTGATATGTAGTGATAATGGGTACAATGCTGTCAAATCTCTCGTCATTATAGCTTGCTCTATCTTCTCTTGTTGTTTCTTATTTTTCTTGGATTTCTGGTTTAATCTATGTGCCTGGTACTGTTCTAGCAACGATTCTCTGATTTCATTTTCAATATAGTAACCATCTAGATCAAGACCCTTTTTGCGACCACTAGCCTTTGTACGGACCAATTCTGTCGGGTTGTCTAACGATAAGAAATTCTGCAGCGACTTCGAATAGGAAATCAATGCTTCCAAGTCACCGTCGTCATCATATTCCTCGTTACTTGTATAGACTTCTTCTTCTTCTTCTTCTTCCGAACTGTCCGATATATACACATCCGAGTTGTTGGGGTGTTCTTCAACTTCATCCTCTATCAAGCCTCTTGTTATGAATTTGAGGAAACTATTGAGTCGGTGTTCCTTAACACCTTTCAGAAAAACATAGTCTATCAATTCATCTTCTTCAATCCAACTGAACTGATTCAATGAACCCGTCAAGTCAATGTTACTGGCATAGTATTGGTTTTGAATTCCAAATCTGACGTTCATAACTTTGATCTGAGAGACGTCGAATTCGTAATCTTCTTCCAAGAAACCATAATCAGGACCACCCCCGTTTTCAAGTTCATCACCAGAGTCATTTTCGATGTCATCTTCTTCGGAATCGATTTCATGTGCATTTGTGTCTTCTTCGTGCTCAGAGTATGTCTCGGGTTTACCATCTTTAAGAAGAACATCCAGCAAGTTTAATGGTTGCGTTGGCCCTTCCACATTGTAGTCGTATATATCTTCACCTTCTTGTTCTTCCTCCCCATCTGAAAAATAATCTTGATCAACATTCTTTCCGAGAATCTCACGTACGTCTTTTCCTGAAGTATGCAAATCAACTACAGCACAACCTTTGCTATCTGTGTAGGGTTTCAACAACACCTTCCCTATAGTCAATTCATCGTCATGTTCAATATTATAAGTTTCTCCTTCCATAATCAGACCTATTAGAACACATGACTGTATTCTACGTACGTTGTGTTTTTTTAATATGCTATTGTCCTGTCGGGCATCTATTACGAGTGGTAAGGGTTCTATGTTCTTGGTCTCAGTTTCAGTTATTGTTAAGTTCTTGACCGAGATCTCGTCTTCGATATCAACAACATCTGGACTGTTGTTCTTCTCAAAATCAAACACCTCTGGATGATCATAGTTTGCATCTTCATCAACCTCCAGAGAAGGTGTATCTTTTTCTTGATTAGTTAGAGAACTTGAATCCAATGTCAAATCCTCACTATCATTTTCGTTAATATTCTTATTCTCGAGAATGCTTTCCTTCTTTCTGTCTTTTTCTTCCTTTATTTTCTGCAAAGTTTCGTTTGGATCATAAACGTGTGCTGCTTTGATGAATTTGATGGGATTGTTGCGAAGAGCTCGCGACATGGTGTCGCCGATGTGTTGCTGAGTATAGCTGATCTCGTCCCTCAAACGACCAGGACGACGTGACATCGATGACAACAGGTTCTTGGGAATGTGTAAATTTCCCTCTATGTCCATAAGCTCGGGTACATCTATGCTGGTAGGGAATGCTGGACGATGATTGTTGGAATTACCCTTGCTCTTCTTCTTGTTAGAAAAGATTCGGCCCGAGGGAACGGAACCTCTTTGGCCTCCCCTTCGCCGGGCACCTCTATTTCTATGTGCCATGGTATAAATGTTTAGCAAGCAAGCCGGAATACAGACTGGAAAGGGAATAGCGATGAAGAGTAAGTAAAGAAGAGGTTTGTGCCCGTGGATATACTATGGCAATGTTATCACCTGCATATAACTATCAGTCTTAATTTGTATCAATCCTACGGACCGCGAAAAAATAGTATCCAAAAAATGCCATGGAGAAATTCAGAACTATAGACAAGACTACATGGAGTGAAAATAAAAAATGCCGAAAATAGGCAGAAACCATAGACATTCTGAGCAAGTGAGGATTGAATTTTGAAAATTATAGATATTGGCCAAATATAACGCTTTCTTTTCTTGTCTCCTACATTCGCTTTATTATGCACGTAACACGCAAGAGTTGCTAAATTTGTCGCAATGTCGCGTTCGCGCTCACTCTAACTTTCACAATCTATGCGACATCCACACTCTGTTTATGTATTTAGCTATTCTTATCAGATGGAAATTTATACACATGTACATTTGCCACTAGACAAGCACGTTTATGCTACATAAATACTATGGCTCGTGAGGACGCGTCTGTTCCAACGTTGCAAGTTTCGGCTGACGCCAGCCCCAGTTCCCCAGAGATAGAACCACCAGTGCCGCAACCCCCTCTATTCAACTTGAACTTGAATTTGAACATGAATAGCGGCTTCAACCTAACCAACTGGTGGCACCAAATCACACTGATAGAAGTTGACAGCAGTGACAACTGCAATAATAACAATAATAATAACAATGATATCAACGCCACAGAATCTGAGTCATCTCAGTCTCAACCCATTATAGTATTGGGCCATTCCTACCACACTGCTGAAGAAGCTCACGAGGATATCATCACTAAGTTGTGTCTCACCTACCGATATGGCTTCGAGCAGATCCCCCGGGCTGTTAACGGCCCCAGTCCATTGTCGTTCATGCAATCGGTAATCTTCAGTAAGAGTCTTTTCTATAATCTCCAGAACTTCAACAGCTTTATCGAAAAGGAAAACTTCACCACAGATGTTGGATGGGGATGTATGATACGAACTTCACAGAGTTTGTTAGCCAACACATTCACGCGCTTGCTAGATAAACAAGATGACATTATTGCTCTCTTCAACGACACCTATCTGGCACCGTTTTCGTTGCACAATTTCATCCGTGTCGCTTCATCACTGCCATTGAAGGTCAAACCTGGCGAATGGTTTGGTCCCAATGCCGCCTCGCTCTCAATAAAACGTCTCTGTGATGGCTATTATGAAAATTCAAGGTCTGAGACGAGCTTACCTCGAATAAATGTGCTTATCAGCGAAAGCACTGATTTGTACGATAGTCAGATCGCTCAGTTGCTTGAGCCAAAAACCGAAACCAAGGGCTTGTTGGTACTCTTGCCAGTCAGATTGGGTATCGACAGCATTAATTCTTATTACTTCTCTAGCTTACTCCATCTTCTCTCTCTTGAGCAATCTGTTGGCATCGCTGGTGGCAAGCCATCCTCGAGTTTCTACTTCTTTGGTTATCAGGACCAAAGTCTCATCTACATGGATCCACATTCAGCTCAGATCTTCAGCACTGACATCGATATGAACACATATTATGCCACACGGTACCAGAGGGTTGACATTTGCAAGTTGGATCCGTCGATGTTGATTGGGATTTTCATTCGTGACTTGACGGAATACGAAGAGTTCAAAAAAAGCTGCCTTAGGACTGCAAATAAAATCGTCCATTTCCATGTCACCGAGCGTCTGGCGGTGCCTGAGTCCAGAAGAAAGAACTCCGAGTTCGTCAACATCAATAGGAGCGATTTGAAGGACGAAGACTACATAAATATCGACCGAGTCAACCGCTTGGACAGCACTGACGACTTCGTTGACTTGGGTGACGACTATGTAGAGACCAACACAAATTTGGAAGAGTACACTCCGCTGGCAATATATACGGTTGCTGTTTCCCCAATAAACGTCAGAGAACTGGAGATAATAACATCTTCATACGAAACACCTACGTCAAAGGATGACACCGGTTCCAACGCTAGCTTGGATGTGGTAGTGCTCGACGCAACAGATGAACTACAGGAATAGGAGTAAAATAATAGATTAATGCTGGTGGGACAAAGAGGCTAGAGGAATAGAATAATGTATATCAACGGAAATTGCCAATGTTGACAGAGAAGCAGTAGAAAAATAAAGATAAGTAGACATACATGCTGAATTGTAGGTAAAATTTTGTCCAATGAAAGCATAGCATAGAAGATAATTATTTAAACTAGAAATTGTGAATTGTGAATCTTCAATCTTTTTGCAGTTATTTATAGGTAGTGCGAGTACACAATATCTCACTTCACCAGCGATATTTGTTAGCAATTGTCTTGGGAGACTTTACACTAATCTTCACAGCTATTAAAAATTAATAATCATCGTTGTATTTATAGACTCTGTTGGCTGTGTACTTTTCATATCGTTGTTTTTATTTTATACTATTTTCATAAAAACTCATCTTATCTTAATAAAAATCATAAAATACCATTTGAAGTTCTCATTTCTGAACTCATCATTACATCTGCAACATGCTAACAGATAGTTTAAAGATATGCACGGTCTGTGCTTCCAACAATAACAGATCTATGGAGGCTCATAAGCAACTAAAGGATGCTGGTTTTGATGTCAAGTCGTTTGGTACTGGATCCGCTGTGAGATTACCTGGACCCTCTATAGATAAGCCAAACGTGTATGAGTTTGGAACTCCTTACGAAGACATATACAACGATTTAATTTCGCAAAACTGTCGCAAGATGTATGAAGCCAATGGGTTGATACATATGTTGGATAGAAACCGACACGTAAAGCCTGCTCCAGAGAAATGGCACAGCAACTCCTATGCTGGCAAGTTTGACTTGGTGATAACGTGTGAAGAAAGATGTTTCGACAGCGTCATGGACGATCTTATGTTTCGTATGTATAGCAAAAATGACGAAACCGATGTAAAGCAGATTGTCCATGTCATCAATGTCGACATTAAGGATGATAACGAAAACGCATTACTTGGAGGGAAGGGAATACTAAAGCTTGTCACCATGATCCACGAATTTAGACAGAAAAAGAAGGATGCTGTAGAGGATGAGTCGGATGTGATCCTAGAAGATCAGATGATGTCCATCTTAACGGAATGGCAGAAAGAAAACACCCATTTACCTACATTGTATGGAATTAGTTACTATTAAAAGTATATGATGGTATAGACTACATAATGATCTTAAAGTTGGTTGGCATAAAAGTCTTGTAAGTTGTTGTATAACTTTAAGCATGAATGTACAGTTCAATAAATATAATGTTTGAATATATTCAAATAAACAAAAAATAGTGATGTGCCACTATTCTTGTTGGCATTTATACTTCATTTCTCTCATTCTCTTCTTTACACTGTTACCCTCAAAAAATCTACATTATAATTTTTCAGTGCGTAATGATTTTTTATGTGTGAAAAATTAACTCTTCTTAGCAGAAGAGAATAGTATACCTCTAAATTGTACATATACAGCGGGATGCCTCCCAAACTGAGTATTAACCCCAAGAAATCAAAGCTCTATAACAGCCGGACGATTCGGACCCAGCTCTCGGATCCTAGCTTCACCGATAAGGAAAAGCTCAGCGTCCCCGATTTCCTCAAATCGCGAGAATTTGAGATCAAATCGTTTGAACAGTCCCAGTTAAATACCAAGTACGCCTCGTCTTCGCGTGTTTTTCAGAATTTGCCGAGGATATTAAGAAGAAGAACAGCATCTCATAATGTGAAGAGAATACCAAGGCGGCTCCGTTCGCGTGCCATTCGTGAAATGCAAAACTCTGTCAATGGCCAGTCTCAAAATCCGAAGCACCAAAGAGGGAGACAATTGTACAGACTCCAGGTGATGAAAAAGCTTTTGAAACTTGGTTCCAGATTGAAGTTGATGAGAGGTGTTCCCAACGAACAAGTGTTGAAAGACCAGACTATACGGAACCGAATTAACGAGTTGAATGCCCAGATTAAATCGCTACAGAAAGATCCTTCAGGTCCAGAGATCAACAATGATTTGGGCTCCTATGATAATACAGGCTTAGACGAGTTTGCCCCAAGACCTAAGGGGAATTTAAAATATCATAAACGTCAAAAGAATTTCGTCTGGCTTCCAACCCATGTATGGCATGCTAAACGTTTCCACATGACCAAGCAATACGGCTACCAGGTCCCTTTAGCACCAA
The DNA here is from genome assembly GCA_030564745.1 of Scheffersomyces segobiensis. Classification (NCBI taxonomy): domain Eukaryota; kingdom Fungi; phylum Ascomycota; class Pichiomycetes; order Serinales; family Debaryomycetaceae; genus Scheffersomyces; species Scheffersomyces segobiensis. The sequence continues at coordinate 7,350 of JAKTZB010000029.1, read as the reverse complement.
CCCAAAAATGCTTCAAAGCCATGAACAGACATAACAAGCATGACGCGGTCATTTTTGATACGTCATTTCACGATAAACTTGTATTGGACATTGCAGACAATGCTGAATTCATCCAGTTCTTGCTAGACATAACCAAATACAAAAAGAAATTGCCAGCTGCAATCGTAAATGGATCCAAAAGCTATAGCGATTGGATTTTCTTAGAAAACGAGAAGGTCGCCAAAGTATTAATCTACGCAAATATTAATCTTAAAAAGATATTGGTATCGGTCTTGCCATCTCTTTTCATGGATATTTACTTCAAGATTAAGGCCAAGCTTCGCAACTGTAAGTCAAACACCACAATTAGCGATTGCAGATACTCTTTAGGAAGTATCGATATCTGTGGCCCGCAAGCTCTACCATCCATCAGTAAGATTCTTCACTTGTTTGAGCTCGAGAATTCGGATATCCAAAGAACGTGGAGAACGTTAGCCAGCAATACAGACTCTGGTTTGGTGCCTAATGGAACTTCGTTGAGTTTTTCTGTTAAGGATCCTCGATTTTGGAAGAAGCCAACGAAAATTCCGCCATCGGCATCAGATATGTCCTTGAATGAATTGGTGATTGCATTGAACAACGAAAAGAACTCAAATATAGACTCGGATTCCATTTCAAATCTTCTTTCTTCTCGGAGCAGAAATGAATCCTATAACGGACAGATGTCAATAAAAGCCATATGCAAGGAATTCAACAAGCTGTCTCCATTGGACAATTCTGTGAGTAATGATGTAATTAATAGATCAAGAATTCCATTATTAATCACAAAATTGAAAGAAGGAAGCTGGTCGCTTATTCTTCCGTGGTATTGGATATTACCAATTTGGATTCTGGCTACAAAGGTTCGTCATATCAAGGTTGGTGGCTTGAAACAAAGACATCAATTCAATTTCGAAAATGATATTCCTACTTTCCCCTACGATTATCCATTTTTGCGTGATGGTTGGCTCCACAATAACGCGGTTGGTTCCTTGACAGAAGCCAAGTTTGCCAAACATAAGCTGAGTCATGTCGATATTTCAAGACCGGATTTCCAGAATCTGTCCGTAATAAGCCCATTTAAATGTGATTGGACCGCCATTCGCAACATCATATTCCTCAAGAAATTAAGTGGGAAGACTGATATAGAACTTGCGCTGCTCGAGCCTGACTTTGCCACTCATGTGGGTAACTACTCTGCTAGAGAATTGAAGAGCTTACATGACATTGAACAATCCAGTAAATCTATGAGCAAAATCTATACCGAGGAAAAAGCTCCCGAAATTCTGATTCTGATCTATTGTAAAAACAATGAGTTCCATAAAAAATTTATCGATGGAACTTACGAAATAAAGTCTCTTGTTGATGTAAAAATGAAACAGTTGCCAGTGATTTTGATAGCTATTCGATTGCAGAACAAAGGTTCTATTAGTGATGGAGCCAGGATATTCTTGTCAGACGGTTTCAACACCAATCCAGAAGGTTTTGTCACCAGTGGTGCTTACAATCTTAACGAAGGTGAAGCCACTGCTATAGGCTTAATTCGTGCTGATGTGAAAAGACTCACTAACCCAACTATATATATCAGGAACATCGGTAAGACAACTTTCTACGCAGCTAAATTTGTGGAGATTAAATAGACATATAAAGGGCAAAATGTAATTATTTTGAATTTGAAGAAGTGGTGCTTATAATAATAATGATGTTTACTAAACAATACTATACTATCTAATTGGCTCATATAAATTTTCTAAGATATACCGTACTGGAGTAGGCTGCGAAAAAGATTATAAATCCGGGTAACAGCTTGCAACACGGTTACCCGCATTTCACCTCACTATAAAAACGTGTCGAGAACTCTCAGAAATTGAAAATTTCTAGTACAATTTTTTGTTCTTCATACTTACCAAGAGATGTTGCGGGAGATCAAGTAGTTCCGCAATCATAAACTTTCAGAGGCATTGCACAGCGCCATGGAAGAGTATGCCAACTTTCCGTATGTTTGCGATGTGTTTTCGGATGCATTTGTAGATAGGGAAGTGTGGATCTTTCAATTTTTGATTTCTCCTTTCCTTTATACGTTTTGTATTGTTGGATGGTTTCACAGACAAGTATGACTTTGTTCAGCTTGTGTGCGAGAAAATGTCTAATATTTTACTTGTGGCCAGTCAGGCGATTTTCCACGAATAAAATAATAAATGACAATACAGACAATCGTGAAAACTAGAGTGAACACGTTGGAGAAATCTCAATTGTGAAGTCTATTGTGAAAAGATATATATAAGATAGTGTTGATCTGTGACATTTATTGAACTAATATGTATTAAATCTATTGCAAATATCAAATGTATGCCAAGTATATTATGTGTTTTTTACGAGTTGTGAGGCAACTATCGTAAATCTATGGCAATTTTTTTTTATTATCATCTCCGTAGTTGAAATGATCTTAAGTTGACAGGCCGTTATTGTTGATACCATTGTATAAACCGCTGCTGGCTCCATTGCTGTCAGAAGCGTAGAGATGGGATTCTGCCAGAGAGCCGTGCTCTAACGTCTCGTTGGGGTTGATGAATCTGGAGTTTTCCCACATTCGCATCATGGCCTGTTTAAAAAGATTTACATTGTAGTCGATGATGGCCAACGAAGTGTCCTGACTATTTGCTCTAGATGAGTCCAAGATGTCGACGTACTCGTCGGCGAAGTCGCTATTTATCTTGTTAGTGTTTGTAGTGTTGCTGGTAGAGTTTCTGACAACGTCGTTTCTGATTAGCGCTACAAGAGCTAAACCTCTGATCATCTGCTTCAAGTACAATATGGAACCGTTTGAGAGATGGCTCACAGACTTGAGCTCCTTTTGTCGACTCGTTGAATTTTGTTTCCTGATTCCGGACTCGTTGTCCACATACAAGTCGTCGAGATCGATCGTAATATCTATGAATTCAGCGCATACCTCATACGTCTGGATATCTACGGGTGACGAGTCCGTGGCTACGTAGATCTTGGAGTTGACGTCAAATAAAAAGACCTTGTCTATAGATGAGTGCTGGACCAAGTTATCAAGCATATTCTCTAAAGAGGGCAACTCGAGAATCAACTTCTGGACGATTCTCGAAAAGGCTTCGTAGATAGAATGGTCAAAGATTGAAGTTAAGTAGAATGAAACTTGCACGCCTTCGAGCCCCAAGTCCAATAATTCGTCGCCAGTTCTCTGCATGATGTCTCTCTGGGCATCGATACGGTAGTCTTCCGACAACCCATCGATCTTGTGGATCAATACTTCAATGTTGATCTTTGGGTTGACTTTGTATGCAAATTCTATGATCATCGATAAATTGGTCAAAGCATTCAAATATTCGTCCTGTGAGTCAATCACATACACCAATGCTCCAATGGATGAGAAGAGTCTTTCTGAGTCGTAATTGGGCTCGAAATAGTTCAACTGGCCAGGCAATTCCATCACCGAAAGATCTATGAGCGAGCTGAACTGCTCTGTTGTAGGTTTGGATGTACTTTCCAAATACAACGTATCCAAAGGCTGCATGTTGTGGAAAACAACTTTGCAAATAGACGACTTACCACCTCGTCTTAATCCCATCAACAAAATTGTGGCATTAGTATCTTTGGGGTTGGGCAAAAGTGTAGCCTCCATCTTATTTGTGATTGGTTTCTGGTGGAAAATTAACTGAATTTAAGTGAATAATTTATACGTAGTAGATATGGTAAACGAACGAGTTCAACACAAAGTTTCTTGGTAATATGAGTCAGATTCACCACACGCACTGACTGATATATAGCAAGACGTTTTATAAAGAGCAAATAGGAAGAAAGCAATAACAAAGAAGAAAAAGAAACTGTACTTCCTCCATCTCGTGCATCTTTTTATCCGTTATCAATTAACATTCATATTATTATTGTTAGTCAAGTGCGTGTGCCATCCAAACATAGGCGGTTGTGTCACGTGATATGATGCCCCAAGTTGCAACCTGAACAACTGGGTGCAGATCTATGCAGTTTTTTTGTGCACTGTTGATTGCAGGGTAGTAGATGAGACATGTTGTTTTACGGCAGAATAAATGGCCGAATAGATAAATGATTTAATATTTATTGAATACAATCCAACTTCACTTTTCTTCTTGATTGAATTCATATGTTTGTGGTACATTTACGATCCTTATTTAGATACTTAAAGCATCTATACGTTTACTTTCGAATTATTTATACTTCTATACTTATATATCATGGCATTCCTTAAATTGATTATATTTAAATTTATATTAAAACTGCCGCTCTTTATACAGATCTATGGTCTCAAACGCTTTGGGTCTCTTGGGAATAACGAAGCGCGACGAATATTCTTTAAGTCCAAGTAGAACATGACCACTCTTTCCAAACCAATACCACCACCAGCGTGAGGAGCACAACCGTAAGTAAAGGCTTCAAGGTACTCATGGACACCAGCAACATTAGGGTCGACTTCGTGGGCAGTGAGTCTTTCAGTCAACAAAGCTGGGTCGTGGATACGTTGAGCACCAGACAAAATTTCTTCACCTCTCATGAAGAAATCGTAAGAGTTGGAGTATCTTGGGTCTTCTGGATCAGGCATGGTGTAGAATGGTCTGACGGCCAAAGGGAATTTGTCCAAGATGTAAAAGTCGGTGTCGTACTTGTCTCTGACCAATTTACCCAACAATTTTTCATTTTCAGTGGACAAGTCTTCGAAGTCGTCTACCTCTTTGCCAGCTTCTCTCAACATGGCAATACCATCCTTGAAGTGGAGTTTCACCATTTTGCCACTTTCTGGCACCTTGAATTCTTCCACAGGGAATTGCTTTCTGACTGTGGCAATTTCCTTAGCGTATCTCTTCTTCAATTCCGTGAAGATAAAAACGAACAAGTCAGCCAAAATGTCAAGAACTTCATGGTAGTGTTCTTCGAAAGCCATTTCCAAATCCAAACCCATGAACTCGGTCATGTGACGGTGAGTGTTGGAATTTTCAGCTCTGAAAACGGGCGCAACCTCGTACACTTTTTCAAAGTCAGCAGCAATCAACTGTTGCTTGTACAATTGAGGTGACTGTGCCAAGAAAGCAGAACCTTTAAAGTAGTTAATCTGGAAAACGTTGGATCCTCCTTCGGAGGCGGCAGCAATGATCTTTGGAGTGTGGATCTCCGTGAATCCCCTTCCAGCCAAGAACTCTCTGAACAAGGCACAGACACCTGATTGGATCTTAAAGATAGCTTGGTTGGTTGGAGTTCTCAAATCAATGACTCTGGCATCCAATCTGGTATCCAAGTTGACAACTGGCAATTTTAGAGCCTCTGCCTCTGCCTCAGATCTGGAGGCATCTTCAATCAACAATGGCAACTGTTCCGGGGTCTCAGAGATAGTGTAGATTTTGCTCACGTGAATCTCGACATCTTGCACCGTGGAAGACTTGATCAACTCGTCGACCTTCTTGACGGTACCATGGACAACAACAATCGACTCCAAGTTGATGGAGGAAGCCCATTTGACCATCTGCTTGGAAATGGCATGAGAATCTGTTTCCTTGTTGGTCTTGAAAAGAGTCTGGATCAACTCCGATTGCTGTCTCAACGTCAAGAAAAGCATAGTAGCACCCTGCTGTCTCGAATTGTGTACTCTTGCTCTGAAAATGACCTCTTCGCCATCGTTAGCAGCAGACAAATCCTTGAATTGCACTCTGGATTGGTTCTCGGTAAAGGACGAGTTGATCAATGGCAATTTTCCATAGTTCTCCTTGGCTGGATCTTTAGCAGCGTCTGCTTCTTTAGCGGCCTTTTCTTTGGCTAATTGAGCTTCCCTTTCTGCCTTTTTAGCTGCTTTTTCCTTTTCTTTTTGCAACTTCTTCAATGCCTTCTTGGACAAGGGCTGGCCATCTTCTCCCAAAATTACGGGTTCGGCTCCTTCAGCACTTTTAGTAACAGTAACAGCGGCTTCTGGAGTTTCAGCTGGAGTTTCTGAAACTGCCAACTTCTCAATTTTTTCAGTAGGGACAGACATGGTTGCTTTCCATAGTAATTAGAGAAAAGGATTGAAGTTCATCTTCAATTAAAGTGAAAAATAGTCTCCTGAGTGTATCGAAAATTTTCGGTGCGCGACTCTATCTTACGTCATCATATAGTATGATTCAGTCATAGTTAAATGAAGAACCAAATGTTAAGACGAAAAGAAGATATCTTATACAGCTGTTTCTTATATACCTCGCTGTAAGTGTATCTATTACTTACATATTAGGTTACTTACACATACAGTGCAGAGCTTTTATTCAAACTAGTGAATTGACTCGAACTATCGTTTCAAAAGTATTACAACTAGGGACCGGAATTGATTCATACCGAACCTCCAAAATTTTTCGATCCAACCATTGGAGTTTAATACCGCCTTGTAGAATTATTCATACCACAACCTAGTAGTACTTTCAAGACCCGTTTCAAAGTGTACACTAGTAGCAGCTTATAGGCAACCTTGCCATCTACATGCAAACCTCCTGTAAGTTTGAATAGCTCCCGGATTTTAATGCAAGATTAATCTTCGCTCTATCCATCTTTCAGGTACTCTATCTTTGAACTTATTTTTAATTCTTATGTTTTCTCTAATCATTTTGAAAATTAGTACAGTGATTTCATTTTTAATTCGGAATAGCGACCGGAATTGGTTCATACCACCGGTTCAAAATTATTAATGCGAGGGGTCGAAATTGATTCAAACTAAACCCCAAAAAATATTCAACCAACCATTGGAAATTGTTAAAACCAGCCAATGGAGATTTTTCATACTATCCAATTTTTAATATTCATACCACGACATTGATATCAGCAGCTCTATTATCATAACTCCATTCTTGTGTTAAGACGTGGTACATTAGCCCTGCTGTTAAAATTCAATGGAACAGAACACCATTTTTTGCGGCCATTTTTAACCTCTTCTTAGTGCTAGGACTACAACTTTGGTAGAGAGATAGTAACAATGTGATTGTTAAATATAATAGAATATAAAATATAGATAATCTTGTTGTAAGTAAACATGGATTTCAATTCTAGGGAACTTCCTGATGGGTTCATCGACGGTCTTGGTAATAGATTCTATTCCGGACCAAATATGATGACTCTTGAATCAGAGATGGCACCAGTGGAAGCGTGTTTTAGCCGCAGCGACTAAAAGAATCTAACCATATCAAACGAAGAAATCCAGATAGATGAAGAAGAAACCGTAACAAGGAAACACAGAGGACCGTACAGATATTACGATAACGCTACCAAAGAAAGACTTTGGGAAATGGTCTACGAAGAAGGTGTTTCAGCATACAGGGC
>JAKTZB010000028.1:0-81997 GCA_030564745.1 Scheffersomyces segobiensis | reverse complement strand
TACTAGTTAGCGCCTGCCAACTATCACTTAGAGGAGATTGTGTTGTGTAACACAAACAAATCGGACAACTGAAGCTTAATCTCAGCAGATCGTAACATTTTGGATATTATGCAGATTTTTATAGCTTTGTGGTGTATTTCATATAAGTTGTATTCTGGTTCTGGAAAATTATTGTTATTGGTTGGTAAGAAGTATGAGACGTGGCAAGATTGAGAAATTATTATTATGATGTGTATTTTGGCTGGGAAGTTAGAAATGTGGAGATAGACTATTAAATTATATAAAATTGTATTTTGAAGTGTAATGAAGACGCATTTTCTTTGAAAAGATCACTTAGCACTGTTTTATTAACTAATGATAGAAGACTAAATGTACCAAAATCTATATTGTTTTAGCCTTTTTTTTGATGAATTTTGGAACCCTAGCAAGCCAGTAAAAGAAGACTGTGCAAATAACATTAATACCTATAAATGCGATAAAAATCCCCATATCTCTGTATCTCGTATGGAAATTAGCATTTATCAGGTTGAGGAATACATTAGTGTTGGCCATTGTGCAGTATTCACATTTTTCGGCGTTATTTTGCAAGTATCCCCCTGCAACACTCATGTATGGTCCCATGAATTGCTCACATGTATATCCTTCGGGAACAGTAATATTAAGAATCTCTGTAGGGGAGCAAGTTACTTTGGTATCAAATAACCCTGTCGATAAAATGACAGAAACCAAATATGTGAATGGATTTGCTCTGTACATGAATATCCAAAATCCTGGCAATTTCTGTTTAGTAACTAACACGCCACAGAAACCAAGGCACAAACTGTACATGATGATGCACAAGTTGGTTGCGTTATCCGCTAATTCCATGAAAGAGATACACATCTGACCCATAGTTGAGGTGTAAACGTAGAACATAACAATAGCAAACCACATATATGCACCACGTTGATGTACTGTATTAGTCTCAACGGCATTCTGGTAAAAACCTACTGGATAATACCATGAAAGAAACGATAAGGTACCACACAAAATATTCCACGGAATCTCGGATGTAATCTGGGCAGTAATAAAAGCAAACCAACTAAAAGTTCTTGATGGTCTTTCCCTGACTTCATATAGATCTCTTTGAGCAACAAAATGAGGCAAGTACTGTTGCACAAGCGTCATCAAATTTACCAAAAACATGAAAACTGAAAACATCTGATTTTGAAGTCCTTGAAGAGATCTATCTGCCTTGAAGAAAGCAAAACCATTAAATAAGGAGGAGAGTACAGACAAAGTAACCTTATTATAAGTATAACTTGGTGTCCGCCAATACTGTTGAAGGACTCTTTCGGTAACCAAAATATATTGTTTCCACAATGGATTTGTAAAAGTTTTCAACTTTTCCGGATCATCATTGACTGGTAGCTTTATAAGCTCTCTTTCCATTTCATCTAGCTCGTTCTGGATCTTTTTATACTCTTCCGATTCTTTCCAAACCTTGGCATAGTCTTTCTTTGAATGAGAACCAGGTGCTGCTCCAATCACTTCCAACATCCACTCTGCTGGATTAGCATCAGGTGGACATTTATGAGCACCATTTCTTTCGAAGTATTGAATCAAAGTACTAAAATAGTCCCCCAAATCACCAAAATAAACTGTTTGACCACCCTTTTGCAAGAAAAGCAAACGATCAAATTCTTTTAATAATATGGCCGAAGGCTGATGAATAGTGCAAACAATAGCCTGACCACTATTTGCCAATTTTCTGATCAACTTGCAGACAGACCAAGCCGTTTGCGAATCTAATCCAGAGGTAGGTTCATCTAGGAATAGCAATAATTTTGGTTTGGCAACTAGCTCGACACCAATTGAAAGTCTCTTTCTTTGTTCAACATTAAGTCCCTCGCCAGATACACCAACAACTGCGTCTGAATACAGTTCCATATCCAAAAGATTTATCACATAGTCGACATATTCATCTTTCTGCTTTTTGGATACAGAGTAAGGTTGTCTCAAATAAGCAGAAAATTTTAAGGCTTCTTTCACCGTTGATGTTTGCAAATGAAGATCTTGTTGTTGAACATATCCAACAGATCTCTGGAAATCAGCGTCCAAAGGTCTTCCGTTTACCATTCTTACACCATCAGTGACAACTCCAACTGTTAACCTCTCAGATAGGGCATTCAAAAGTGTAGTTTTACCAGCACCTGTTGCTCCCATCAAAGCAGTTATCTGTCCGGGCTTAACCCAACCATCTATGTCATCCAAAATGACCCTGTTTTCTGATTTAATTTTCACTGTGTAAGATAAATGTCTCCAATGGAATGTACTTCCACTGTATTCTTGTTTTAGATTTTTCTCAAGACTCGAATCACTGCTGAACTCATGAGTATACTTCTCAATTTTTCCCATCTCCATGTCAACGTTTCTTTTTGACAAACGTTTCTGGAAGAGAAGAACTTCACCTTTCTGCCTAGATCCCCTAGTATACTCACAAATGATAACATAAGTGAACATAAAGAAAATTGCAAATGCAACAAGAATTGCCCAATTTCTCCATTTGTGACCGTCATAATACCTGAATGATTCGTTGATGAAGGCATCTCCGCTGACGTAATCTTCGCCAACGACTGAGCCAACGACACTGCATATCCGAAATGGCCCATCAACTGGGTAGCTACCACCGGATGGTACAAATCGAGAGCACTCGAATTCTCTGTCATGAAATTCATTGGCTATCAAAGCCTCAAAAGCATATGCAATCGGGTTGATGTAATTGATCCATCTGCACCAACCATGCATATCTGGAGTTGGAATGATAAAACCTGTAAATATAACAAAAGCAAGCAATAAAATAACTGAAGGAGTCATAGCCTGAGACATTGTTTTAGTCGACGCACCTATACTTCTGAATAAGTGAGACATTGCGAGTGTTGCAGTGAAGTTCACTAGCAAATAGAAAAAGAAATGTCCTGGTTCTCGCCTGAAATGGATCATAAAATAGTAAACCAAGTTAAACCCAATACAGGTAATGAGTTTTGTTGGAAGTTCTGTTATTATTGAACCAATAGCATCAGCAGCAGGATGATATAATGCATATGTCTTGTGCTTTTCAACAACGCTTCTGGCTTCGTAAAGAGAAAAGATTTCTAACAATGATGAATTTGCGTTGAATAAGATTGCAAAAAACATAGCAGCTGTTCTGCTATAGAATGATTCTGTGGTGGGTTGAAGATTGTAGAATATTGAACACAATATGAATGATATAAATATGTTACCACCAATTTGGAAAAGCATGAATGAGGGATCTCCTTTGGTTCTTAATATATTTCTTTCAACAACATACCTTACTTGCATAAAGAATGACACCGTATAAGAGGATCCCGGCTTCATATGATTGGCTTGCTTTGCAATGTGTGATTCATGTAACTCATTCTTAGAACCAGAACCAGCATGTTCATGTAAATAGTCGTCCACTTGAGTTAACAATTTCTGTCTTTGAGGAGACTTTTGCCAGTAATTGTAGAATTCCTCAGCAGTGCGTGGGACCTTTCCTTCGTAACCTTTCCTTGGAACTCGCTCGGCAGGATTGGTCAAGGAAGTCAAAAAGTCAGCAGTCGTTTGTCTTTGAGGACATTCATAACCCATGTCTATAAAATATTGTTTAGCCTTTCTAGCATTACCAAAGAAGATTTGGTAACCTTCGTACATCAAGATGACCTTATCGAATAAGTCATAGCCATCCTGAGAACATTGATAAATTGCAACAAGGGGCGTTGCTTTGGAAACTTGAGCTGATACTTTCAAAGCTCTAACAAATTCCAAAGCTGTAGCAGCATCTAAGCCTCTAGTGGAATTATCCCAACATTGAATTGATGCCAGATTCAAGGAAACTTCGGCAATCGAAACTCTTTTTCTTTCGCCTCCGGATACACCTCTCACAAAATCATTACCAACTTTAGTATACTTTGTATTGGTCAAACCATAAGTTGCCAATACAACTTCTGTCATGTGGTTTGCATATAGCTCCCTCGAAACTCCAATGGGCCTATTCCGTGGAGTTCTCAACTTTGCAGCCAAGCATAAAGTATCCCAGACGGTTAAATGAGGAAAGTGGTTTTCAGTTTCCGCACAATATACAACATCCCCGCGATAGTTTTCTTTAATTTCACTTGGGGAGAATCCATCGTACAGAATCACACTTTTCTTGTCAACATGAAATCCATATGTTTGAGTCGAAAGTGTTTTCAAAAGTGTGGTACAGCCCGCCCCTGGTCTACCAAGTACAACAGTTAATTCGCCCGGCAAAATTATACCATCCATAGGCTTGAGAATGTCATAAGAAGACTCTCTTCCAGATATCTTTCTGGCATACCTATTGAGCACTTTAAAAATACCATTGCCAAATGTAGTTTGGAAATCGGTATCGACATCAAGACCATACGCTCTAAGACTTTTGTATGCTAGTCCCAAACTGGCTGGCTTGTAGTATTCTGGATCTGAAAGAACAAGTTTTCTTAAATTCTGGACCCAGAATTTGGAATCGAATTGATCAGAGCAAGGATCAATTCTAGGATCAATGTATTCAGAGGGATTCTCAACCATTGGGTTTTGTCCGGGTATTTGTGAAGCATTTGTTAAAGTTCTGACCAAAGCTAAACTGGAAGATTGTAAACTTGCAGTATCTATCGATTGTCTGGTTGGGTTTCTTGCTAGTTCCCTTATCTCATTCTCGACCGCCTGATTAAAACCATTATATTGATTGAATTCATTTCCATCGGAAATGTGCGTTCCTTGCGAGCTATCGTCGTTCAACGTGGTCGTGGACATTATTTGTTCAGTAGTAGTAGTCAGGTTTCAATTATTGATTTTGTAAAATTGCTATTCATATTAGTTCACTCATCTCTAAAGTGAAGAATTTACTCTACTATAATATATTATCGGCTGCGGGTACCGGATCTCTAAATACTCGTAAAATGTAATCCATTCCATCTAACAGGAACCAAATGTAGTCCGTAAAAAATACCTAGGAATCACAGGCACCTGCCTTGCATTATGATACACAGATTGTATTTTTGATGGTGTGATAACTGTCACCTATCACATATAGTGAAATAATGACCCCAGATAAGATCCTGCATTTAAAAGATGATCTGGTGATTGTTGGGGTATTATTCCGAGAACTAACCAATTTCCTGGCTAATTCTCGGATATTTCTCGGTATTATGTGCAGTATTGAATCATACTTTAGAACACTAAGTTTCAATTGCGCTCTCATCCAATGGATTACCAACTCAAGAGTAAATTCTAGTAAGACTTTTGTTGCCTAGGATCTAGATTATTGTATAACTAATGCCCTTAAAAAACAATATAATTGACTAATTTATGATCAATACCGATAAAATGTGGATAAAGTTGTAAACGTCTCCTTCACTGGCTGTGTTACGACTAACGCTTTTGAAAAGACAAAAATAAACTGACAACACTTAGCTATATTTCGTCTTTGGAATGACCTGTTGGAAATAAACTTACAATTGTTGCAAAATCAACCATAATAATCTTTAATTGGCAGTATTCGGTCCACTAGTTGGAAACTTCGAATATTGCGAAGTCAGTCACTTCGGAAGAAGAACACAATCGGACAACAAGAAAGTTTCGAGGGTACATAACTTCACCATAAAATAACTGATCTAGATATCTATAACACCTGAAGATGAAAGAGACTCAGCCAAGTCTTGAGTTAAAATATTAACAGTCTTAATGTCATGTGAGCACTATTCTGTTTTGCTTGATAACATTTTTGGTTCAAGTAGAACTTCTTTTTCAAACACCTTTGTTCATTTCTGACATTAACATTTGCCGATTGGCGGACTCTGTCATATTATTTGTTACATATTTATATCTCGTTGTTACATATTTATATCTCGTTGTTACATTTAAAATTCACATTGTATATCCCTGCCACATTTTTGTAGTCCTCACAAAAAAAAGGAGAGAAATTGCCACCAAAAAGTGCATCTTTTGGTGGTCCAGTTCCATTGTATCTAACAACAAAAATGAACGATGTCTCAACACCAAAACGGAGTTATAGTAATTAAGCTGCCGACATATATTTCTGTAGTATGGATATTAAAAATCGGATGGTATGTAAAGTCTTAGTTGACCGGCAATACCAATTTCCAATGATTGGTCTGAATATTTCTGGGGAAACAATTCCGGCCTTCGTGTTAATAAATTACAAGTTTGAATAAAACAATCACAGTACTAACAAAGTAATGCATGAGCAAGTTCGAAGAAGGATTCTCCCCTTAAAAATAGAGTCATCAAAGTCGTAATTAGATGCTCCTAATTGCAAAATGATTTTCCAACTCTAAAATAAATGGGAGCAGGAGCAAACTTGTTAGAAATGAAAGTATTTTAAATATTGCTTCTGCTCCCATTTATTTTTGAGGAAGATCGTTGGTTTCAGTTCAGGATCATTTAATTATGATGCCGCTCAAAGTTTTTGCAGTTGGCGTAAAATTTTATCTGCAGACAAAGAGGTTTAAAAAGGGTCTCTTAAATTGCAGAATAGTATATTATATCTAAGAGTCCGACATCCATATTAGAAGGGCTGATTCAACTTTCGGGTGTGGCTCAAGCAAAATTACGTACAGGCTAATGATTTTTTAGGGGAGGTTTATCTTTATGGAATCGAGTATACAGTACTATAGATGTACCCTAAACGAAATTCGTTACGGGAGTTATTGTCCTTTCATGTCTGTTTATCCAAAGTATTTTCTCTCACATGACCTCTTGCAAGTAAACTACAAGAAGTACGATGGACAGAAAAGTTGCAATTCACAAATCGAAAGAAGATTTATTTCAGAATTTCCTAAGACAATGCTATTTGAATAATGAATACATTGAAATTGTTGCATTTTGGACCACAGTTTACGCGAATGGAAGAACAATTCAATCAGATGTAGAACCGTAGCTTCGGTCATCTACAAATCAAATAAGACACTACCATGAACCTATCTTGAGATAAGATTGTTAATAGAGCAGCGCTTACGCAGGGTGACTTCAAGAATAAAAGTTACGATTGATTTCACACCCATTTCCAAAAATGTAGCATCAAATGTTGAACACGAAGACTAGAGGACCACTTCTACTGTACAATTTTCCAAGAACAAGGGTCGTCGACCAAAGACCAGCTGTATCCATAATCAATATCATCTTGCGTGGTGACTGTCAAGTGGGAACGTCATTTAGTGACAAGATTGTCTGCCAAATAATGCTTTTTCAAACTACTGGAAATACGGCTGTAAAACGGAAGTGGTGCGACAACGCGGAATCATGTTCATTTTCAAGGACTGTAATGGTGATAAGAGATCCATGCCGCAAAAGGAGAGGTGGGAATACTAAACGTACACTTTTCCACCGTGTGCAACAGATTGAGACATTCATCAACCAAACTTAGTATGACTATATTCTGTGATATTCTGTATGGGTATGGACGTGAATCAGCGCCTCAAAGCCTTTGCAGCCAGTCTGAACTGCAGACCCTTAAAAGCTGACTCTGGCCATCAGATGATAACGAGAGATATGACGCAGCGCTGTCTGCCGGAAACTGTGTCCGGGCTCGCAATCGCAAATGACCCCACACTCCCTCCCTTTTTGAAACCGCTTGTTAGGGCTCCAGATTAAGCAATCAGTGAGGTGAGCCGCTTCGCATTTAAAATTGTCTAGATCTCATATACAGATTAGCCAAGCTTGAGAAGGTCTTGCTTTCAGTTTTTCACTACAACTTTCTTCCTGACATACCTATAACTTACTGAGTGAGCTAGACCGAAAATCTCATACTGTAACGCCTGCTTCAGTCCGTGATCCAGTCTTCATCAGCGATAGTCATTTCGATACCGCCATTGCCTTAGCCTCAGCCATCTTCTTCTTCCCCCAGGCTCATCTAGACCTCGCAGATCCTTGGGCCGTAATCGCACATTTAACCATCGATATTGTCATAGCGTGAGCGTAATTTCGTATCATCCCGTCGTATCCCGTTTCCAGATTCTTCTCGACATCATCGCAATTTCTACATATTCTTTTCAGAAGATTTAAACTGAAACAGTCGATCTATTGCCTCACCAAAGCATCGCCACATCGTTATATCATTTTGACCAACACATCTTTGATCATTCCCTAATTCATAATTCATAATCGTTAATTGATACCTCATAGCTTCTCATAATCATGACAAGAGACTTATTGCCGCCTGCTCCAAAAACAAGATATCCCGTAATGCACCCACACCGGGACCGTCTCAGGAACGGCCGCTACAACAGATGCTTCCAGAACTACTACCATCTGTATCAATACTTAACGACTAATCCCTACTACATCCCCAGCGTCCGTCCGCTGGTCAACCACTGGCAGCTTCGGGACCTCCTTAAATACGATGCCCCCTCCAACGTCGTCTATTACACCAAAAATGACTCCATTAACAAGTTAGACATTCTGCTGTTTGTGCTGTCAAGTCACGTCAACCTCCACTACTATCCCCGCTGCTTCGCTCATGCTCCCAACGGCGTAGTGGTCACCGGCGGCTTGCTTTCGAATAGCAGCAAGTTGTTTCTGATGAATATCGACAACTTGCTGCTTCTGGCACTGCCCCAGCCCGCGGGAACTCCGCGAAAAATCGCAAAGGGTTTGTTTCTGTTCTACAACCCAGAACTTGAAGTTGCCAAAACTGTTAGGTTGGGCGAGATGATCAACAATGACGTCGCTGTGTACCGGGATTCCAACAGCAACTACATGGCTTACGTGTGCAATAACGACTCCAACTTGTACTGTGTAGATATTCCCAATAATGATGGCTTCAGGGTTGTGAATCGCATCAACTGTGAAATCAATACCTGTTTGAACAATGTCGTCAGATCTCCTACTAGTGATAAGCTTCTTGCCGTGACCGGCGACTCACTGTCTATCTTCTTGCTTGATCCTACTGCTCTGAATCCCAACGTTCGCACAATCAAAAGTGGCCACGAGTCGGGCTTTGGAATAGCTTACCACCCCAATGGTAATTTGCTCTCTACAGTTTTCCAGGATGGAACCTGTTTACTCTACGATCTTCGAAACATTTCCTACAACAAGCCGTTGATCGAGATCAAGCTGACAAGACCAGGCCACCAGCTGGGAGCGTTTCGGGTTTGTAAGTTCCTGCCAGCATACGATGTGAACGATATGCTCATCATTCTGGAACACGTAGGTAGGGTTCATTTGATAGATTTGCGCCATTTGGACTACTCCAACGTAGATGACCATCAGGTTATGGTTGTTCCCCTTGCCTTGGACCAGTACGGTGAGTATAAGGGAGGATTAGACAGGCGCAATGCGAAAATGGCAGCGAGCAATAGCGACAAAGACGAAAACGAAAACGAAAATGAAAATGATGACAATCAAAAATATAACTACAAGAATAATAATGCTAATAAAGGCAGTGAAAATAATGGAATCAATTCACATGAACCAGTAGATATCTATTGTCATTCTGCTTCGAAATTGGTTCAATTTTCGTCTTTCACTTCTCCCTTGGTGTTTGACTACGACTACTTGACCAACACCAACGATAAGTTGTTCAAGGATTTTGTATACACGCCTCCACCACAACCATCGCATCCACTTAAGGACCACTATCTTCTTCCCCCCAAGTTCAATTATCCGCAATGGGACAATCCTGTCATTTCTAATAGCCCCTGTAACAATCCAGTTTCTCCTACATCTTCGCAAAGAAACTCGATAACCAACACATTAACTAGTAGCAATAACGTCAGTAGCAATAACGACGACGAGCTCCAGCAGTCTGATTTCGATGATACCAACCCAGATATCGATGCTCAGTTGAACTACGTCTATAGCACAATGAGCGGCAGCGGGACTTTTGCATCTGGTTCGGGATCTCGTGGTTCAGCCTCCACAACTCGCACTTCGCAGCCCACACTCTCAGATTCTTATTCCCATTATACCAACTACTGTGATGATTCATATCAGCAGCTGATCAGCCACATCCATGGTGAGATGGAACTTTCCGGGATCGAGTTCTGCGCTCCCAAGATGGCCAACGAGATCTACATCTTGATTGGATGTCAGGATGCTGGTGTATTGATGTGGGGAATCAACGGCGTGGCCAGAAGAAGCTTTGGCAGCTATGGATACGTTTGATAGTATCTTAATGAAGTGTTGTCTCAGCAAATGTTTGTTCAGCGGCATGGTTTACTTATGATTTACTTAAGAACTAATAGCATATATATTCTTGTTTCTCTTTGATTATCTTTCAATCTACGTTTGTTGCTCAAAGGGAGTAAAATGTTTATTTATAAAGGACAGTAGGAGTATATCATATTATTCTGTAGTATGCTTTAGAATAACGTTCTTGCTGCAATAACTTAAATCTCTTGTTTTGCAACTACTTGGGTACGAGCAAAAAAAAAATGTTGATTAGGGGGTTATAAATATATGTACAAAGAGATTAGAGATGGTTTATATATCTTTATGTTTTTTTATAGTTTGGGAATAAGTAGTTTATACTGTCGACTGGCACGCTCTGTGAATCAGTTTCAGTAAATGACATAGCATGGACAGTATGAGTAGTAGGGAATAATCCTTTTCAATAACCAAGAGTGGGGAACCGTTTGAAGACGTATTGTCGTATAAATTCAAAAAAAATCGTAATTCAATTGATGCTGAAGGTTGAAACATATAAGCCATGACAATTCAAAGTATCGCTAATCTGTACAGATAGAATCTACAGCAACTAGATTGACTCTGTAACCGACATTGATAAGCAATGAGCCAACAATGTTTCTAATCTGATCAACAAAGACCAGAAATGCAAAAGGAAGTTAAATCCAGAAATAGTAGTTTTGGGGAGATTTCAGACTATGCTAATTTAGTTTTCAGAAGATAACAACCACTGCTCGTAATTACCCTTGACTCTCAACTTGACATCGTCGATAGCAGCAGTTTCTGCCGGCTTGTCGTTGATGTATTGAATCTCCAAGTTTTTGCACTTCTTGATGGACTCAAGAATGATGCTGCTGTCGACCCCCTTTTCTAGAGAGTTCTGAATACCGTTGATGATGATCTTGACTCTCTTGAAATTCAAAATCAAATCCAACGCAATCCATCCTTCGGAGTCCATATTTTTTCTTAAGAAGATGTCTCTAAGCAAGTTTTCCAATGAGAAATAGTAGTCAATTTGTTGAGTCAAAGCCTGCTCAGGGTCTTGCTTAGGTGAAATAGGAGGGGGAATTTGCGCTCCAGCTAAAGCCACAGGTACAAAATGGCCCATAGGAGGAGCCATCACCATGCCACCGTTGCGGTAGCCATTGTTCTGTTGACGGTAGTTTCTGTTATTAGGTCTGAACTGGCCATTTTGGGGTCTGAACGGACGACTCTGGAATGTCTGAAAGTTCTGGTTCTGGACGTATGGCTGTGGATGATAGAAACCGTTCTGAGGCAACCCGTGTGGTTGAGGCTGTTGATTGAATCTCTTGTTGTTGAATTGACCATTACTGTTGGTAGTTGTATTGTTATTGTTGTTAGTTGGGTTGTTGAAACGTCTGAAGTTCTTTTGGTTGTTAGGGTTGACCTGACTAAACTTCTGGAACTGAGGGTTGTACTGGTATTGGTACTGGTTGTTGATGTTATTCACATCGTAGTCGCCTGCTGTATCTGGGATTTCTACAGCAGATTCTTCGCCATTAATGGTTACTTCCTCTGCAACTTCATGCACAGCAACATCGTCCTTCTTGACAGATCCATTAGTTCCATTCTGCTTCTTTGGATTGGCAGCACTATCAGCAGAGCTTGGCAGGTTGGAAGATGCGTTCTTACTGGTGGTACCGTTTGCGTTTTTGTTCTTTCTGTTTCTGTTCTGTTTCTGGTTGGTATTTCTGGTGCTAGGCAAGACTACTTTCGCGTTCATGGGCAACCATTGTTTGGTGATGGGCTTGATGAACTTCTGCTGGTTGTTCTTGGTAGTGGGCTGGTTCTCGGTCTTGTCGGGAGTGGGCCATTTGTGCTCGTCAACAACTGAAGAGTCCGAAGCAAGAGAGGTGGTTGACCAGGCGGACATGAGCGGAACAGGGGCTGGAGCCAAGGTCTTCTTTTCCTTCTTGGAAACGTTAGGGGTGGAGCCAGCAGAGGTAGTAGTAGAAGTGGCCGAGTTGGAGGCAGTAGAAGGTTCTGAATCAACAGTGGCAGTGACAGCTACATCAACAGCAGAAGAAGTGGTCTCTTCGACAACAGTCTCAGTGCTAGAAGAAGTTACAATGGAGGAGGCAGAAGAGGGTGCCGCAGCGATAGGAACGGCAGCTTTTGCAGCATCCAGGGATGTTCCCTTGGCAGCGACATTGGCATATGAGATCGTGGAAGCCATTATTGTTGGTGATGTTCTTGATAATTCAAACGTAGAATTGTGTATTGCTTGTTTGTTAGTGAGAGTGGAAAATGCGATATGAAAAAATCGATTTTTCACTGAGTCTCGGCTTGATGGATCAGACGAGTTTGACTTTGATGGACGAAAGAGACTCGATGGATTCGCGACACGTAGCTGTACGGACGTAGCTGAACTTCTAATGAAAGCTAGAGAGTTCTTGGATCAGAATTGGCCAAGCTGGGACCTTTTGAGTTATCTGGAAAGTTTTTTTGGAACCGATTTACTGGTGGAGCTGCAACTATAGTAGAGTTGGCAGACTTTCTGGAGGGAAACGGGGTAAGTCTGCTAGGAGACAGTTCTTGATGAGACAGATAGCTTGAACAACAGACTGGCTGAAGAAAAACACTCTGCGATGGAAGAATAGTGGAGCAACAGAGAAAGAAAGAAAGAAAGAAAGACGAAAAGTTGAAGCTCTCTGCAAAATTTTTTTTGCTAGTGCCGAATTTTTTTTGGTTTTTTCGCCCTCACTAAGACTGCACACTATGAAGGCGAATGTGAAGAATAGAGAGAGAATAGTGAAAGGTTAAAGAGAGTAGAGAGAGCAGACAATAGACGGTATAAGTCGAACATCTAGATTTATAAAAAACATAGGAAACAGAATATATCTGTAAGGGGGATTATTGGATTTGTATATGTTTGGTGAAAGAGAAATATCAAAAATTGCCATATATAAATAAATAATTTTCATATTTTATTTAGAGAATTTAGTGAGAGAATTTAGTGAGAGAATGTCGCTAAGGTGATTGGATATTGGAGGTGAATGAAGAGGCTTTTCTGATCTGTGTCTTCTTTCTTCCGCTGTTTTCGTTCCAGTACTTTAATATTGCGCGGATGTTTGGTTTTCCAGTATATTTCTGTATTAATCCTTACTTTCTCTTTCTTGCCTAATGAATCGTTTAAGGTCGCCTCGGTTACTCCCATGCTGTCACTCCGGTACATGGAGCACTAAACTCTCTATTGACAGCAACGTCCGCCAGCCACCAATGTACCGCCCGAGCGTACATGTGAGTACGATTGTGCAGAACTTCAGGAACCGATTGCAACCTAACCAGGGAGTAATAACTCGAGCTGAAGATGCTTAAACGCGTCGTTACCTAAAAAAGAAAAGAAGCCAGAAATAGAATTGTTTTACATGGTGATCTCGCCGGAGTGAATTTGTCTGAAACTTTTTATTCTGCTACTCTTTTGTTGAATCTGACGGTTTCAGCTTCTTATCGCATTCTGGACTTTTATGTCTAACTAATTCTTAACTATGGCTCTCAGTTGGAAGAGCCCTATACACTACTTCTGATTCTTAACTATGGATGGTAAACGCTACGAGTTTTAACTATTCGCACAATCCATTCTCTTCCTCGGCTGAGGTAACGTGACCCAACTCAACTCAAAAACATTCAGAATCCCTTAAGTCTCGACCAGACTCTTTATCACCCAGCTCAGATCACACTGCCATTCACGGAAGCGCGGCCTAATCTATTCGTCTGTACGAGTCTCTACTACCAGCAAATTGTGCTGAATAGCTTTCCTCAGCTTTTCATCCCTAACTCGCGATTTTCACTACCCCCTCTTCTTCCCCATACTTTTCACACTAGTATTGCTGCCCCACATTTTGGATCTGTGTCTAGAACTTCGACGAATATCACCGGACGCCAACAGACATCCCTATATTGTCTGAGTAGAATATCCACAATAGCCCGTACCAAGTCGTATCCACAGATTTGGTTTCCATCTGGACGCGTATCTCTTGTTCGTACATTTGTCATTTACGAGTCAAGAATCCCACGTCAGATTTTTCAGTATACTTCCGCTTCTCAATTTTTCACTTATTCGAAAAATTTTCAACTACTTTGATTCCAATCTTCGGCAATGTCGTCAATTCTAACCAATCCGCTCTACCGTCCTCTTCTTGAGATCGTCAAGTCGGCCCGGAACGGAATTGTCTACGGAGGAAAAATCAGATTTCTGCATGCGTTGGTCATCAACTTGCTCTACCGTTCTGGTCCTCCCTTGCCCAGATTGAGAGAGATTCTTCTGGCTACAAAGAACCACGCCGAAGTTTTGGCTGGATTTGCCATCATTTACAAAATATGTTGCAAAGTTTTGGCCAGCGATGCTTTCTTCGGGCCCAAAAACGGTAAACTCATCAAGTTTTTTGCAGGAGCATTTGGCTCGTGGATTGTCTACTCACAGCACTTTGGCTATTTCCACCCGGGAATAACCCACCAGATCACATTGTACTGCTTTTCCAGAGTGTTGATCGCCGTAGGAAAGATACTATTGGACTCGTACTTAGGCCATGCCCAGCCTCAGTTCAAGAACTACAATGGTAACATTATTCTTTTCAAAGATCTTACCACCCACCAACAGAAAAAGTTGAAGGCGGCCATATACAACAGATCCTGGAAGTATTTTGCCGTGCTCACCTGGGCTCTAGTGATGCTCATCTACGACTGCCAGCCACAATACTTGCAGAGCTCCTTGAGACACAGCATGGCTTACATTTATGATGTGGAAATGGATACCTGGAGCACATGGAAGGACTTCATAGGTTTATAGAGAGTAATAGTAGATAGCCTGGTGTACACCAAACACCATATAAAGCCAGCCATGGTGTCTACGAATAAATGCGTAATGACTAGTATACGATTGGCGTGTAGCTTCTGAGCAACGAATAGCTGTCAGCGGACAGCTATTTGTGAAAAGGCATGCCAATAGATATAACAAATTAGGAATATTGTAAAATATTGTACAAATAGTGTCTTTGGAAACGGATCAATCAGTGTCGTATTTGTATGTCCAAAAGTAATGGTTGCGAAATCCATAAATAGTTTACTATTCCGCCTTCAAAGTTGAGAAGTCACAACCAACAAAAATAGAGCGGCTTCAATATCCTAATACAATAAAGTGTCAAAGTAAGAAGACGAAAGCCACTATTGTCTGAGAGTGGAAATGTCTGGAAGATTGTATTAACTTAAGATGATACTGTGACGTGTCTAGTTTAAGTGCTGCGGCTTCGGGAAGAATTCAAAAATGTAACATCTTGTTCAAGAAAGAGGGAGACTAAAGAATAGTTAGACGATAGATAAAAACCGAAGGTTCCATTCTTTTCTGCTAGAATCGCCATTCCACACTTTTCAGTCTACCAAGCCCTGTAAATATTAGTTTCTGTAGCTGAATTCTTTAACACTTTTTGCAATACTTTTACCAACTACTAAAGCTCTACAATTTGTCCTTAGTGCTGCTTCCACGATGCTATTTTATTACTTCCGTATCGTTACTGTAACACAACAATAAGACCTTTCTCTTCTGCTTTTCGATAATTTGATCTTCTCCACTCCTCCACACTTTCTATTTGCTCTGTTTCTTCCACCTTCTTTTGCCCCGAGCCGAATCTCGCTTTAAGCCCACGTACTAACAGCTGAACAATAAAGGCTCTAAAATTCGTTACGACCTGCACACAACAGAATAATATGGACACGCTGTTTCTCTAAGATTTAAAAGATTTATCAGCGTCGATTTTTCACTTTTTCATACACCATTTCTCTATTCGAGTCCAATTGATTTTTACTATCAAGGTCTTTCTATCTCATACATTATATACATTGTATACAAGGTCCCACTACTTCAGTATATCTGTATTCTATCTCAGTGTATTAGTATTCAGTATTCTTCTCTATCAGAATAACTACTATTACTAATAAATCCAACATCAACTACTACTTTCTAGTACAATATATCATAGAATGAAGTTCTGGAAATTCTCATCTTCTGTGCTTGCCACTCTTCTCGCAGTCGTCTCTGTCCAAGCTTCGGGCCCAGCCGAAGGCGACGCTGTTGCCGACCCTAACTCGGCTGTCGTTAAGCTTACGGCCGAGACGTACAAACAGTTCCTTGACGAGAACCCTCTTGTTCTCGCCGAATACTTTGCCCCATGGTGTGGCTACTGTAAGATGTTGGGTCCTGAATACGCCAAGGCTGCCGACTCGTTGAACGAAACCAACCCCAACATCAAGTTGGCCCAGATCGACTGTACTGAGGAAGAAGAGCTCTGTCGTGACCAAGGTATCAGAGGTTACCCTACCTTGAAGATTGTTTCCAATGGCGCCTACGCTGACTACGATGGCCCCAGAGATGCGGCTGGTATCGCCAACTATATGGTCAAGCAGTCTTTGCCTGCTGTCCAGGCTCCTGCTGACGCTGACGCTTTGTCTGCCGCTCTTGAAGAACAGACCAAGCCATACGTCATCCAAGTCGGTGCTTCTGCTGACTCTGACGCTACTTCGGCCTACGAAGAAGTAGCTAAGGCCAACAGAAACGAGTACAGCTTCTTCTCAGTGGAAGATCCAGCCTTGATCAAGGAGTTGAACGCAAAGTTTACCAACGTCAAAGTAACTGGTAAGTCTGCTTCATATTACGTAGTCCATCCCGGTCAGTTAGATGACGTTAGAGAATTTGAAGGTAA
This sequence comes from Scheffersomyces segobiensis, assembly GCA_030564745.1. NCBI lineage: Eukaryota > Fungi > Ascomycota > Pichiomycetes > Serinales > Debaryomycetaceae > Scheffersomyces > Scheffersomyces segobiensis. Next base: position 65,075 of record JAKTZB010000028.1, on the reverse strand, counting down.
AGATATCACTGCTGATACCTTGACACTGTTTGTTACCACCGAGGTCATCCCATACTTCGGCGACATCAACAGAGATACGTACTTGACATACATGGGTTCTCCATTGCCTCTTGGTTACTACTTCTACAACAATGCTGAACAGAGAGCCGCTTTTGCCGACGAATTCTCAAAGTTGGGAAAGCAATACCGTGGCAAGATCAACTTTGTCGGTTTAGATGCTACTCAGTTCGGAAAGCACGCCGAGTCCATCAACATGGACCCAGAAATCGTGCCTTTGTTCGCCATCCAAGATACACCAAACAACAAGAAGTTCGGAATTAACCAGAAGGAAAACCCAGAAGGTCCATCTTTGAAGACTATTAAGCAGTTTGTTGCTGATTACCTCGACAATAAGTTGACTCCTATTGTCAAGTCTGAAGAATTACCAACTGAAGAAGAAAAGAAAGCTAACCCAGTCGTCAAGTTGGTCGGTCACAACCACAACGAAATTATCGAAGACGTCTCCAAGGACATCTTTGTTAAATACTACGCACCATGGTGTGGTCACTGTAAGAAGATGGCTCCAATCTGGGAAGATTTGGCTACCGTCTATGGCTCCAACAAAGATGACGCCAAGGTTATCGTTGCAGACATTGATCACACCAACAACGATGTCGTTCTTCCATTTGAAATCGAAGGTTACCCTACCTTAGTTTTATACCCTGCCAACGGTGAAGTTGACGAGAAGACTGGCTTGAGAAAGCCCGTTGTTTTCTCTGGCGCAAGAGAATTACATGCCTTCATTGACTTTGTCAAGGATAAGGGTGCCCTCGGAGTTGACGGTCACGAGTTGAAGGCTGCTCAAGACAAGGCTGGTTCTGAAGCTGCACCTGAAGAAGAAAAAGCCGAGGAAGAAGCCGAGGAAGAAGTCAAGGAAGAGGCTACTGAAGATGTGGATGTTGAACACGACGAGTTGTAAGTTTCCTGAAATCAGGTATAACTTTTTGTATTCTGTCATGTTTAGAAGTGAGTCCAGTATTGTAATATAAACTTGAATTTGTACTACATTGTAACTAAGTTGTATTCGTTCGTTTCATCAACGAATACATAAGCAGATGTAGACTGTCTGAAATGTTCTTTCAGAGCAGGTTTTGTGTCTACTGGAGAGATATTTGTTACCATTCCTAAAATTTATGTTGCTGTTATGTCGTAATCGTTTCATTTCGTTTCATTAGCTAATATTTATGTTGTGTTACTATAGAGTAGAGCAAAAGTTATCTAAAGCTATTTCAGTAGTCCTCGCAAGTAGCACACTTAAAGCAATTGCACTTGTAGTTATCACAACAGAGATTTTTTGATAATATAAGCACCCCTTGTACTAGCTCCAGTCGGATGGACCCCATATTTTAACATACCGATCATCCCCAACAGAACACCACAATTTGCCATAATCCTTGGATCCATGCTTGGCTCTGCTTCCGTTGCGGTTCCAGTCAACAGAGTTACACAAACCGTTATGTCCCTTAATTCTCGTGATGAGCTGGCCGGTATGAAGTTTCCAGAAATAGATATAGCCATCATCAGAGCCAGACATCACTAACTCCTCTTGATCTGTATCTTCTACAAGGTATCCAAATGCTGACCGGACGATATAGGAACTCTGCGAATGACCAATGAACCTACGAAAAAGAATAGGTTTCTGTGGATTCTTACTATCACCCTGTGATAAACCAGAAATATCCCAAACTTGTAGCTCTTCTGGCGCCGAGCTCAATAGGAAGTATTTTCCATCGTTGGAAACGGAACATGACGTCAAACGACCTCTGACAGTGATAGATGCAAGCCTTTTGGTAGTGGCTTCCTGGTTCAATAAGTCTGGGATCCTGTAGAAGTGGATCTGGCGATCGTTGTTAGCTGTGATCAACACCTTTCCATCGGGAGAAATCGACAAGTCGTTGATTCTGTTGAAGTTGTTTTCGAGTTTTTTCTTCATCGACGACTTTTCATCTTCTTTAGACTTGGACTTGATGCCAGCGGAAGATCCCTGCTCTTCGTCTCCAAATACTACGTTGTCCTCTTCTTCCATCATCATAACGTCACCTGACTTGCTGTCATCACTTCTCAACTTGGCGAGTTCGGCTTCTTCGCCGTCAAGTTCATCGAGTAGCTCGTTGTCGTCGTCGTCGTCTTCGATATTGCCATAGAAGTCAAAGAGCTCTACTCCATCGACATCAAACGCCTTTAATACCTTATCAGGCAGACCGATGATGAACTGTGGTCTTGTACTTTTGGCATTCAACCCGGACTTAGGCAAGAATTCGCAAGTCCAGGTCTTGATGTCTGGACCCAATGTGAAGCAACTAAGTAACTTGAACTCATCGTCAGATGCAGCAGTACCAGATTCGTCCATGGAACGTGTAATTCGCTTCTTGGACGAATGGTGCAACTGTGATACAGACCATATTCTCACTACAGTGTCCATACTACAGCTTACAATGTACTGTTCATCAGGGTCCCAGCAACAGTAAATCACAGCTCTTGTCTTTCCTCCAGAAGGTTTGGTAGAAAAAGGAACAAAAACTTGTCCGTCGATCGCAGGCGTAGACTCCAACAGCTTTAACATCTCAAAGTTGTTGTGGACATCGTAAATGATGAGTCTTCCATCAAGAGAACCTGTAGCCAAGAACCGACCCAGAGGAGAAAACCGCGTGAACCACACTTCATGAGAATGAAACATTAAGCTGTGGATCAACGTGCTGGGGAAGTAGTTTACCTTGAAGAAATGGTCCATTTCACGAGGTGATTTTCCCAAGAGAAATGGTTCATTCTTCTGATTCAAACGTTTGTTAAACTCGACTTTCGTACGTGGCGGTAAGTAGAACGGATTCTGCATCTTCTGGTACGCGAGGGCCTGGTTGATTAACGTCTGTAAGTAATTGCTGGGGATGTTATATACTTCATCAAAGCTACGTAAACGATCGTTCAAGCGAAATATCTTGCCCAAGAATGTTTCTATCAATATACTACGCAACTCCAGCAAGGGATTGGTCGCTCTAACATTCACATTAACGGGGAAACCAAAGAAGTACTTGGAGTTGAGAATTCTGTGGACAAGAGTGAGACCGGGCTCGATTTTGTCTGACACCAACAGTAACAATAACGTCGACTCTGATTCTCGAGTCAACTGCGAAAGAAGTTCGGATCCAAATATGGCGGCCAATCCGCTGGAATCTGGGTTTGCATCAGGGAATTCGTCCGTCGAATAGTATTCTTCATCGATGGACTCTACGGGCTCCATTTTTGTTTGGGGTTTCTTCTCTTCGATATTCATTTTGGCTGTGATATGATCCAAAACAGGCATAAGCTTCTCTCTTAAATATGCCAACATCAAGTTCTGGTCAACCGGTGTAGCTGGAGAAGAGTTTGGAGCCGAGTGTGAAGATATCAACAGTTCGAAAAAAGAGTTTCTTCTCACCAAATAGAGAACTATAAGAACAACCACCTTGGGATCAGGCGACTCGACAAGGAGCTCTTCGAAATTCACTTGATGATTAGCTCCCGTAGCATTGGAGGTTTTATTGGCAGCCTTGTTAGTGTTAACATTACTGGTCTTTGTGTTGCAAATGCTGGTGTCGGAGCAGCCAGATTTGCTTTTACCATTGGTACTAATTTCTCTAGTTTGAATGGAATTAGAATTCTTATTGTTGAAATTCAGCAAAACTGCAACTAAATACGACTCGATAGTCAAATAGTTACCAGCACGTAATTCTCCGTTGAACCATTCAATCATGGCTATCTGGTCATTTTCTTCTGGGACTGAGTCTGACGAAGCCGAGGAAGTGAGGCGAGACTCTATGATGGACCGACCTAGTTCGTCTGCCACTCGGCCGTAGCCCAACTCGTCGAGCGACTTCTGGATCAATTGCAACACAAACTCTTCTGAAGCCATTGTTTCGTTGTAGAAGAAGATGTAGTGGTATTGTTCAGTAAGTTCTGGGGATGCCAGATAAGGTAGATCGTGATGTCGCAGAGTCGCAATGTCGCAGTACGCGACAACTGAAAAGAGGGAGACCGTGTGAGCCAAGTGTCGCGATCATTCATATTTCACGTGAGATGTCATGTGACACCAAATATTTTATTTTTGCAGATTGGGACCGTACTGCATAATTATATGCAATGAGGACTTAAAGATATAGAATACGAGAGAATAGGAGAATGATACGAGAAAATAGGATATTGATATGGAGACAGGAAAGATATAGATAAGGAGAAGTAGGCTGGGGCCTTGAAAGAGACGCAAATTCAGGTGGCAAATGCGCAGTTTAAAATATAAATATTTCAGTTCGGACCGAGACCGATCGGTAGGCCCCATTGGCTCACTGAGAAAATGAGGCGGACGGTGAGACCAGGAAGGAAACAAAAAGGCTAAAGCAAAAGAAGCGGCAAATTCAAAATTCAATATCCACCTGAATTGAGAATTCGTAAAGGTTGCTGCAGCAGCAACAGAAATTGTAATAGAAATTGTCGACGTAAAAAGGTGAAAGTAGTCACCGATAGGAATAAGCAGGATTCGCTAGGAAGCCTTCTTTATGCGAGTCACGTGCTGCGATCTTTGAGATTGAGCTTGGGCTAAAAGAGCTAGTAACCAAAAGGAGAAGTCCGGGGATTTGCCGTTTGAGATGACCAACTCAAGCGACAAATCCAGGAACTGACTCAGAACTACGCCTCTTGTTGAAGGGTCGTAAAAAATAACTGGAAGGGATCCTCCTGGTTAACAATGGGTAGAGTTTTACCATTAGTCACGAACGGGGCCGGAGAATCCTGGTCTCGCCGTACCGTGTGTAGGATTAGTAATTTTTCTCGCCTCGTATTCTGGCGGAGTTAATCCGTGTTGGAACGGCGGCGGTGTAAAGCCGTAGCCGCTACTGTTTGTGTGAAATGGCGAGCATCAAGGCTACTGTAACCGGAGCCAATCTGGGAAAGCCAATCTGGGAAATTGGGAAAATCTGGAGAGGCATAGAGTTGGTGAAGAAAAATGTAGGAAAAGGTTTCGCTGGCTGATCCGCTTATGTCAGCGCACAAGTCAGGAAATAGAAGCAACAGATCTATATACAGGAATAGACGCCAACGGCGGGAGAAATACAGAACTTTCGTCAAAAAATTACTGACACATTGCAGACACTTCAGATGCATTCAGACAAAAAGGAAAATAAATAGTGACTCAATTAGTAATTAGTACAGACAGTTGCTTCCACAATCGTCAGCACTTGTTAGCACTTGTTTTTTTCTGCTAATAGAAACTCACAATGAAGTCAGAGCCATTATTTCTGACAAAAGTGGCAGAAAGAATTGACTGGCAGACCAAACTGTAGCCAAAGTGCAGAGAGACAGCTGTACAAACCGTAGAAAAACTACAGAGTAACTGTAGACAAAAAAACTGTTTCAATCAGCTCCAGAGAGTAAACTCCACACAAAACTCTATTTTCTGCTCCATTGTCCTCTGACAACGTTTGCGTCACATATTCCAGATCCTCCCCCTGAACAACAATCATTCCGTATTATGTCTGATCCTGGACCCGCCGTTCGACTACCGCCGCAAGAGCGTATGGTATCTTTCTCGAGCATGCCTCGTATGTACTTCCCAAACGGGAGTTTCCGTAGACGCAGACACTGCGATTGTGCACCATGCACCAATAACAAAAAAAATTCCACTTGCTTCTCTGGGCTCCATAAATAAAAGCGGGTTTGCTTTTGGTGGCAAAATTCTTTACTCCATCTGTATTTCTGTTTTCAGGTTTAACCATTTTCACTACGTCTTCAAGCACAAAGGCTGGCATTGGCGTCGCTCACCGAGTCCCGTGACGTTACCCTCTACTCTCCCATCTCTTCCCAACGCTTCCATCCATGGCCCAATAGCCATGTCTACTAAGAAGCGCAATAGAGCCACTAAGGTGTGCGACTTCTGTAGAAGGCGCAAAGTCAAGTGTGATTTGGGAAACCCCTGCTCCACCTGTGTTAAGTATGGTCACCGCAATTGCCGCTACAAGGAACAAGACATCGGAGCCGACTCAGACTTTAAAGTTCAGGACCAGTTGCTCCAGCTAAAGGAGAAGTTGAGGCTGCTCGAGGAGTCTGTGAATCAGAACCTGGCCTTCAGCGAGTACCAGAAGGAAAAGAGCAGCATCAGCAGCAACAGTAGCAGCAGTAGCAACATTAATAACTATAACAGTAGTCGTAACATTTCTAGTAACAACAGTGTTGACAACAATAACAGCATTAATAGCAAGATCAATAACAATCTGAACAACAATCTTAGCAACATTAACATTAATAACAATCTTAATAACAATCTTAACAGCATCAATAGCAATCTTATTAACAACCTTAATATTGACAAAGAAGACTACACCAGCAACAACCCCAAACGACCACATCACACGAACAACAATTCTTGTCCATTTGAGAATCCCGGTTTTGGACCCTTGGATATTCGCAGCGTCTTAGGTAGCAACCCCATAGCATCAGATCAGGATGTAATCAATTTCTACGAAGGATACTCATCAGTATACGACAAGGAACCAATTAGAAGACGCCATTTTGGACCCATGGCATGGGTCTCGTTAGTAAAAGTGGATAATTGTAGTGGCAAGCTCTGGGATTATCTTCATTATATCAAGAACGCGACTAAGGATTTCAGGGGATCCAAGTTTAACGCCGAGATATTGAGCAAGGTAGACGTTTTCCCCACAGCCAACGCAGTGGACCAGGATTTCCGTGAAAAGGTTACTGAAGATGAAGGGTTCAACGAAGTAAGACCATATAAAGATGTTGCCTATACGCTCTCACCGGGAAGCAACAAGTTTTCTCTTGACAATAAGCATTCTCAGGATACTTTGAACGAGAAGGCCAAGAGCTTGGGCTTGATGTTCTACCAAGGGGGATTGGACGAAGAGTTGGCGTTGATCGAGAAGATCCGCTTGGTCTTGCCCAAACGTAGAGTCGTATGGGTATTATACAAACGATACTTCACTCACTTGTATCCGGTCTTGCCTTTGCTTGACGAAGTCGTCTTCAAAGAAAAGATTCAGAAACTCATAGGCAAGGAAAGCTATGTTGATGAAGATGTCAAAGTCCAAGTAGAAATGCGATTGGATTTCGCTCAGTTGGGGTTGTTGCTCATAGTACTTCGGTTGAGCTACTTGACGTTGTTCACGAACGTTTCTTCTATTAATGAAGCCAACTTAATTCTGAGCGACCCATCTCCAAGGGCACAGGAAATCAAGTACTTGTTGAACAATCCCATCAATATCGACGTTATAGACGTGGCTCAGAGCTGTCTCAACCAGTTCAATCTCATGAAGAATGTCAACATGACCACCATGCAATTGGCCATGTACATGAGGATCTACCATATGTATGCCCCCGAAGAAGGTGATGGTATCGATGGTGGAGATGCCCAGGTGTTTAATGCAATGTTGATCCAAATGGCTTACTCTCTAGGCTTACATCGTGAACCAGACAGATTTACAAAAGAATTGAACGACGAAAAGACGAACAATCTTGGAAGAAAGATATGGTATATGTTGTTGGTGTTTGACATGAACAACTGTATGGCTAATGGTACTCCTATGAATGCGCGCGACTTGTCTTTCGACACAGTATTCCCTTTTTATAGACCAGGAAACGAAAACGTCATAGATGTGGAAGTAGAAAAAAACGTTCAAAGTTCATTCAGCCGTTTCACTAATATATACGCGCCCATGACAGAAATTCTCGACATGATTGTCAAAGTCAAGGGAGGTGTCAAGATGACGGATCTTGCTAAGAAATTGTCGTATATGGAGTCTCACTTTGTAGAGGAGTATGGCAAGATTGGCAATCATTTTGATGTTGGAAACTTGACCCAATTTGAAGTATTCCAGACAACTTTGAAAGTCAAAATCCATCTTACTTCCAATATGTTTGTTGTCACGATTTTTTTCCATATCTTCAACTACTACGAGAAGAAAGGATTTTCTGACTTGGCCTTCTTTTATCTCAAAAAGATTTTCTTGATTGCAATCTTAGACTTGATGCCTTTCTATTCTGAATTTTTGGATCGTTCCCATGTAATATTCAAGAATTCAACGGATTTGAGCATCACTCCCGCTTTTGAAATGGTGACTCATAAAACTCTTATTGTATTGATGAGCATACTATTGAGATTCAGATTTGCTATCAAGAAAAACCAAGATTGTTTTGATCACAATATGAAATTGATCGAGGATATCGGCTATAAGATCCATTGCGACTATTTGATCAAAGTTAAGGGTCTTCTCGAGAAGTGCTTAGGAGTTTTCAGAGAGAGTATCGCCAGGTTAAGTCATAGGTACTACTATTCGTGGAGGATAACAAAGGCACAGAACTTCTTGAACAGCCTTTTAACCAACGACCAGTTCTACGAGATTTACGCTCCACACAGGCTTGATATTAAGTTGGTATTCACTAATCCAATGTTGGAAGAAATGACCAATATCCTTGAAACGGCTTTATACAAAGTGAAGGAACACAAAAAGGCACAAAAAGGCAATTATCGTGCTACTAACGCTGAACCAGCAGTCAAGAAGGATGATACAAGCTACACTGTTAGTGGATCTGTTGGGCTGGCAGATGGTCGGTGTAATTCATATGATGATCGTGACAAGACTACGCCAACTTTTTCGAGCACGTCCGTTGGGTCGACTACCTCTAATGACAATTACATTGACGGAGAGTACATGCCCAATGACCAGATTGACTCCATTTGGTTGCAGATGATGTCGTTGAAGAGTCAAGCGGCTGACCCGACGGCGAACCTCAACACTCCTGCTCCCATTGGAATGGGCATTCCTGGTTCAAGTATGTACGACGCGTCGGGAACGCCTGGGGCGCCCCCTGGTGGAGACATGGGTCCCTATCTTGAAGCGGATAACCTCAACTTCTATCAGCGAGACGATTTCTTTGCCAGCATGCCTCTTGAAGAGATTTTCAAAGATTTCAGCTGATATTTCTGAAGTTTTTTCCATGACTTGTTTTACTATTGCTTTTCAAACTAGAATTTATCAAAAAAATCATCAAAAAGACTAAAAAAAGAATGCTACTTGAATCCAGGAGGTATACTCCAGATTTTGTAAATATTATTGTTTATTAACTTGTAAATAGAACGATTGTGAATGAATGCATGTCTATGTAAATGAAGTTTATGTAAGTGGGATAATGTCTGTAGTACTATCTAATTTCCCATAAAAGGATGTGGCCATCAACCGGACTTCTGTAGAAAAGAGAATGCTTGCTGTCGGAGTGGATACTAACTATTATCCACGGCTGTTCTCGGATATAGAGAGTTAAGAACTTGGAGTGAATGTTCTTCAATGTCAATTTTTCAGGATTGTGTGAGTACTGAGAGTAAGGCAGAAGTTGTGGTACTTTGTACGAGCTTATATAATCTTCTACCAGGTTATACGCATTCAACTGTGAGCTTCCCAAGGCCAACATAGTAAGGTATTCATAGAGTTCTGCAGTGTCTTCAGAATCCAAAGTCTGAATAGTAGCGCTGAGTGGATCCAAGTTTACGAGACCGGAATTGATTTTTGATAAATCGACCGTTGCAGTTTTTGTTGAAATGTTTTGAATTGGAAAATTGAACGTGGAAACAGTTAAACATGTGTACACGTTGAATATAGTCTGTATGATATATTGGAGCTCGCTGAAGATATCTAGATGGTTATTGGCTACCCGAAGCTGGATCGTGATTTCATAATTATACGCCACAAACTGTTTTGAACCGTGGCCGACCTTTGACTCTCTGATCTTTTTCAATACGACATTGGGGACATTGACCAAGTTGGGCACTTTTTGGAAGATTGATTCGCTCACAATGATTTTGAGAATAGAGTTTTTCAATGTGAGACTATTACTATTCGACAACTCTCCTCCCGTGTTATCCGATACAGCTCGAAGATAAATGGCCGACTTATTCTCGTCAAATTGTGTATAATCCAATTGCGATAGTATCTCCAACAATGGGATATCTGAACCATCAGAAGATTTGTAGAATTTTACGAGATTAAGGTCGATATTGGGTTCTAAGGTGTCCGAGGAGAGAATGTGAGCCGAATTTATGAAACAAGTTGATCTGAGAGCAGACTCTACTGACTTTAAGATGTCGCTTCCGTTTCCTGACGTCACATGACAGTGTTGCGACGACATGGTGTTGGTATAGAAAAGGATGATTATAGTTCGAAATGTTAGCCATTTTGACATGGTGATGGAGGAGTGTATATAAAACTCGGTGTACACTCTATGTTTTCAGAATTGGTAGGGCACACGAGAGATTGGACTAACCATTAGCAAGAATGTACAAGGCTTCTACAATTATGAATGTATAATGTTCAATTGTTGTATTAATATGCTCTCCTCTATGAAATTAAATTATTTTTAGTTTCTTGTGACAAATTCAAGTTTTTCAATTTGAGTTGCCCAATTTTTCGCAGTTATTTTACAAAATAGAACATACTACTTGAAGAACAATATAGTAGATAACATTTTAAGGATAGAGAAATTTGTAAAAACAATTAGCATAGAATGAACTCGATTAACTTCGTTTGCTGTATTCCTCTAATTTGAAACATTCCTCTCATTTCATCCCTTGCATAATAATACTAGCTCATTTCCCTTTAATTGCACAAGAAATTTACAAAATTCTCCATAGAAAACTCAGTTTTAAGACATAGTATTAGTACCTGGAAAAAGAAACCGATTCACGCGGAATACATATATATTTGCTGATTTTATTGCAACCTACGGCACGGAGTTGCAGCCATTTCGTCTCCAGTCTATCTGCTCTACCGCAAATGATGCTACACACTATCAGTCACGTGACAACTTAAACTTAACTAGAGCTGCAGAGTTGGCCCATTTAGCGAGTGATGGCGGTCTCCTGCACATTATGAAGCCCTCGTGGCCCCCAATTTATCCTCTGTGGAGCATGTTGACAATTAGAGTAATTGATCTCGTTACTGTTAACAGAGGGGTGGAGAAAGCCACTCCTGATCTGGCGACGAGCGGCGGGAAATGCGGTATGGCGAGATCTTCTTTGTTTTCCAGTTGAAATTCTTGTTCTTTATGTAGCTAGGAAGATTCGGCGTAGCGATCGCATCAAGTACATGCGATTTTGGAGCCGAGAAGTTGTCTGCAGCAGAAGTTGCCGTACCAGATGTGGTGTCAGGAGAGGTCAAGTTTGCGACAGAATTAGGGAAGGAGAAGAAAAAAATAGTGAGACACGGAGATATTCTCGCGAGCCTGTCCCACTCAAATAGCGAGACCTGTAGGGAGAGATTATTTTATTTTGGGGCATTTTTTTAGTGTTACGAGGGGAGACAAGACTTGGTTGTAGCCTACAATGGCATAAAATCCACAAGACAATTCGGAATAAATAGCAGATAATAAATTACAGACCAGATCAGTTTACCGTAGAATACTCTTTCTTTCTGTTTGCCTTTTATCGTTGGTGGTAAAAATCTGAACACCATTTAGAATCTCAGATCTTCAGACTTTCACAGTAGTCCATCGCCTGAGTCTCATTGCGACTGGAGAAATTCTCGCTACAGTTTTCGTTTTCTCGGTAGATTCCATCGTTAGCTGGCAAGACTGTGCACCGAGAAATTTCACCTCAGAGCATCGCTCTTCTCCAGGCAGCTCAACCTATTCCCATCTTACAATAAAGAGAATTTCCTTACCGAACGAGTCTCCTTCGAAGAAGTCAACTTCGCCGTCATACTTGAGTTTTTGCCAGGTCTCGATTTGTCAAGTCCTCCAATCTTTGTTGATAAGGCATTTTGACTAGGGTATTTTTTCTCTCGCTACGATTTCTAGATTCTTCAAACTTTTCACCACCACCAGAACTATCAATACCAGCGCAACCATGCTACAGTTCCATTACATGGCTCCATGGGTGCCCGGATTTAATCATGCGGTGGAGGCCGAGTTGCTTGCCACAGAAAACAAGCCGCCGTTCACTGCGTTCCAGTTGGCTACCATCGACAACAAGTCGGACTTCCCCAAAAACAGAACCCTCGTGTACAGAGGCTTTCTCTTTGACGACAAGTCCAATAGCACATTGACTTTCACTACCGATAAGCGGATGGATAAGTACGACGAGCTTCTGCACAACGACCGCTTTGAGGCTGTTTTCTATTTTGGCAGAACCAAAAAGCAGTTCCGTTTCCGTGGCAGAGCCCGTATAATCGACGATGTCTATAGACCCAATATCGACTTGGCTTCTATCCAGCCTAGTACTATTCTCGAGAACAACCACAAGAAGTCGCTCAAAAGGGCAAAAGAATATGACAACTCCGACTCGGAGTACATAGAATCTGAAAACGACGACGACCACGGCAACAGTAGTCATCAACATCACCACTACCAGCATCACCATCACCAGCTTAACCACAGTCACCAACACAACAATAATAATAACAATGCTAACAGTGTTAGTAATACTAAACAGCATATCTATAATCCCCAGAACGTGCCCATATCGTGTAGTTTGTTGTCACCCTCGTTGTTGTCACAGTTCAACAACGACTCCACCAGCGATTTGGCATATCTGACATTGAACGAATTATCGCATTTGCTGTACTTCCCTCCCACCGAGCAGGAATGGAGTGATGAAATCGAACGTCAATGGAACGGCTTATCCAAAGGGTTGAAAAAGTCGTTCAGAAAGCCTCCGCCTTTGACTCCGTTGACCGACGAACACGTTAAGCTTATGGACTCTATCAACAGAGGTGTAGATGGCAAGAAGGACGACCATGGTAAAAAGAACTTTGCAGTAGTAGCCATGTTCATAGACCGTGTAGACTTGGTCGAGCTAGACAAGGACAGACGGTACATCTACGTCAAGGACTCGCACCAGTTATGGAGCGAGGAAGAGGTTTGTCCCTGAGTCGTTTGATTAGACGATTCATGTTAATGATTATAGACTACGTCATGTATATAGAAATGTAAGCCAGGTATGGAAATCAATGGAGTAGAGGAAGTAGAGAGGGAGAAGTGAAAGGAAACGTAGATGAGAGACAATAGAAGATACAAGCTGGTGAAAATTATAATCGCTAGTCCATGAATGGTCAAGAACTGAAGACATGAACAAGAACCCATAGCGAGACGTATACTGAGTTCTATATTGAGCCATTGTAGGGAATACATGAAGACAGATACAATGCTATATATACAAAGAGAGAATATATCAAGCAAAACTTGTAGAGCCATAGATCCATAGATCCAATAGTGAAGCCATAAAAAATCTAGATGTTCATAATTAAAATATAATACCATACAAATGGAATCACCACCACACGCTATACTCATTTAACACCAATAACGAAATAACGGCTACGATGCTACCATTCCTACAGGAGAAACACGAACAATCAATCGAACCAAAACACAAACACAACACTACACACAAAACGTCTGATTGATTGCAAATCAACGTCAAATCAAAAGATTAACAGGGCCAAAATGTAGCCTATCACTTCCGTTAGGAGGACTATCCTTAACAAGTAGGACTACTGCTGGAATTACCATTAGCACGTATAGGACTTCTGGCACAGCAACTCAACTGATAGTTCTACTAGAAGCCATTGGCATACTAGTAGTTAACGATCTTTGTTTTCACAACCAACATCAGCTCACAGCTGGGCGACTGAAGAAATTGTATAAACGATCTGCAAAGCTCCACTCGGCAATTGCTCTTTTCAGAACGCACTCCTATTGGTCAGATCTCATCACCCCCATCAGCCACAAGTGAATGGCATTGCTTCCAGGAAAATTTAGGAGGAATTGCCCTAGTTCCAGAATTCAAACGCTTTTTTTCGCCAGCATGACACTACGAGTACAAGATTAAATACTGCGGCGTGGGTGCAAAATGCGACATGGGCGCCATATGCAAGCAAACTCGCAATCCCTCATTTCTCACAAGAAAACAAACATAAACACCACCAATTCTCATCATGGGAAAATTTATAAACAAACCTTTTTCTTCTTTCTGGTTTTTCCTGTTTTCCACAACTCCTAGTTACCAATACAACTACTACCACTCTGTAATTTATACGCCATGTCTCCAAAGACCAAGACCGCTGCCGCTGCTGCCGCCCCTTCCAAGATCACCTACAAGGGTAAGTAGACTTCAGCTTCATTTCCGAGTTTCTGTCCCCTCTCTGGCCATGCCGTAGTTGAGCCAGATTTTCACACAACAAAAACGATTACTACATAGATGTAATGGATCGTATACGAGATCACCGTACTAACATTGTTATAGACATGATCAAGTCTGCCATCGTCACCTTGAAGGAAAGAAACGGATCTTCGTAAGTGTCTTCTATTTTTTTAGATTTCAGGAGTGAGGTCATTCGCCAAAACACATGCCCATCAGAACTATCAAATTTTTTGCTGTAAATCCAGCAAAAAATCAACATAGTGACTAGTCAAAGTCCGCACCAACATTTGCAACAAACAATTGTAGCAATTGACCACAATTGCCTTGTTGCTGCCTGTATGAGAGGGCAGTGTAGCATCACACAACACTCAAGCAATAATAACCTTTTTTCAGGTATACTAACACTTCATAGCCGTCAAGCCTTAAAGAAATACGTCCAATCCAACAACGACACAAAGACTGTCAACTTCGATGCCTTGTTCAACGCTGCCTTGAGAAAGGGTGTTGAGTCAGGTGACTTCTTGCAACCAAAGGGCCCATCTGGTCCAGTCAAGCTTGCCAAGAAGGAGAAGCCTGCCGTTCCAAAGGTCACCAAGAAGGCCCCAGTCAAGAAGGAAAAGCCAGCTGCCCCAAAGAAGGCAGCTCCTAAGAAGGCAGCCCCAAAGAAGGTTGTCAAGAAGGCCGCCCCAAAGAAGGCAGCTCCTAAAAAGGCCGCCCCAAAGAAGGCAGCTCCTAAGAAGGCAGCTACTAAGAAGGCTGCTTCAAAGAAGGGTTCTAAGTAAATAAGTTGTTGACAAGACTTGATTTCCTGTTTGTATATTAGTGCTGGGCATAAAAAAAGCAGTTCAAAACTTATACTTTTCCTTCTTTATCGTACACTATTTGATGGTGTTTTCTTCTTTACCACCAAGCTAGAGTTACTTGCTTGTTTCTACGTGTGTGTTGTTGTCTATTATTGTTTTATTAATACCTAACTACTGTCGACAAAGACTAATTGCTCTATTTTTGTGCCTGTCTCCTTCTCTGTATCTCTTTCCACTGTTGTTTATACTCTATTATGTATTGTTATTATTATAATAGCTGTTGGTGGGTTTATCAGTAAGTGTGTATTTTTAGTAAATGAATAGTTAGTTTTGCAAAATGTAGGTGCCCAATCAAGTAAGTCATCGCAATTAACGCTTTTGTCGTATTTATCTATGTTTGACCGAATCAAATAGCTATGCCTACGCATTCATTAACTTGCTTGATATGGATTTTGCAATGTTTACATTTTAAGAAAATGTATACAGGAAATACATAAACTCATGCAACCTAACCTTTTTTCGTGTTCGCGTCTTGATGTTGATGCGACATTTAGCGACATCTAAAAATCTCATATCTCTATCATGAACTATATGGTAGAGCTTTACGAGAAAGTCTTTCAAATATTCTTCCGTTATAGACACCTCATGACATTAATACATTAGATATTCATCTCAGAAACTCCTTTATAAGTAAAATCAAAATTTTCACTCATATTTATATTATTTTTCATTTTACATGTCTGAGATCAAACCTACCATAGCCATCATAGTGGCAGCACTCAAGCCAGATCTTGCCATAGGATTCCAAGGTAAAATGCCTTGGAGATTACGGAAGGAGATCCGCTACTTCAAGGACGTCACTTGCAAGACTTCAGATCCTTCTAAAATCAATGCTGTGGTGATGGGGCGAAAGACGTGGGATTCGATTCCAGCTAAATTCAGACCTTTACCAGACAGAATCAATATTATACTCTCACGGTCGTTCCAGAACGAAACTGTCGAAACCAATGTCATCCACGCCAACTCCATCGTAAACTCACTCAGTCAGTTACAGCCAAACGTTGAAAGAGTCTTCATTATTGGAGGAGCAGAGATCTACAATGAATTGATTAACGATTCGAGAGTAACCCATTTACTTCTCACAGAAATCGAAAACACCAACAAGGACAACGACATCGCTGTAGATACCTTCTTGAAGTTTCCGTTGTATACCACAGATTCACAATGGAGAAAACAACCGAAGCTGGAGTTACAGAACTTCATAGGCTCATCCATAGTCGTAGAAGATGACATTACCGAAGGTGAGTTCAAATATAATTATACGTTATGGAAAAGGAAGGCCACATAAATGTCAATTTTTGATAGCTAGATAACGTTTTCAGGTATCACTATATACTCTCATTAGTATCAGATTACAGTATAAATATATTACTATGTGCATTACTATTAGAAAAGTTTTATTAACATCGTTACTTACTATTTTTCGTCATTAGTTTTGGTCGTCGTTTGACTTCTTGTTCTTCAACAATTCCGAATCGAACACCCTCATTCTATCAGTGATCCTTTCGTCCACTACTAAGTCTTGCACCCATTCGGAGTTTTTATCGATTCCCTTGGCAACCCACTTCTTGGGCCATTCTACTTCTTCTTCTTTAGCCAGGAGAATATCCTTGTACTCATATGGACGAGACAAGTTGTACACAATAGATGTGGTTCTGCGTCCGAAATCATCAGCCAATCTTCTGGTGGTGAAGTATTTGTAGATCTTCTTGGGGATTTTCAGGAACCCCGTCAACTTGGGAATAGGATAGACATAAACCGGCTGTTCAAACTCCACAGGAACATTCTTGTCATTCAAAACAAGGCTGGCCATGTTCAATTCGGGAGCCAATTGAGCCGCAGAGTACTCTGGAGGCTGGATGAATGGTTTAGTTACAGGAGAAAGTTTCTTGGTTCCAGCTTCATCATCGTCGTCATCAAGATCTTCTGCCGCTTTACCTTCTTTAATTCTCTCTTCTTTTTCTTTTGCTTTGGCAATAATTGCTTGTTCTTCTTCTTCAATCAATGCGTTGGGCTTCTGCAAAGGTCCTAACAAACCTTCGTGAACTCCAGTAAGGTATTCCTTGTATGCTCCTCTTCCGATGCAGATTACACCACCAGCTTCTTCGGGGTTGGTTTCGTCATCAGATTTGACCACTTCAATAGGCTTAAACACACGGTACAAACCCATGACGTCCTTGGGCTTGTACAACTCCGATCTGTTAACAAGCAGGTCATCTTCAATTTCGCTGCCCTTCGATTTCCTCTGGAACAACTTGACCGTTTTACCACTGGCAAACGACGTCCAGGTCTTGAGATTCGTGTCCCCTGCCCCAGAATTCGTATCAACACCATCTACATCCGAAGCTAGACGATCTAACCTCATCTGTCTGATCTTCTGCGCTACAGCCTGACGAATATCTCCTTGTCTTGACTCGCTGAAAATCTCATAGTCGAGGGAAGCAGAATTCAAAACCGGTTTGATGAATTTTCTGAACAAACGTAAGGATTCGTCCAAGAAATCGTCCGGAGGAGGTGCAATATAAATTGTCAATTTACGAGGAGTTCTGTCTTGAGGATATACCTGTTTGCTCAAATGCTCTACTTCAGCCATCCACTTTTTTCTCACTTGCTTCTGCTCATACTTGTCGTACGCTATACCTCCACCAATAGAAGCTAAAACAGTCCAGAAAATCATCCAGTTTCTGGAAGGAAGCGAAAATCTAGGAATGCCCATCATTCTTAAGGCTGGATTCTTCCATTGCTTCTTCTCTACCTTTTCCTTTGCGGTAGCAACAGCCTTCTTGCCCAAATCTTCGACCTTGGAAACAGAAGACTCAGGCGTCTGACCAGCTTTATTTTCGCCCGACATTGCTGCTAGTGAACTTGGAATCCTGGGCTAGATTTAGTTGTAGACATCATTGATCGAGCTCTGAATAATTTTACATAAGGAAGATTTCTCAACATTGGTCGTGCATAGACAACTTTTCACAGTCACGTGGGAATATTTGATTTTGCACCCATTCTGTATTTAAGCATGAACCTTCTCTTGCCTAGTTTCATTCTCGATTTGACGATTCTCTTAATAACTTCTTATTATTTCTGTTGAACTTACTACCTATGTCGTATTTGTGTTTTTTTTTAATTCACCATTTATATACACACATTTTACCTACCTTAAGAAGTTCTTCAACTCTACCAACAAGTCATCCTTATCAAGATTTTTGCCTATCAAGACCAACTTATTATTCTTGACTCCGTCCATCAACACCCCGCCACTTATGATATCGTAGGTGTCTCTTACCCCCTGCACCACCTTTACATCAGGCAATTCGTCTCCATTCTTCTTCACCAATAAGCCCTTCATTCTGTGGATTTCTATCTCCTTAGAATTGACAAGCTTCTCCCAAAGAACATACTGGAAGAAAGATTCGATCTGGTCAAATTGGTTGTCAGACTTGAAAAATTCAAAATCCAAAGTCACAGTGGTGATTCGGCTATCGTGAAAGGAGACCTTGTCCTTTACATTTATGGACTTCTGCAATTTTTCTACGTTCGGCTCAAAAGCATGGAGGTCAAGGATCTTGTCTAGATCGATATCACCAAAACTAGTGGTGTGTATTGGCGAACTAAGATTGATGTCTCTGATTCTTTTGATGATCTGTTCGAGGTCGACATCACTATGTTCGAGTCTATCAATTTTGTTGACCAAAATCGTGTCGGCCAATGCAATTTGCAAATGAGCTGTGGTTATGCCTTCGCTGAGCTTAGAAGCCTCTGCTGCAATTTCCTCTTCAGTCAAGTCCTCATTATTGGGTGTTTGCAACTCAAGCAAATGCTTGTGCTCTCGGTGCCAATGTCCGCCAACATCATCTAAGCAACGAACAATATGTTCCGAGTCTACAACCGTGATTATTCCGTCTATATAGATGTTGGAGGAGAGCCCCTGGTCAATCCAGAACATCTTAGCGATAGGTGCAGGATCAGCGATGCCCGTTGTTTCCAACAAGATATAGTCAATCTTGTCTCTGGAGTTTTCGATCAACTGTTCAATGGCAACAACTCCGTTATCCTTGACGGTACAGCACAAACAGCCGTTTCCCAAATCCAACCATTCCTGTATCGACTCGTTCTTTTCTGCGTCTTTAATGGTGATGGATTTTTCAATAACCGAAGAATCACCAAATTCATTCAATATGATAGCCAACCTCTTCTTCGATCTCTTTCCTATCAGCTCCAAGAGTGTCGACTTGCCAGACCCTAAATAGCCGGTGATAATCGTGATGGGGATCTTTCTTTTTGCCTCTATACCGTTCTCGGAGTCTGCTGCTGTAGTACTAGATGATAGGGACTGTGGAGTAGAACTGGTTTTGAGAGTAGCGACATCTTCCGATAAGCTATTTTGTGGTTTGGTCTGAAGTTGTTGATGTTTCGGCTTCACATCTGAAGCTTCATCCAAATCAACCACTAATTCCGGTATTTCGTCCATGTCTTGGCTTTGAATTTTGCAATCATTGAAATTTTCAACAACTAAATATATTAATTCTATTTTTTTTGCCATAGTAGCACCGCACTTGCCTTCTGTCCCTACGGCGGTGCGGCTCTAGAAATGTCGCACGATAACCGAAATCTTGCCGTAGCTTTCGGGCATATATTTTGTGGCCCGCAATAGTAATTAGGTGGGGAATTTTTCAGTCGATTTCAGCTTCAACTTTTCACTATTTTCATATCCAATTATTCTTTGACAACTTTTTCTTTTGGACGTCATCTCAATACTGTCAGAATGTACAAATTCTACTGGATCATAGATGCGGCCGTTGTTGCTGCAATCGGCTTCTATTTGGTTCTTGCTCCGTATACTAAGGTCGAAGAATCGTTCAACTTACAGGCTGTCCACGACATTCTTAACTATGGGGCACTCCCTTCCCAAACTATCACAGACAACTACGACCATGTTAAGTTCCCAGGTGCTGTTCCCAGAACATTTGTGGGCAGTTTGATACTCGCAGTTATCGTGAACTTCATCAACTCATTCTCCAGAGGTATTTTAGGTGTTGACTTGTTGGCTCCAGAGAAATCACAAACTAACGTGCAATTGTTAGTGAGAGCCATACTAGGTTTAGCAAATGCCTTCGGTTTCTACAAAATTAGAGAGAGCATCAACAAAGTCACCATCACCGATAAAAGGAGTAAAATAAAAGGTGTTATTGGCTTCTGGTTCACAGTTTTGCTTTTGACCCAGTTCCATATTCTCTTCTACTCCACTCGTACATTGCCTAACTTCGTAGCCTTACCCTTTGTATCCATTGGGTTGAGTAGACTTATCGAAGGTGACATTGTTGGACACGCCTGGTTAGCGTTCACAGGAATTGTTTTCCGTTTGGAGGTGGGACTCTTTGCTGTGATCATTGCAGTCGTTTCGTCTTTGGGCTTTGGCCAGTCCTCCGTCTTTGTCAATGGCTTACTGTTGTTTACCGGTTGCAGCTTAGGAGGCTTGATTTCTCTCGGCGTGGACTCCCATTTCTGGGGTCGTCTTGTGGTGCCCGAGATCGAGTCGTTCGTATTTAATGTCGTAGAAGGCAATGCTGCTGAGTGGGGTGTTGAACCATGGTCAGCCTACTTTGGAAAATACCTCTTCCAGTTGTTCAGGCCTCCTGTGGTGCTCTTGTTGGTATTTCCTGGCTTTTCCAGCGATCCAGCAGACGATGGTGTCACTTTTGTAGACCAGGCTCAAAAGAAAAAGGTTGCCCACCCAGCGAGACACTCGTTGAGAATTCTCTTTGTATCTTCTATCTTGTTCATCGCTGCTATGTCATTTCAGCCTCACAAAGAGTGGCGTTTCATCATCTACACTATCCCAGTATTAACTTTGCAAGCTGCCAATGGTCTCACTGGTATTTCCAGAAAGTGGAGCTTAGGTCTCACGTCCAAGCTCTTACTTTTGATTATCGTAGCCTTGTCTTTCCTTGCCTCCCTGTTATCCCTCTTAGCTGGCTATGTGTCACATTTCAACTACCCAGGTGGTGAAGCTTTGACATATGTCAATGAGTATGTCCAACCTTTGTCTTCGGAAAAAGTATTCATTCATTTGGATGTACCGGCCTGTATGACGGGAGTCAGCAGGTTTGGCCAAATCCATTCAAATTTGATCACCTACGACAAGACCGAGGACGCAACAGAGTTGGCTGCTATCTGGTCCCAAATCGACATTCTTGTCACGGCAGTTAGTCCAGCTGAAATCGACAAGAATGTTTGGGAACTCTTGCATTCTTCGCAAGCGTTTTACAGCATGTCAGTGCAACCCATCATTCAGTTGCTTCAGAGACAACAAACTGACAGGACTGCCGTCAAGAACTTTGCGGTCACAGTTGGGAAGGAGCTCGTCCGTGGAGAGTTCTCAACCATCCACACGTTCGTTAGATCATTGTTGTTAACCACTGACTACATCTTTGTATACAAGAGAGCCCAATCGGATCCAAAAGCCAACCATATCGAAGAAGTACGCAGCGAAATTGATGATAGTACCAATGAAGTTAACGAAGAACTTGCTAGCGAACTGGAGAAGTAAGCGAAGTTAAAGCACCAGAAGTTGCCGATGAAGCAGTGGAACCTACCCTAGAAACCTTATACGCAGAAAGCACTATTGAGATTGAATCAGAGTCTTCCGTTGAATTTTCTGAAGAAGGAACAACTGAAAAAGTCACAAGTGCATAGAACTACTAATTTGATCAAGATGATTTATTTGTACATATGCTATCTTTAATGTTACACATTCTTAATATACACTAATTTACATACTAGGCATTGCCAAGATGTTGACTCAATCGTGCCTTTAATCGCGACTCAGGAGAGAAGATGGGCAAGT
Organism: Scheffersomyces segobiensis; assembly: GCA_030564745.1. Lineage (NCBI taxonomy): Eukaryota > Fungi > Ascomycota > Pichiomycetes > Serinales > Debaryomycetaceae > Scheffersomyces > Scheffersomyces segobiensis. The sequence goes on along the minus strand of JAKTZB010000028.1, from coordinate 43,153 downwards.
CATTGTCGGTGGGAAACATGATCGGTGTGATTCTGCGAAGTTGTTTGGCTGTTTCCACTGTTACGTTTTGCGTTCCTTCTGATGAGGATGGATCATTATAGTCCTCAACTTCAGTTCCAGCCGAAAATATTGGCGGATCAGGCGGTAAAATTCTGGAATATCGAGAACGTGACATAATCTTTGAACCGTCATGAATTGAATCTTCCGCTGAAATAAAACTTCTGGAAGTTACATAGTTCCGGCTTTTGTTAGGTGAAGTCTTGGGATTAGAATCCTTAGAGCGACCAAAATGTTTTCTATAGGCATCAATCTTTTCATTCTTCAATCTTTGAGTCGTTTCTTGCAACTTTGTCGGACTTATTCTAGACGGTGTAAGGACAGTTGATTTTGAAAATTGCATCTTTAGCGGCGTGTTGAAATATGATTCTGCTGGGTCCTTTTTCACAGGGCTACTCCGTGGCAATCTTCTCTTAGCCAAAGGTGACAGTGTACTAATGAAACTTGAGTTTGACAATTCAAAACTTGAGACTTCTCGTGATGATATGCCCATCTTCATCTCTTTCATCTTATATATCCATAGATCCAAAATTGTTTTTAAATGAACATTCTCCCATCTCTGAATAAATAAATCGCAACTTTGCTCATTTCGTTTGATGGTCTTGATATATTTCATAGACCAACTACTCAAAATGCTTCGGATTTTCTCGAATTCGCGGTTATCATAAAATTCATTGGCAATCTCGCTGAGATAAATGGATCTGCTCAAGTATTCATTGTACCAGATAAACATACTTTTCTTTAGTAATAGCTTTCTATGAAGATCATCAGCATCTTGTTGCAAACTTTGCTTGCCGATCAAATTGGACGACCAAGTATCAAATGCTTTCTGGACTAAGGGCCCACTTCCGTAGGATTCTTGTAGTCTGCCTTCAAAGATCTTGTTCATTTCTAGTTGTTTATTGTATTCCATAACCCAACAAACAAGCATTCGTCGTTTCATATGAGGGACTATCATGGTATCTTGGAACTTCTGAATTTTAATGTGAGACTTTTCATCAAATGTCCTTTCCCATGATCCTCTCCACAACATAAAGCTAGCCTTCAACAATAAATTATTCTGAAAAAACAAGTCCCTATCAAATAATTCAGCTTTTTGAAATTGTCGACTGGATCTGTTTCTTCTGCTTACGTAAATTCTCCAAAACTTCAATTTAACGAATTCATCTCCTTTTTCGGTAAGTGCTGAATAGTCTCTGATTCTCTGTCTCCAACGAATTAGAACTGTCTGCAATAGTCTTTGCTCAGTCAATTTGGAAGAGTTTACTTGAGAAATTTTGTTCGAGATCGATCTCTGGAGCCAGGTTACAAATATTCTCCTTTTCAAACGTTCCTGTGATTTAGACTGGAACAAGGACAAGTTGTAACTACGATTCCAACGAACGAAACAACTTTTCAAAGTGGAAGCATTCCTTTCACCATCATATATTCTGAATGAATGATGGGCATGCCGTTCAATCCTCCATGCTCTGAAATATCGTTTTAAAAGCTTCTCTCTGTTGAATGTAAACACTGATCTTGCCTTGAGAACCTGCTCGATCCAAAACCGAAAGTACAAAAGTTTCAACACTCTATCCTTTTCGTTAAGCACTTCTTTTACAGTCAAGGAAAGTTTGGTTTCTTTCAACCAAGTGTCATGTATAATGAACTTCAATAATATCTTATCATTTGCGACTTCGACTGAATTAAATCTCCTCCGTAGATCATGCTTTCTTTTCCACTTCTTCCAATTTAATTTTAAAATATACATTTGTTCAATGGAGGCCAACTTCTTTATCTTTGCACCAAGATCTGAAATGTTATCTGGAGACATCTCTGACGCACTCTGTTCATTGACACGCGAATGCCAATGTCGGAAAAAGTGTCTAAGTATCAACGACGCATTGCTCCTGAAAAATTCGTCATTCTTGGCTATAGATATGCCTTCCAATTCTTCGGCTCGTTCGTATCTCTTCCGAAATCTCTGCAAATAAGTTTGGTAAACTTTCCTCTTCTCTTTCGCTAATTTTATCAAAAGAGCATCATGCACTCGCATCAAGCGCCCTTGAAAAATTTTGAAGAACCTTCTTTGGAAATATAAATCCGCAGCACAGTCGTTTTGAGTAGATGTATGAATGGCCACCTTCCAAATGTAGAAGTGTTTGTCCACTACACTTTGTAAGTGATAAGTTTCAGCCTCTTGTTCCAACCGGTGGTACTTCAAGCCCTTTCCATACCAACTTCTCAAATACCTTTCCAGAAGACTCTCCTCAAATTTTGACTGGTGTTTATGAACGAGATTATCAAGCTGGCTCAAAGTATAGTATCTGTCTCTCCAACATTCCAATACAATTTTCTTGGACTGCATTCGTTTCAGAAACTCCAACACACTGATTCGCATTAGCAACGTTGAGGGTTGGTCCATGACATTCCTGGGGGCCAAGTAATGGTGCAAAGTATTGAGTTTCAAGACATTATCTTTAATAGAGACTGCATTTGTGTCATCGTCATCGTTTTCAAAATCTACTATTCTGTTAACAACAGTTACAACTTGCTCAATGTATTCGAAGTCGTATGGAACAACTAAAGTGGGTAATTCGTCGTACATCAGTATCATGTAGTACTTCAATATTGCTGGATAGTTAGAATCAAAACTGAGGTTGAACTCATTTAGCAATGGGATGATATGATTAAGATTTCCGTACAATTTGAGCCTGTCTTCCTTCGAGAAGGGTTGTAAAAACATATCTACATTTGCATTCGCTTCATCTTCTGCTTGTGCTACTCGTGCAGATTCGCTGAGATGTGCAGATTCATTTGAAGTCTGTGGACATTCTGCGAAAGTTTTCTCCACTGTTGCAATTGCTCTTTCGTTGATTATTTGAAATTCTGCTGGTAGCAAGCTGGCGAAGAACTGATTAAACGCATCAAATTTGGACTTTCGGTACGCGTTTGAATTGATTCCAAAGTACGATATGCCGCTGTGTTTTTTACAGAGGTTTATCATGACTCTGACGTATTGTCTGACATAGCGGCGAGGGTTCTCTCTTGAGGCTAGCACATTCAAGAAGGTATGGTACGCCCATTTGAGATTGCTATCGGTACAAGAAAAGCCTAGCGGTACTATGTCTGCATCATCGTAGCTGAAAATGGAGTTTTTTTCGTCTTCGCCCGCCAATTTGTCATCCTGATTGTGAATGACGTACTCGTCTAGAATACTGACAAGCTGTTCAGTATCGTCGTTATCGAGATTGGCATCCAACTTATGCTGAAGCTCATTAAAGTATTTCAAGTCATAGAGGTAACAATTGCATAAATATGATACCAACTGGTCTTCACAGTCGGTGTTGAGGCGGACAAGCTGCTCTACAAGCTTCGAAAACTTGACTATCACGGCTGAATACGAATCTTTGATACGCGTAGGCTGGCGCTCTTCTGAAAGTGCCAATAGGCGCACAAGCTGGTCTAGGACGTTGTTTTCCAGCGGCATGTCTTGGGCACGATACCGTCTGACATAATCCAAAACATTTATGAACGATAAGCTTGAGGTTTCGTTGTGGAGGTGACGATTGGCATAAGCTAACATTGAAATAGAGCCTATGTTGGCTACTGAATTTGCCACATGAAGATCAAACACGGTATATATTTTGTCACTGTCGTAGTCTAACAAGTGAAAGACGTCTGCTATTGTTTTCTGGAGTCGTGACTCGTAGTTGTAGGCGTTTGGAAGAGCCAGATAGCTGTGCAACGCTTGAAGTTCACGAAGAGTTGTTTGGAGAAGATCTTTCAAGGGCGAAATGGACATCGCATGGTAGAGTAGATAATAGAAGTGGATGACTTAATGAGTGAAAGTTAATGAGTCTATAAGGTATGAATTGAAGGAAATATTTATGTAATGATAGTACGAGATGTCTAAGTATTCTCAAGAATTAAAACGTTTTAGAGAAAGTTTGTTCAGGAAAGTTGTATATAAATATTGATACAATGCGAATCGAAATATGTTTTAGAATTTTAATACTGTATCCGCAAAGATGCAAAATTTATAAGCGAAAGAATCTATAATTATACAAAATGAAAATATGGCGAGTGATAAATAAATGTCTCCATATCTCATATATATCAATCGCCAAGTTGATCTGTAGTCTTCCAATATACTGCGAATACTATATCGTATTTAGAAGGGCTGCCTGTTGCTTTCGACAGCACGTGCCTCTTGACAGCTCCCTCGGAAAGGCTAAAAATAAAGTTCATACAGACTTCACAGCCATTTGACATTGAACTTGAAATTCATATCTGCAATTCTATTTCTAACTTCTCCGTTCCTTTCTTTTCTGTTTCTTGTTCAGTTTCACTTCCCACTTCCCGAATCTATCTGCGTTTGAGGCTGCTATTACCATGTCCGAGGATCCGCGGGGATCTGCCTATGGCACCTATTCTATAAATAATTCAAGCTCCAATGCTCTAACTAGCAATTCCACAAACGCTAGTACTAATAACTTCATCAATAACACCAGCAGTAGTTCTAATGTTAACAATGCAAATATATATACAAGTCGGACTGGAAATACGCACCCAGAAAGTAACAGAAGATCTGTGAGTTACGATGCCAAACGAATCCGTCTTCCTTATGATTCTGCTAATGGGTCCAGACTGAGTTTCCAATCCGAAGGAATCATTGATTCTCACTCGACTTACAATCTCACTTCGACCAGCAACAGCCCCAGGGCTAACCGGATCTCGCTGGATGGTGTCATATATGCTCCGAAATCAAGTTCCCTAGATCCCGGATCTCGTTCTAGACCCCCTCCAGAGCAAGACCTCTCCTTGTTGCCGTACCCACAAACAGACTTTTTCTCGTTTGAGCCTCCTTCTGTGATCACCACCAGGGATATTAGCCGTAATAACAACAGCACAAAAATTTCAAGTATCCATTCTAATAATTCCAACAATTCCAATAATAGTTATAATTCTAACAATTCTAATAAAACTTACGATTCTAGCAATTCTGCTTACAATACCGATCGAAGCAGCAGTGGTAACACACGAATATCAGCGGGATATCACATTCGTGATGAAATAGTGCCTCCTCCTTCACTCGCTATCCATAACAATATCAACCCAAGCTTTTCCTTTTCAGAACACGACGATTCTATGCAAGACTTTTTGGTTTCTCCCATAAAGAGTGACACTCTTTCATATCCTACGCTTCGTGGCGATGTCGTGATCAGTCCCGTTGTAGAATCTCCTGAGATTCCCTCGGCTACGATGCCGCCTTCTCCTCCCAAATCTCTCACCAACAGTCTTGGTTCCAATGCTATAGGTCTGATTATTGGTGGATACAACTACAGCAAGGATTCACTTGAACTATCAGCTAAGAGAGAGCAATCGTTCGCTGAAAGTATTCCCAAGATCAGTATTAGCTCTTCCAACTTAAGGGAAACTGTAGATATAAACAGCATAACCGACGAACTGACCATCGTAACTTCTATGCCAGTAAATAACCAGATGGCCAGTAGCCACGATGTAGACCATAACAGACAGGGATCTGGATCTTCAACGATTTCTAACAACTCAATCATATCAGCAACAGCTCCTGCTTCTGAAAAGGCCAATAAAGATATGCGTTTTGTAAGGTACGCCATGAGTACCCAATCGACTCTAGTGAATTCGTACAATAACAAATGGCTGATGCCAAACGTGTTGAGATGGTTAGAACTGAATAGCTTCAACCAGTCTTGGAAAGAAACGTTTCGAAGAAATGAAATATCAGGCAATAGATTCCTTGAGTTGGAAAACTTTGACAAGAATTCCATGATCTGGAAACAGTTCAGCAGATACCTTGTACTAGACGACAATAACAATTCAGTGGACAGGTTCATAGACCTTTTGCGAAAGGAGAACTATCAATCTGAACAAGAAGATACGACAGTATCGCCATTATACTCTACGAGGAAAATCTCCAACGAGTCCAATTCTCCAGTTTTACTCACCCATGCCGCGAAATCAGAAAACAGGAAATCTACACCAATTTTCTATAAGCACAAATCGACGGCCTCTATATCTTCTTCGAATTCGTCTTCATCTCTCAACAACGTCAGTCTGAACAAACAAAGACCGGTCTCCTATGTGGATCCTGTCAGTTTTCCAAATAGCAGCTCGCATCTGTTTTTCAGAAAGCACCATCGGTCTTCATCTATAGAAAGTCCAACGTACAAGGAATCGATAAGTGCGCCCGCCAGTTCCATTAATCCTAACTCAACTGGGTTGCCGATCAATAACAAGCGAAACAGCTCTAAAACGACTTCTGTTTCCTTAAGCGACGAATATCTTAATGGGAAACACAAACAGGGAAAGACAAAATCCTCCACAACAACTTTTAAAGGAGATACAACCAGAAGAAGTGGTATTTTCAACACCTTACGGAAAATCGGCGGTGAAAAAGCTGCGGAAATCGTGAAACAGGTCCATTCCTCTTCCAGTTCTTCGAAGATCAGTCCTAGCTCAACTAAGAAAGGAACTTTCCTGACAGCAGCTACCTATTCTTCACCAGACGCGTTGAACGCTAGACCTAAAGTAGATGATGTTCCTCATACGTTGTTTGGAAGACATTCTAGCGAGGCTTTGGATCCAACTACGGACTATCTCGATTTAAAGAGTGGCCAAGAGGCCAGAAGACTATCAAGATCTAGTTATCGAAGTGTCCCTGAAGACGAACTTGTATATGCTCGTAGTGAAGAAAAATCAGTAACTCCTATCATTGAAATAATTGAAGCCGATGCTGAAGAATTCAATGGCAATTATGATGAAAGATACCTACCTCGTGCAATTCCTTCTACTGCGGTTCTGGTCAACACCATATTGGTCAGTAAGGATAATGTTTCTTTTGTGCCTGTTTCAATAACAGAAGCAGATGCAATTGATATTCATTTCATCAAGGAAACTTTGGTCAAAACCATGGGGTTGATTAATATCGGGCTAATCACGTTTCACATGACGGAATTTCACTCGAAAGAAGGTGTTTCTCTTCCAGATGACATCCTTTTGAGAGTAGTAAAGAATGAAAAGAACATCAAATTATTGGTTAGACAAGAACTAGGATCACCATCTGGTACAGCTACATTTTCGACGAACTCATCTGACTCGAAATCGTTTGAATGGAAAGGTGATAACAACGATGAGCAAGGCTATCCTGCCACTCCTCAGTATTTATTAGGTAATTCCAAGGATTCCAAGGTGGACTATTGGAATTTCAAGGAAAGTAGTCCTAACGATAGACTTTCTAAAATCAATGAAGTGCCCTCAGGTAGAATCCCTTCTGATGTAAATGACCATTCCAGAAAACAACCAGTGAACCAACATTTTCCATTGAGATTGCCTTTCCCAGTTCATAAGAAGTCTTCCGAAAAGTTAAATTCAGGTTCCAAGACTCCGTCGCTTGTTATCAATACCAAGCACTTGAACGAAGTTAAACTGTCAGTATCCCCAGCATCAACACAGTCAAACAACTCGTTTAGAGTAATCAGAAAAGAAGGAAGAGAAATTGATTTTGACAAAAGGAGAAAGTCTCCATATGAATCCAAAGCTCCTAAGCTTATTCCCAATATATACTCATCATCTGTTTCGGATTCTTTGAGATCACCGGTCTCTGCAACAACCGTTTTGACGTTAAAAGACGATATGCTTGTTAACAAGGGCACAAGTAACAGTACGTTATCTCAAGTTTGCAACAACCACGATGCTATTCAGCATGGCCTGAATCTACTTCCAGAAGAGCTGAAGCAAGATGTTTCTGACCTGAGCAAGGAAGCTAATGTCAACCAAGGAGGCATAATAGCAAAGAGAAAAGCCCCTCCTCCTCCGCTTTCCAATAAACTGAGTATTCGCCGTGCCAACTCTGTCCTCAAGAGATCGCTCAAGAGCAGACTGACCTCAGTTTCGCTGGTATCTCGAGAATCTACTTCTAGTCGATCACTGAGTGAAAGACCTTCCCTCAAACATGGCAATAGTCGCGGGTCTGGAGGGAGACTGTCTATAGGATCAAAGAATTCTGATTTGTTTAGAGAGAATGAAATTTCGTTTGACGAAGCTCCCTCGTTTGATTATAGAGCTATTGCAGAACCAACTCTGGATAGCGATAATGAGTTCTTTGTGAAGTCTGCAAGAAATGACAGCAGAGACAGCACTCTTGAAGGAGACAGGAATGATGATGATGAAGAAGAAGAAGAAGAAGAAGAGGGCGATGATGACGATGATGATGAATTCTTTATGAGGCCAATCAACAGAAAACAGGACAAGCTCAAGAGAGTAACGTTGACAGATACCGCTACTTCGATCCATACCATGAACGTTAGACCTCCGGTTGATGAACTTTACAGCAACTTGGAGAAGTATTTCCCCAATACCAATCTCGATCAACCTATTATAGACGATACACCAGTATCTCCACTTCCAAAAGAAGCAATTTCTACCACTTCCGCTCCACCAGCAAGGAAGCCTACAATTTCAAGAACATTTTCCAATGCCAATATGTCACCAGTTAACCCAACTGTTGATTCTGGCGACGAAATTTTTTATGGCGACCAAACTCACAAACTAAGTCGTCGTCGGATGAAAACAATTCGTGTCGTAGCTAACGAAGCTCGTAAAAAGTATCTCGAAAGACAAAAGAGCTCACCTCCATCAACATTTTCTATGGTGACCAGAACTGCAAGCAATGGAAGTGGGTTGGCTAGATCCAACACGAAAATGTGGGGCCAGAAAGTTGTTGAAGTGACATCTACTGAGATAGAAAAAGGGTTTGTAAGCAAACTTAGAAACAATAAGAACGGCCAATTTGAAGAGTTTGCCTGGATTAAAGGTGAACTCATTGGCCGCGGTTCGTTTGGGGCAGTTTATCTTGGTTTAAATGTCACTACTGGTGAAATGCTTGCAGTGAAGCAAGTGGTTGTTTCACTGGAATACAGGGATCCTAGCAAATCTGGCGGAATCGAAGCTTTGCACAAGGAGGTGGAAACAATGAAGGATTTAGACCATGTAAACATCGTACAATACTTGGGCTATGAACAGAAGGGCCATATATACAGTTTGTTTTTGGAATATGTTACCGGTGGATCGATAGCTTCGTGTATGAAGTCGTTTGGTAAGTTTGAAGAGCCACTAATCAGATTTATCTCCAAACAGGTTTTGCTTGGATTGGAGTACTTACACTCCAATGGCATCTTACATCGTGATCTTAAAGCAGACAATTTGCTTTTGGAGCTAGATGGTACTTGCAAGATTTCTGACTTTGGTATTTCCAAGAGATCAACCGATATTTATGCCAACAATGCTGAAATGTCGATGCAGGGTACAGTTTTTTGGATGGCACCTGAAGTCATCGATAGCATTGTAGAAGATAAGAAGCAAGGATATTCTGCTAAGATTGATATCTGGTCTCTCGGTTGTGTGGTGTTGGAGATGTTCGCCGGAAAGAGACCCTGGTCCAATGAAGCTGTTGTCAGTGCAATCTACAAGATTGGTAAGACCAAATTGGCACCACCAATTCCGGATGAAATAGCCCATTTGATTTCACCAGAAGCCAAGAACTTTATCAATAGTTGTTTCATAATCAATCCAGAAGAGAGACCAACGGCCAAACGGCTTCTAGCCCATCCATTCACCCGAGTCGGAAGTAACTTCAACTTTGAGAAAACCAAATTGGCTAGGGCAATCAAGTTTAATTCTCGAAGAAGTTTCATTCATGATAGGTAGAGTCTTACAATGTCAAGATGGACTGGTAATAAGATTAGTGTAATTGTATGAAGCTACGATTGTATAATTAATGAAATTATGTACTATTTACAGTGGATGATGTAGTATGTATTTGATTTAGTTGTATGATGTGTATGCCTAGTTCACTTTCAACTCATTGATCATCAACACGGTCTGGAATGGTTCTACAGGGAAGGTCTTGAGTCTTCTGCATCTTTGCTTCTTTCTGTATACTTCGTAGTAAGGTTCTTTGGTGATTTCGACTACACTGGCTTTGAGTTGGTATAGATCTTGAGGTATTCCTTCGTCGTTGTTGTATGTGAAATCAGGTGAGCCCAAGGTTGTGACTTTGTCTAGCACCAACAGATCGCCTACCTGGGCGTTTCTCAACTTAAAGGGCAAGTAGACCTTGTCACCTTTGGTGACCAAATATGGCATATTGTGGAGTTTGAAAACAGCGTAGAGATGCTTGGAGCCGTTCGAGTTGAGCTTCAAAGGAGTTAAGTCTGGCATGGTCGAAGTCGCAAGAGTACGAACAGATACTCTGGAAGACTGAAGTAAGGATCTGAACATTGTTAGTGAATATAAAGTGAACTATGATGAGAATATGTGTAAGTATGTGAAAAGATATAAATATCTATTCAATGAAATTCGCTTCCAATGATATATTTGGTATAATAACTCCAAAGAATATGACGACCTTCTTGGATACTACCCTAAGAGTGCAGTGATATAAGGAAAGCTTAAAAGAAATGGAAGATATGTAGAATTCAATTTCAATAATTCAATCTTCCACAATAGCTTTATTAGAATTATATGTCGATATCAATTATCAAATTCAATAATATTATAAACAGAGCAGCAGTCCTATAAACTACAGAAGAAACCACTCTATTAATACTCTGACACAGATTCCGAACACGGCAAGTTCTGCTTTATAGCCATTCCAATTCTTATTCTTTTGTCTTACGGTCAAACTTTTCACTACTTTGTGTCACATGTCGACAAATTTTTTTCTGCCTCCAGAAGCGCAACCGAACTTCCACTGAGATTCCCAAAAAAACCTAAACACTGTAGAAGTCACTAATTCCAGCGTAGACTGTTTTCTCCATATATTAGGCTGTTACGCTTGTATTGCATTGTAAATAGTGGAAAAGCTTGCTTACCATCTTGCGTTGAGTTGTGAATTGCAGCCAAGGGTGTTGTTCTAGAATTGACTCTGCTTGTTTTTGATAGGCTCAGTTCCTTCCATTCATAGGATCATAGCATTTTCACTACAAATTACGAAATCTTCAAGAATACTACGACAAACTTCTTCAACTATTCTTGAATAATTTTACTTTAGTTCATTCTGCTATTGTTCTTCCGAAATACAATTGTAATATTCTCCTGGTTTTCATCTTATAGTCAGCATTCAACTATTACTACTATTCATAATTTCTGCTATCACACTAGTGTATAAGATTCAGAAAGCGTACTTCTCGACAAATTTCGACTTCACTCGTTCCTTTTAATACGTAACTGACGACTTGCTGTAATTAGACTGTTAATTTTTACTTGGTATCATCTTTATTGGTAAGTCTGGCTACATTTCAACATTCCATATTTAGCATTCTCGGGCCATTTTACATATATCCTAGCTTTCACTCACAAACTTCTCGGCAATGTCTGGATCCTTCTGGAAGTTTTCCAACGGCTTCACGTCGCTCTCTAACATCTCCACCATCCTAGAAAACCACACGATTAACAACGAACTGGGCGACTCGCTGTACCTGAACCTGTACAATGTTCTCCTCAAGTTGATCGATGAAAACGACTTGTTGCAAGAGTTGCTTCTGAACAACCCCATGCTCTTGGAATTTTTACGCGAGGGCAACGTCCTTGCTATGTTAGTGGATTTGGTCACATCTGAAGGTATTTTACAAACTAAACCGTCTGAAAACGAAGAAAAAACGGACTCTGATGAAAAACAGAAGGATGAGGACACTGAAGAAGATGATGTTGATGATAACGAGAAATCTAATGATGATGACGAACAAAAAGAGGGAGAGGTAGAAGAAGAGGATGAAGAAGAAGATGAGGATGAGGATGAAGAAGAAGAGGATGAGGATGAAACTGACGAAGAAAGAACTATACGCCGTGCTACTATTGCGGCAGAGATCTTATCGGCCGATGTTTGGTCACTTACAGATACGGTGATGGAGTCAACGACCAATTTGAACAAATTGTGGTCTATTTTGGACTCGAAAATGCTGCTCTCAATTAACTTGTCGACTTATTTCATGAAGATCATGGAACATTTATTGGACATGAAATGTGATGAAATGATTACATACCTCATTGAAAACCAACCCGACTTGGTGGGCAAGTTCATGAACCATTTGTCCAACCCACCACTCATGGACTTCCTTTTGAAATTGATTTCTACAGACAAGCCGGACAATTCAACGGGAATAATAGACTATCTCCAAAACCAGAACTTAATATCACACCTTATCTCTGCTTTGGACATTTCAGAAGAGGGTAATGTTGAAGAAGCTGATAATGATAGCTTGTTGGTCAAGCAGTCGTCAGCAGCAGACTTCTTGAAGGCTCTTATCACCATTTCAGCCAATTCCACGACAGACAATTCCACCATTGGTCCAAATGAGTTGACCAGGGAATTGGTCTCTTACGAGCAAATGTGCCATTTGTGTGACATCATGTTGAAAGGTGGTTATGCCTTGGCCAATGGGGTCGGAATCATCATAGAAATCATTAGAAAGAACAACTCGGATTACGATATCTTACCTGTTTTATACATTACCTTGGATTCGCATCCTCCTACTGGTAGAGATCCGATCTACTTGGGCCATCTACTCAAAGTATTTGGTTGCAAGATTGGGGAATTCAATCACTTACTCTTGAAGAACGATGTAGACAACAAATTAAGAACGCCTTTCGGAGAAATTGAACCATTGGGCTTTGAGAGATTCAAGATATGTGAGTTGATTGCAGAACTTTTGCATTGCTCCAACATGGCATTACTCAACGATAACAAGGGGTTTAATGTGGTCAAGGAAAGGGACAACTTGAGAGAGAAGATGAAGGAATACGACCCTGTCAGCTTCAAGTACAACGAGATTATCGTACTTCCCGACGAGAAAAAAGAACCCGGTACTAATGATGACGACAAGGAAGATAAGAAAACCAACGAAGACGACTATGCTAATGACACGATAGATTCATTTAACTCGAAACTACGCGACGAAGAAGGAGATTCTGTATTGCAACATACTAACGAAGATGACGAAGAAGAACCACACGCAAACGCCAATCTCACCGAGGAGCAAATAAGGGCCAATCCAGTTGTGGGTGACTTTTTAAAGATAGCCTTGTTTGATACGCAGATCATTTCCAATATTTTGACCATGTTCTTCAAGTTTCCCTGGAACAATTTCTTGCACAATGTAGTTTTTGACATCGTTCAACAAGTGTTGAATGGCTCGATGGACATTGGTTTCAACAAGTTTTTGGCCATTGACTTGTTCCATTTAGGGGACATCACCAACAAAATTATTGAAGGTCAAAAGTTGTGCACTGGCTATGAGGAAGATCACAACGGTTTGAGATTGGGGTTCATGGGACATTTGACATTGATTGCTGAGGAAGTCGTCAAGTTCATTCAGCTTTATCCTACAAATACCTTAAGCGAGTTGATTGATGCCAAGGTAGAAGATGAAATATGGGAAGACTATGTCAGTAATGTCTTATACGACACAAGAGAGAAGTACAACGCGATATTGGGAGGTGGAGACGAAGATGAAGACGAAGACGAAGACGTTAACAATACTTTTGATGAAGGTTTGGGTGAGATTATAGAAGAAGTCAAGACGGGATTGGTGTTTGATGCGAATATTGATCACGATATTGGCGATAACGAGTTTGAAACCGGTGGAACTGCTATAGACACCGAAACGGACGTTAAGGATCTAGTCTTGAGCCACGAAAGTGATGTCAGAGATCGTCTAGACAGTGATGAATCTGAGTCTGATGACGACGACCACTTCACCAGCTACATGTCACAGCAGTTGACAAATACAGCTTCTACAGAAATAATCTCACCTTCAATTGGTACGGGAACACAGCCTAAAGAGTTCAACAGCAAAGAGCTCTTAGATATAGATTTCGAAGACGCTGATGAGTATATCGACCCAAATGACGACGGTATGTCGTACAAGAAATCGCATCCCTTGTACGATTCCACGGGCTCATTGTTGAACTCGCGTGTTGGAGGAGAGATTGAGGAAGAGGATATCTCAAGCGAAGATTCCAGTTCCAGCTCTTCGGACAATGACGACGACCTTGGTTTGGACGATGACCACCTTTCCCCCGAGAAAGACAGTGGCACCAAGTTGACAAGATCTGCTAGCAAAGGACACTAGGGGCCAGCGTTAGCATGAGTTTTGTGTTACATTTGTCGGCTTTAATGAAATGAATTGTATTGTATCTATATAAAATCTTACGCCTATTAATTACGTCCACGGTATATAAGAATATACAGCATTCTAGATCGGAAATTGTATGATTATGTATGTATTATAGCATGAATTCTAACATAGACTATTAGGTTAGATTATTGTATAAATCTTATATGAATCAATGAATGGATCAAAAAACGGCTGCTTCGTTGGAGGCCCTTCTTCCCTCTCTGGACAATGGAGGAACATCTGCCAAAGTGGAGTCGACTTCATCTCCCTGAGATTTGTCGTCTATTCTGTGGCTATTCTTAGTTGGAACACCGCCCATAAGACCTTTGCTCATGGCCAAACCAGCCGATCTTTCGTTGACTCCTCCATCGTAGAATTCATCTTCTATAGGATGCATCAAGATGGTATTGTTCTTTGTGATGGTAATCAATGTGTTGGTAGGGACACAGATCCAATCACCTCGTTCAAACGTTAACGGCTCACTGGCTACAAATATCACGTCCTGTGATCTGTTTAACCGTTCCATTTTGAATAAACCTGGTTCGTACTCAAAGAACTTCAGACCAGTACTGAAATGAAGAGAAGCTGCTTCATCTGTCTTGGACGTGATATATCTGCTTACAACAACAGATTCACCATCTGTTACAGCAAAATTCATCAACGATGGCTCGTCTGTAGTCTGAGTCTGCCATTCCTTGATCAACTCTATAGTTGTAACCAAAGCCTTACGCAAGACGGAGTGAGTGAACTTTGTTTCAAAATTGCTAGGGTCATATCCCATTTTGAACAACGTATCCAAGAAGAGCGCAAAACAACATTCAGAGTCCGTAGAGCCCTGGATATACAAGAAGAATTGCTCTTCTAAATGATTGACTAATTTCTTCTTCATATGGTTAAATTGCAGTATGCCGCCATTGTGCATGAACATTACCTTACCGTACGAGAAAGGATGACAGTTTGTCTCAGACAAAACTCCCTGGGTCGAAGCTCTCACATGGCCAAACACCAACAGAGCCTCAGTACAGTCCGAAAGGTTGTTTAAATTAACATTGTTCCACGCAGGCGTTATGGCACGAAAGATACATGGCTTGTTCGAAGCAGTATAGTAGCCTACGCCAAACCCATCTCCGTTGATGGGGTTTCTCATGTCAAGTCTGAGCCGTGAGTCAAATGACTGGTTGATGATGGAGTGCGCTGGTTTGGTAAGCAAATCCGATAGCACCATGGGCTCTCTGCCCTTGTATATCATGAAACGACACATTTAAATATGAATCTTGGTAAAACCTACTCGATATATGAAAATGTAATTGAAATGATAGAATTCAAAGCTAGTCTATGAAACTATGGAGAGTTTATAAATACACTGGAATACTTTAAAATAAAAGATATATATGACTTTCAATTGAAATACAAGAAGGATATAAAATATCGAACAAACGTTAGCAATATCTATCCATAAATATAGTTGTATAAGTGTTCTAGTACACAGTATTTCCATGAACTTGCAGATGTATTACCAAAACTCGTGTGACTGATGTCATGTGAACATGCATATTTGATGAAAAAGTAAGATAAAGGATTTCTAGAAACATGGTTTCCAAGGTTACTCACCTCGGATTGGACTTCTACAGGCACCAGAAACAGAAATTCTATATTTCTTTTGTTGAATAACTCTGTAACTAGAGATATGAGATGCGGTAAGAAGGATACGTAAATATCAGGAAATTCTTTACAGAGTAAACCGATTTTATATAGCTCTTCAGTGGTTAACGTAGGTCCAAATCCATTTTCCTATTAAAGTCCAAAAAGAAAACCGGTCTCTGCGGTATGGATCTTTTCACATACAGGTTTCCAGCCAATTTTAGTCCCTTCTGAGCCTCTCGTCAGACGTCATCTATGTCCCTGGCAAGTGGCGAGACATGTCGCATATAGGATACCACGACATTTGAGTCATCCGGTTTTATGCGGTTGGTTTCCTTTTCACCGGCGGGGGTAAAAGTCCGATCACACTCCGGGAATCATCTTCCTTGTCTCGAGCCCTCAAGTTGAACTCAAACCAATGCATACTTAAGTTTGGGTTATCGGGAGTCGGAGATTCACAAGGCAATTATATAAATAGAGACGGAATTCGTGATTTTGATTTTCATATTCACATTTCCAACTCATTGCCAACAAATTTATTACTACAACTTTCCAGTTACTAGTTGTTTAATACTATTACTATAGCTGGCTCAGATTCGCCCTGCAAATTTCAAACCCACGATAAGAACGTAAGCTGAAAAATTGAAAATTAAACATTTGCATAATGTCACTTTTCAGAACACTCCAACACTCTCCTGCCACATTAACCATATTTCACGATGCCACCGTTCCCCTTTCAAATATCCTCTACAATGCATTGAGCAGAGCACATTTCAACCTCAAGGACAACTCGAAGCACGAGTTCCAGATCGACTTGATGCAGAACAAGATGCCTACGTTAGATCAATACCAGCTGCTTGTACGCAATTGTCTTACTGATTCTCGAAGCAAATCGATTTTACATGACTGCTACCCATTTTTACACGATAGAAGAACTCTGGGCTCTTCCCATTCAGAAATCGTCACCACTAGGGGCTTGGGCCATCACAGAGGAGTGGGACACCAATTTACCCACCACAAGACCTTTTCGGAGGGTGAGTACGGCATTATCTACGACGCATTCAACAAATTACACGAAGGTAGAGCTGTTGGTGCAGTAGATATTGAACCCTCAGAAATCTTCAGAGCACCCTTGGTGGTTGACTGGGAAGAGAACAAAATAGCTAGCGATGAAGCGTCGTTAGCAGAAATCTTACAAAAGTACACAGCAGTTTAGATAACAAAACATTATAAGAATCACGATATGGTCTGATACTGACCCGCTCCAGTAATTCGGAGTACGTCTCATTTTCAAAATGTGGGGCTGACTGATTTCTGACATGTTCAGATTCGAATCGAATGATTAATTAATAGCTAATAATTGCATATATATTTTTCTCGGCTACTGTGAATATAGCCCTTAACTTGATGACCTTATGATATTTATAAAATACAACACAGATTACAAACATACTGTACGATAAAAAACATGCATAATATTAAAAACATCAATAAATAATAAACATGATACAAACTAGACGACAAACCATGTCAACTCAGTGTATGTAATTGCAATATAAATCATTTGTAAACCCAAGCACAATGTATGGTATAGTGAGTTCTTGAGAGATACCGCGAGATGTCTAAAGAAATGACTGGAGGCTTCTTTCGATGATTTTCATTATATTCCTCGGCATCCTCCGTATGTTTGTTCAATACTTTCGTTGCCTTCTCTACAACAGTCCCTCATCATGTTTCTACCCCAGGCAATGACCCCCACATAAAGATAACGCGACTTTTTTGACAGACTCCTGTACATTTTCTAATTTTATTTAGACTAAAAATTCAAACTCTCGACATCGTTAACTGCTGTGGTACGGATGCTTCCCCATAAATTCCACCCTTGCACCAGCGACTTTCAATTTGTCCTGGCAAATAGTACATTGGGTAGTTAGTTTTTTTTTCTTTCTTTGTTCTGTCTATAGTGCCATTACAAATGCCGTCTGTCTCCAGCGTATACTTGTCGTTGTACAATGCCGTGTCCACTTCGGTGTGGTCTGCTATTCTTATTTTCGGGCTTTTCGATCTCATCGTAGCTGGTGCTCCATTTATAACCGACGAAGTAAAAAATTCCAATTACTATGTCTCCCACGTCTACAGTGGCGATTTTCCTCATGATGTATTGGTCTATGTTCAGATTGTCAATTCGAGTTTTGACATCTTGCACTCAGGTATAGGTTTGGTCAGATCACCATTGCTCACTGTGCTTCTTCAAGCTTTGGCTCGTTCCATCATTACTATTGGAATCTGCTATAAGCTCCCAGAAAGTCCTGCAAATTGGAACTTGCCTGCTTTCACCGCTATCACCGTGGCATGGTCCCTTGCTGAGATCATACGTTACGGCTTCTATGCTGTCAAATTGGCTTGTGAAGAAGTACCTATTTGGATGTTCTTGCTCAGGTACAATGCGTTTATCTTGTTGTACCCATTGGGTCTTGTTGCAGAACTGTCTGTTGTAATCACTACACTCAAATACACCATGGGAACCAACTACTTCTTCTTCTTGCTCTTTGCCTTGTCGATGTACTTGCCTGGCTTCTTCACTCTCTACGGTCACATGTTCTCCCAGAGAAGAAAAGTATATGGCTTGAAAATCAAGCAAAAGACAGAGTAGACTGATTCGCCATTAATTGCATATATTTATTGTATTTGTTAGTCCAGCTGAGTCTAACTATTAGTGTTTCATTAATTAACGTTTTAATTCGTTCTCGTAATCCTACCAAATCAGAATTCTTCTTAATTTTTGTTATTAATCATGACAATATCTAATTACGTTACATTCAAAATTTCTATATATTCAGCTTATATTCGTCCTCTCACATTGAGACTACGATTTAGAATTTTGTTCAGCCAATACCTTAAAAGCGATTAGTATAATTGTCGTGGTCAATAAATAAATGATTATTCACTATATCTATACCTTTTCAATAAATTTCACTTAAAGCTGTCTCTTAGAAATTGTCTATTCCTATTCGCAGCCACTACTCCTGTAAAATATTATCACAATTTCGACTACCTTTCGCTTTTTCACGTATGCGCAAAAAAAGTTTTTCATTTTCTTAGTTCTCTGAAATTGTTCATAGTATACTTCTTCGCAATTGCCTTTTGATCTCGTCATGTCTGACTCTACTTCTCATCCCAAGAAGTGGTTGATCGCCTACAACTCTATTTCAGCTTCGTTATGGACAATTGTATTGTTCAACACCATCTTCTTGGGATCTTCCCTCGGACAACCATATTTGTTTGATTACACCAATAAGATCACCACCTGGATCCAGACATTTGCAGTCGTCGAAATCATAAATTCTGCCACTGGACTTGTAAAACTGCCCATTTTTACGACTGTTACTCAGGTTTTCTCCAGATTGTTAATAGTTTGGGGTGTGTGCCAGTTGCTTCCAGAGTCTCCAGCTAACACTCACTGGATCTACGTCACCTTGTCTTTGAGTTGGTCCATCACTGAGATAATCAGATATTCGTATTACGCTAGCAACTTGACATCTCCAGGTAGAGTTCCAGATTGGTTGACTTGGTTGAGATACACTACCTTCTATGTGTTGTATCCTACTGGCGTATCTTCTGAAACTTACATGATTTACTTGTCCTTGAACGAGGCTTCCTCAGTAGTTGGTCAATGGTACTACTACTTCTTAATCTTCACCTTGTTCACTTACATTCCTGGCTTCTACATGCTCTACACATACATGATCAAGCAGAGAAAGAAAGTCTTGGGCAAGTCAGAAAGTACCAAGAAGACTGAGTAGATAACAGATTTTACTATCTCTTGCTAGTTTTCCGCAAATATTATCACTACACTCTTGAGAAATACTCTTTCTGCATATCTTCTCGAATGAAGTAATATTATTGCAAACTATATATGTCTATAATGCAGGGTGGTTGCTCAAATCTTCGAGCCAGCCGATGAGCTCCTCAATGTAGCTGTAGATGGTATCGTTCTCTTCAAATTCGTACTCCTCGATAATGCTTTCGGTACTTCCCAATAATGAACCAAAAGAAAATATGCCTGCACTTTTCTTACTGCCTACATGCTTATGTTTCTTGTTTTGTTCAAACAAAACCTTGGCAGAAGTGAGAATAGACACCAGGTCGTATTTCACCAAAAGATTGGAAAGGATCTTAACCACTAAATGGTTAGGTGTCAATTGATACCATCTGGCATTCCAACTAATCAACTTCATCAAGTTGATTAAGATGAAGTCTGGTGTCAAGAACTCTTCTTCAAGAGCTTTTATCAATTTCTGATAGTGTTCTTTACTGGAAGCTTTCAAGATCAACTTGTTGCTGTAGAACCGGAGATCATAATCGTCATGGTTAAGATCAATATTTGTGTCGACAGTGTCACTTAGGATCAACTCGTCGTAGATTTCGAGCAATAGCACAGTTCCAAAGTAGTCGAATCCTCCATCTCTGGCTACACCAATTACACTGGTCATAAGTGAACAGATCGATTCCTTCAAATTGCACTTGACTGACCAACCAATCAAGCCTAGCATTTCCCATTCAATGGCACTATGGTGTGGGGTGCCAGCAGACACCAATGTCATGATGGTTCTTAAATCATCGTAGATAACCAAGAACAACTGATCTAGCCATGGCTCACAATTTACAAGGTTACGTACTTTGGATTCGCGATCGACTACAAAGGGCAATTGCAAGCTAGATACAGCTGCGTTCTTGGGACCTGAAAACAACTTATCTTTCATAGTTACAATTTGATCCCACCCTAATAATGCTATAAATAGCGTTAGAAGATCGTAGCTTCGCCCCCAAGTCGATTTTCTAGTGAAGTCCAATAAAGATGTGGTGGGAGTTCCTGAGGATTGCATGGAAAGGACATTTCTGGTTGAGTAAGGGCCACATATCTTAAGTATCGATTGGTCTACTGATGAGATGTCTCTGGCCGAGCCATTTGCTATGGGGGACTGGCTGAAATGGTTGCCGTTGATGGAGTGTCTCAAATGTGGATTGAAAATGAACAAGTCATGCCACATCTTGTTGATGGAAGCAACTGGCACATAATCTGAATCCGATCTTATTGAGGGAGCAGGAAATGTTATGTTGAAATTCTTTTCACTTATGGGCTCTTCGTTGTTTCGTATCCTTTGTGTGAAAATTGAAGTATATGTCTCTCGAGCACCAGAAACAGATTCAATGTTGTTTTCACGGGATCGAGCATTCAATGTCACAGGTAAAGAGTTGAACACTAGAAGCGCTCTTTCAAAGTCGCCTACCATTATGTATGTCAAAACTAAACAATACCAACACTCGAAATCAAGTGGAAGTATTTGTACTGACTTTTGTGCCAACACAAGTGCCATGTCGTAACGCTCTTTGGAGATTAAGAAGTACACCTGCTCCACCAAGATAAGCGCCAGTTGTGTCGTATGAACGGAGAACGTACTGAGATGCCTATGTGAAAGTTCAAGGTAGTCATGTTCCTTGTTGGATCCTCTTTGTATCTTATATATCCTGAGGATAAGGTAGTCCCACTCTCCAGGCTTGAACTTTGAATTGATTTCACTTACAGCAAGATCGCATATTGACCCGCTGATACTGAGTTTACATAATCTTAACAAAGAGTCTGCCAAGTTGTTTCTATAATGGTTGGTCTTTTTCGGGTTCTCGTTATTGTGTCCACAAGCAGTTGCCGTTCCATATCCTGGATTCGAACCACATAACGTACCTCTGTTTAAGAATTTTACGAGCAACTTAACGGATCCTTCAAGAGCAGTATAGTTCTTGGTAAAATCCCCGTAGCTGACGAGCCCCGTGGGTTGCAATGGAGGGTTATCCAATTGGACAACAGATCTTATTATGTTTGAAACCCTGACTTCCTCCCAGAACAGACTGCTCAAGTCGCTAATGGTCTGCGAAGTATAGATTGTATTCTTACGCCCTTGACGCGGAATTACGTGGTACAAGCTATCTATGTGTAACGGTAGTCTTTTCAGGGACCCATACATCTGTACTACTAATCTGACTCTGAAGTCCAGCTTGGAGAACACATTGTAGGTACAATAAGTTAACACCATTTCCTTTTTGGAAAAGGAAAAACGGTCTGAAGTGAGAATATCCTCGGAAAAGTAGTACTCGTCATTGTCTCGGACAATTCCCACGTTATGTAGGACGTAGTCCTGGATGTCTGTCGATGGAGAATCGAGACTCAAGCCGTTGACAAAATGATAATATCCTATATATCCGTCATCTTCTTTACCATTCGAGTTTTTAAGACTTTCGCCCATGCTCTTTGATGTATATTCAGCCGATCTCACACCAGCATATTTGGCCCAATGGAACAAGTCAGGTGGTCCAAGCTCATTGGTGAGTACTTCGAGATACTTCGTTCTAGATCCTAGCAGATGGCCAAATTGCCCTTCTCGGAGCAATGGGGCACGGGAAATGCGCTTCTGTTGCGGTAATTCCATGCTGTCACTCTTGGTAAAGTGTCCAATCACCAATCGGAGCTGGAAAGTAAAATACAGCAAATGAAAAGAAGAAACGTTTAAAAGTTCGTGGTATATTTTGATTAATTTGGCATCAATTGATGAGTGTGCATCTATGTGCAGGTCTTGAAATGCGTCCATCTTTTAGAAGTAAATTCAAAGTAGGAGAGTTGTAATGGTCGGAAATCGTAGGGTATAGGAGGTGAAAGTGACGGGGAAAGGATTTCGAAAAAGGCTATGAAATATTCTGTTAGTTTTCTTTTCGTCTTCAGCATATATAAATAACATGTATTCTAGTGCATATTATTGGGTTGGCAAAGAATATACAAATAAATATATACGATAGACAGCGTCGAACTTCTTTCTCTTCTAGATAAATGAGAAATTGAAGCTTTTGATGTAATTACTTATTACTTTACTTGTATTATGATAACTATATTACGTTGGCTATCTGGAACAGCTCAGTGGTGTGGTGCTGTGGCGCAGTGAGGTACGAGCACACGTTTGCATCAACCTGATATGTGTAATCAATGTGGTACTATCAATATCAAGTCATATTTGGTGTACTTTCACTCATAATTAAATAATTGACATCATTTTTCAGTATTTGTCTTTATTCGTCTTAGTTGTGCAAACTCCGTCTTGTGGAAATGGGTGCAAAATCCACGAAAAATATTGCATTTTAATTTGTTGCAGCCTAGTACAGGTTCAGAGAATCATTCAAAAAACGTCGTTTTAATTTAACTATGATACACTATATTTACTGTTCAATTTTTTAAACAAGATTCTTTAAGTAGCCATGTTTCTCTTCACCAAGGCCACCAATCTTCAACATCTGCCGGTAAGCCCGAACCAAATGTGCAACATCATCCATCACCATGTTAAGAGACTTGCCACTTTTTATATCTAGGACACCTTCCTCTCCGTGGGCTATACTCACTTGTTGTCTAAGGTACAAGGTCGTAACACAACTTTCTATTCTGGTGACGATGTGATTCAAAAGTGCAATCAAATCACCTTCCTTGAAGGTGGTGTTCATCTTTTCAGAAATAACTCCTGATGAATTCAGGAATCCCTCATTAACAAATGAGCCTCCGTTAAGTCCGGAACAGATGTTTTCCAATCTCAAGGAAATGGTTCTTAAACCATAAATACTATCAACAGGCAAGGCACCCACGGCTCTCGTAGGCAAGTTGAATTCTTGATTCTGTGACATCTGCTTCTCGAAAATTTCAAATCTAATCTTAAGTTTGGACGTGTATGCCAACGTGATTGGTTCTGGAGTTTCCAATCCCTTCAACTTTCTTTCTCCTAATTTGAAGTAATGGTAGCCATTGTCCTCAATCGAGGCGATTTCTCGTTCAATAATCTCACCAGCACGAGGGTTTCCTTGATAAGCATCGAATAACGTCATCTTCCCCTCACTGATTTCTTCATGAATCTTGTACAAAGCATCGAATTCGTCCAAGAAGTCTGAACTAACAGCAATTTGGCCACCGTCTGCTACAGCACTAATACGTGAAGCTCTATTTACCATTGGCCCAAAGTAGTCCATTCTTCCTGTCACCACATCAGTTTCGCATACTGGTGAACCCCAATGGATACCCATACGAACCGACAAACCTCTGAAAATGACCTGACCTTTACCATCAGTAACCTCACAACATTGGTCCGTCTCCAAGATCTCTGAGGGCCAGTCTGCTGTTAACAAGTTCTGTTGCACATTGAAACACCAGAGCAAAGCAGATGTGGGCGATAGGAACGATACCATGAATGCATCACCTTCAGTTTTCACTTCGTAGCCACCTACAATTCTCAATTGACGACGCATTATGGAATTGTGAGTCTTGATAGCGGATCTCATTGGAATTGGATAAGCGTCCCATAACAAGGTGGAATTTTTGATATCGGTAAAAACCAATGCCAATTCTCCTACTGGGGGTTCAATCTCATCGTCAAGACGTCTTAAAGATGAATCACCAGTTGTGGCTACTCTGTCTCTTCTCTTCTTAGCAATCACATCAGATTCTCTTCCAAGATTGTTGTACAACCCGTTTGAACCAAATTTCAGCCTGTTCGATTTCTGTTCACCAAGAGTTATCACAATTACCGCAAGTTTATCTGTCGCACCATAACAGATTGCATAGTCCCTCAATTTTTGTGCAGCCAACATTGGATCGTCTTTTTCCTGTCTTAAAATATCAACTGCAAGTTCATATGAAATGTAGTCCCACATGATCTTGTTGGCTACAACAATCATATCGTCAGCAGTAGTCAATGAGATAGATGAAATATCAGGTCCACTCTGCGTATGTGGCAAATAGTTAAAGAACCCAACGCCACGAGCAACAGGCAAATCTCCATCCAAAGCACCATCTCCAGAGACATACCCACCAGAGGCTCTAATTCTCTCGAATTCACTACGGCTTGAAGGGTCGTGTCGATTGGTGAGAAGTACATGGTCTCCGTTATTACGAGACAAAATTGCAGCAGTGTCTCCGCAATTAGCAGTGTATAATTTCTTATCCTTGATGTAGATGACGGTCACAGAACAGCCTGCTCTTCCATCATCAGCAAGATTCAAATCAACGGCCTCTTTCATCATCTGAGGCGTGACAGCAAACGAGTTACACTTCTTGGCTGCAAGATTTCCATTGATCTCCTTGTTAAGCGAAAGGAAAGTTCTGCGAAGAGCATCATTAATTTCTTCGTCAGACTTAACCTTTTCTAGCTCGTGAGTGAAATGTGATACGAAGAGATTTTTGGCCAAAGATGAGACTCTATGACCTTGGTTGGGTGCACCTCTCTTACCATCAAAGGTACAGATGAGTACTTCGTTTTCATTTCCTCTGAATTTCTGGATAAAGACATCTCGACTGGATACGAACTCTCTCAACCCCATAGAATCAGAAACACCGTATCCAATGTTATCTAATTCAGACGAAGTCGTACGGATACGCATTTCAGTACTCTGATCTGGAACTTTTGTAGTAGTCAAGGTAACATCAATTAGTCCCAAAACCTTCAAATTCTTCAACACCAACAAACTGTCGAAGAACTCGCCAGTTTCGTTATTCTTCACATGACTTTGTTTGATTTCAAATCTCTTGTTACCAGAGAAATTCAAATACTTCAAGTTCTTGTTCCAGTGCCAACTCCAATCATAGGGCCAATTGGAGATGTTGTACTTCAATTGATTAGAACCAACGTCCAAATGTTGTAAATTGGTGAGCTTACTCAATTCGGCAGGCAAAGAGACCAATTTATTATTGTTGACAAATAGGAGTTTCAATGCCTTCAAGTTTTCCAAATCGTCAGCTGGCAATGTCGCAATTTCATTACCGGATAAGTATATTTCTGTCAAACGAGTCAATCTTCGCATTGCACCTTCGGGGATTTCAAGAATATCGTTATACGACAAATTCAATGACTTCAACGAAACCAAGAAAGAGATGGACTCAAAACAATCATCACCCAATCTATTATCTGCTAGAGTCAAAACCAATAAACTATCTGCCATCGATGTAGAGGAAGTTCCAAATGTCGAGGACGAACTACTTTGCTCATCCATATCATAATCGTTGTCAACCGAATCTGCGCCATTCTTGTTGGAATCCAGATCTGAAGCAAAATTACTAGATGGACGTCTTGAAACGTTCTCAGAAACAGCGGTCATGCTGCTTATTCCACCATCTACAGTGAAGTTCCTAAAGTTGACTGTAGAAGAGACTCTCTTAGCAACTGATATGGGAGGCTGAGGGAAAGAGCTTAAAATGTTTGAAGAAACATTCAATACAGACAATGACTTCAAAAGCCAGATATCATCAGGTAAAGACTGCAAATTATTTGAATGAATATCCAAGATTTGTAATGATGATAAGTTCCCGATTGTTGATGGTAAAGACAGCAAGTTATTTCCAAAAACAGATAACGATGCCAATTTTTGCAAATGACCTAATTCATTGGGCAAGGTAACCAAATGGTTCTTATCCAACACGAATTTCTCGATGTTTGGAATTTTAATTATGAACTCATCAGGAATAGATGTGATTTTAGCTTTGGACAAATCCACTATAGTTAAATATTGAAGTACATTGTCAAAATGCAAGGATGTGATCGGGTTTCTATCAAAGTGAAGCAATCTCATGTTTTCCATTTGGTCAACGAAAGCTGACACATTGTTCTTTGAGAAATAGGCTACTTCCAAATTAGGCAATGATCCCAATACATCAACGTTAGAGAGCTGGTTATAACGAATATCCAATCTTTTCAATGATGTCATTTTACCAAAATAATCTGGAAGTGACTTGCTCAACTTGTTTGTACAAAGATTTAGCTTTGATAAGTTTGTCAACTTGTTAATGGACTGCGGTAAACTTGCCAAATCATTGTATGACATATCCAAATCTTTCAAGTTACCTAATTCGGAGATGGTTTCTGGGTACACACTGAAATAGTTGGACGACAAGTTTAAGACTTCTAAGTTCTTCAATCTTGAAAAGGACTTAGGCAAAGAAGTCAATTGGTTAGAATTCAATTTCAAGTGGGTCAAATTCTTCAAGTGACTGAATTTCGATGGTAAATCGTCCAAGAAATTCTTCTCCATATCAAGGTGTGTCAACTTTTTGGCTTCAAGGAAATTCAAAGGAAACTTGGAACATCCATTTTTGGAGAAATTAATGCTAATTAAGTTATTGCAAGATTGGATAAAGTCAAGAGGAATGTATATGGACGGATTATCGGCTACATTCAATTTTTCAATTTCGTAGGTATGTTGATGGAAGATAATGGGTATGTTCTTCAAGTTTAGACCAGCAATGTTGACGTCGACGTAGTCTCTCGACAACATTGTTTCTTCTTCATGGGTCAAGTTTCTTAAGTTTATGTTTTCAACCACAAACTTGCACAAGTACGATAAATCTTCTCTTCCAATTATCTTCAAGTTGTCACTATCTGTATAGCCACTCAACAAGAGTAAGCCCAACTGGATTTTCAATGGTTTTTCGAACGGCTCCAATACCTTAACACAATTGCCAATATAAACCGAAATCTGGTAGTTGGAGATGGATTCCAAAAAGAACTTACGTTGAGCAATTGCCAATAACTCTGCTGTCGTAGTTTCCAAAGAACATAATATGGTTGTGAATGTATTGTCCTCTCTAAAAACACGAACAATATGGTTAGGAGGCTTTCCTGTTTTTGCATCAAGATCAGCTTGTACTATATGAGACAGTTGACGGGATCCATATAGCACTGGCAAATCTGACATTCTTCTGAACTCCTGTCTTTCTACAAGTTTTTTTTGCAGATTGTGGTCTTCATCATAACTATCTTTCAGTGATATACTTCCAATAGAAGATGATAGTGAACCCACATCAAGGTGGTTATGGTTATTGTCATTCACTTCCTTTTCATCCGTGTCATCAGAGTCAGAGAGGGCCAAATCTATTGTTCGTATAGGATTCATGTTCTGGTCGAGCTGAACATCCCAACTATCAGGAGCCTTCCACACGGCCCTACTCTCTGGAACAAGACCTGCAGGTCCAGAGATGCTGCCAGTACCTAAACTGTGTATCAGCAACTGCGACTTCTGGGCAACAATGTTGCCTCTGCCATCATTTGAAGCTTCAGCAGCGATAGTAGAAGAGTCTGAAAATGAGCTTTTGTTTCTTGCGTTTTCCAGCAGCTTGACTATCCCATGCATTTCGTCAAGGTTCATATCCAAGTCGAATGTTGTTCCCACCACTTTGACTGAATCTGAATCCAGCTCTTTGGGTTCTTCTTGGATAGAGTGCGATATAGGTGCTTTAGCTGGAACAGCAGAAATCAGAGAAGCTCGCTGAGGAGCCAACGCTTCCTCCAACATACGCAGAAACTGCTCATGACCCACGAGAGAAGGATGGTGAGGATGGTGGTGATGATGGTGGTGGTGGTCCAACGAAATAGACGGGATTCTGAACTTGTGTTTAGAAACTGTTTCTGCTGTGTCGGAAGTAGCACTTTTGCGCTGGGACAGAGGCTGCTGCTGGCTAATAGCTGAACCAAGCGAAGCAGAGAGCGATTGTGCTCTATTAGAAGCAGGAAGAACAGATGAGGGCGATCCAGTGATAGAAGCTGAAACGGACCCACTAGAAACAACTTCAGCTCCAGAGGTAGCGAGTGAACTCAGCACTGGTGAGTTCGAAAGAGCTCCTACAGTTATTGAGTTATTTCTGCTGCCTACGGGTGTAGTTATATCGTGTTCCGTAATCGGTTCTGACTTGGTCGTCTCAGCAGAGTGGGCTGAAGAGTCTGAATCTTTGCGGCTCGAATAGATGAGTTTACCCAAAAGAGAGCCACTTTTCTTCTTAAACCTTGGCTTAATCGGCTGGGACAAAGGGGGTACGTTTGCAATTGTCTTGGGTCTCCTGTTGGCATGGAAGCCGCGGTAGTTGTCTTTCAAGCTGGAGACGCTATCGTTCCCACTGTCAACTGCGTCCGACGTTGGCCCTTCAGACGGCAAAGAGACGATAGAAGAACGTGGCAGGTACGTATCTGCGTCTTTGCGGAGCAATGGTGACCGGTCCACAGGCGACCTTCCGGTAGCCTTGTGCTCGTATTTGTAGTTGAAAAGCTGGTCATCGTTTGTGGGGTTTGATATGGAGTTCATCAGTGACTGCGATGACATAGCAGGGGACAGTGCAATCGTCAGTTTCATTTTCGACCCGGAAGATTGAGTATCAACATTGGAATCGAGTTGGGAATTCACATAGGTATTCGTCGCGTTGGCGATGTTGGGCTGGGTGGTGCTGTTACTGCTGCTACTTCTTTCAATTCCAGTACCAGCACTTACTTTCTGATTCACAATTGTTGTTGTTGCTAAAGCTGATTGCTGTATTGACAACAAATTGGCCGTGGGAGAAAGCGGTCTGTCAATATCGTAAGCTGGCGAATTCTGAACAGCCGGAGTAGTGCTGCCGTGATGCTGCTGGAAAATCAGATTCAGCTGTTGAACCAGAGACAGATGCCGCTCGTGCCCAGACGACTCCGAGGAGGCCAGAAGAGAGAACTGCGACTTTAAGTTGTTCTTGGACTTGTCGCGTCGAAGAAAACTCATGGGTAAATGGAATTGTTGGAGCTAGAAGAAACAGAATTAATGTAGAATCAGTTAACTAATGGAAAAAAAGGATCGTGCTGGTATATAGTGATCACGTGAAAATATACGGGGTGTCCTGGGGCAGCTGGAGTGGACGTTGTTATCGCAAGATGCACGTGATACTGATGGAGATGATAGGCTGATATTAAGCGAAGTGTGGTCTCCAGTTTTATAGTACAGAAAATAGTATCTAAAAGTATAGCAAGTTACATTAGACGTCAAGATAGGTAATAGGTGCCGTTATGATGGTTTTTAATATCTATGCTTGTGGTGTGTATGCTTTTGGTTTGAATTATATAACTGATAGTGTCAATAAGTGATCCTGTTTATAATAGAAGACACTCTTAATAAATTTATTTATTACTGAAATAGTACTACGATAGAAAAAGAAAATGTAGGCAATGAGATATAATATACAGCGTGACATTAGATAATCTTGAATCTTGAGTATCTGTAGAGTTTTAGTCTAATAAAGAAATGTATATTCATACAATTTGGAGATTGGCTGCGAAATAATGATGATGTTGCAGCGCAGCATACTTTTCGCATTCATATGTTTTGCACCCAAACAAAGAAAGGTGATGTCCTCAGCAACTTTCAAAGATGTAGAATTACGACCTCGCAATGAATTCTTCATCAACTTGACGTATCTTTCGGACGTGATGTGTTTACCATTGGTGCGGTGCCCATCGCTGGAAGCTCTATACATCACAAGGCAGTAGCTGACAATTAGCTACTGCACCAAAACGGGAGTGCCATAGTTAACCACCTTGTGAAGAAGTAAGGGGCAGCCTCAATCGATTGGTCACTAAAGCTAGTTTCTGAAGCGCGGTAGGGGGTATTGTTTATTAGATAAACAAACACAGCACTCAGGAGTCCATGTGAGATAAGAAGTAGCAGATAGTTGGTACTGGCCGCCTCATTAGTGTTTCCTGAGCAGAATCTTCTTAATGGGGATAAATTCGCAGTGGCACAAACATCAAATAGACGAGCGAGGTTACCTGATTTTGTAGCAATTGAAAGTATTGGATTCGGGAGGACCCGGTTGAATCGATCTGCTTGAATGGCTTGAATCTTTGGACACCTTTGATTTTGTTGGAATTCCCAAAGGTCTTGTATGTTCTGTTGACTTCTAGAATGATCCACTCTTTGATATCTGGCTCTGACTCATTTTCAGATTTTTTGTCTTCTCTGAATCGTCATGTCTTATATTCTGAAATTGTCATAGTGGCCCTTTTTTCTCTCCAGGTCCTTCTTTAAGGATAAGGTGAAATCCAGCCGCCATTATTATTAATATTGTTTGACGTGTCCCATACAGGTCTTGGTTATTTCCATTGTGATTAGATTTGGTTTAATTGTCCTTGACTACTTTTGTTTATTTGTTCACTTTCATATTTATTTCGTTGGCTTCAGTTTGTTTCTATTCTCTCCTCTGCTGGACATGACTCACTCTTCGCGAAGCATAAACCACAAGCTTAACGAGTTGTTGAGCAAAAGTACGTTCTTCTTACCGAAAAGTGAAAATTTCGCCTAGATCAATTTGTGTAAAAACAAACCTGAAATATCAACAAGACTAACACCTTCTTTTCTAGCTACTGTCAACAAGGTCAATCTCGATGCTCCAACCTCTCTTAATTATGCTGCCAACCTCCGGGCCAACATCCTTGGCAAAGACAAACAGGAAAAAGTCAATTCCATCGTGGTTCTAGCTAAACTCTTGGATTGCATGCTAGGCTCCGAAGCTGTCTCGAGTCAGTTCTCGTCGGTGACGGACCGCACCTTGTTTACGTCGCTTTTTTCCATCATCAACTCCAATATGTCGTCGGAGACATACAAGGCCATCTTGAAAATCACGGGTATCGTTGTCTCCGGAGAAATCTTTGCGGCTAAAGAAGATTCGCTCGATAAGTACTTGCCCGTGTTCGAGTCGTTGATCGAGTACTTGGACGTTATCGACATCGTCACCCATAAACTCTTTCTCCAAGATAGCAAAATCACATACAACTCCATAAAGCTAGTCACGGACTTGATCAACAAGGCGCTCAAGTTCAGATATGATGGGATCATCACATTAACGGGCCGGCTAAAGCATGCGACCTTCTTCAGCACCGTAGGCAATCTCATAGAAACAGACGACAAGTCCATATCAGATGCCACTGAGTATCTCAAGATCGCCTACTTCAGCTTGAACGAATATTTGAGCAACACCAGATTCGACTTGTCTATCAAGTCGCACCAAGCCATGTTAAACAACCTCTTTATCTATTTGGAAGTTTCGTTAAACGAGTACGGATCACCTGCTACTACCGAGGAATACATCAAATCGGGCTTTACTGAAAATCCGCGTAATTTTGTTATTGAAAATTTCTCGTTATTGTTGGCCATGGACCTCAAGATCTTCTTGAAAGACCCTAATTTCACATTCAAAAAGAGATTCCATGAAGAGTTGATGATGAGCAACCATTCCAGAACATTCCCGTTGTTCTTGTTCATGGACAGATGTACCCTGATGTGGATCGACGTATTCCACAGAAAATGTAAGTACCCATTTATATATTCTTCAGTGTTGAGCTGGGAGTTAATGATATATTACACCATGAACAACTGCTTGATCTTATGGCAGGAAACAAGAGCACAGTTAGACAACGGGCTGGATATTGAAAAAATCTTCCAGTTGCTCCTTTCAAACATAGACTCGTTGGAAATCGAGATGTCCAAGAAATTAAAGTCAGTGGAGGATTATCTTGATATAACCTCGTCCAAGACTGGTGAAGAAATGAGACGCACTCAAGTATTACGAATCAAGGACCAGCAGATAAGTCAATGGAAGCCTAAATTCACTGAGTTCAACAAAGTGCTAGCCACAGAAGTGTTGGACTTTGTATCGGAACAACGTGTAATACAGTTGCTTAAAGGGTCTTGGGTATTTACCGAAGCCCATGGAGAAAGTACTTTGCGAAATACCAACTTGAGGAAGGGATATCCCAAGTATTACTTCCTTACCCTTGCACCTAACAGAACAGCCATATACTATAAGGAATACCTTGAGAAGCCTGCGGTAAATCCATCTTACGAAGAATTAGAAAGTAAAGCGATTCGTCTAAGGGATATACATGAATTCAGCTCTACAAAGGTTGGTGAGCACATAGGGGAAGAAGAAAAAAGACACAACAGTATGCTTATCTCCATCAAGGGTACGATTTCCTATGAGAGAATCACGCTATTAGGAGAGAACAAGAAGAAATTGCTAATTTTCTACACTGACACAGAAGTCAACAAGTACGTTTGGTTAGATGGCCTTAAAATGTTAAAGGGGATGTTCAGTCCTGGCCAATTGTCAAATGACACGCAGAGACAGATAGAATTATTAATTGACGTAAGAAGAAACACGCAGTTACTTACAATTGAAAACTATAATGCGAAGCCGTCCGCAACTGATGAGGACGACGACGATGAGTACTATGATTTGGACGAGTTGACGGCTATTACGGACAATTTCCACTATAGGTAGGATATATACTAGAATCTAGAATAGTTGCAAAATATCGCAGCAACTTATCTTGAAAACGACATAATCGCAGGACTCCATATTTAACAGATTAAGTAATAGACAAGAACAGTGAGAGGGGGGCAATAATTTAATTAAGATTTTCTATTAAGTAGACTTGGCGTGTGTTGTGAGTTTAATTATGACATTGAAATTCGTTAGTTTCGGTTTCTTTATTCTATTTTCTACTATTATAGGAATGTGATGGATATTGCAGGTATGCAGGATCAAGAAATTTATTTCTGCGATGTGAAAAATCTCAGAAACTCATCTCTCGTAGACTCAGAAGAAACCAATAGCAAGATTCCCACAATAGTCAGAAATGGTAGCTAAGGACGATTTGATATTGACTATCGATAGTGATGGAGAGGATATCGTATATTCCGAAGAATCTGAAGCAGAAGCAGAAGCTTCAGTGAAAAAAGTTAAAAATAAGAAAACTATAAAGTCCAAAGCCCTGCCACCACAACAGGAAAAAGACGAAGAAAAGAATGAAGACCTTAACCCAAATTTTGTTTTCTCATTGGATGGAAACGAAACCACTTCTAGGTTTGACGGCTGGGATTTCAGTGTCGACAGAAATGGAGATGAGGTTGTGAGCAAGGAAATTGACTTGGATGGAATCTTAAGAAGAAAAGGTGGTTTAGTCAGCTTGGCTGGATCGGATGCTCAAAAGGAAGAAGAAGAAGAAGAAAACAATCAAGATGATCACGATGAAGATGAGGATGAGGATGAAGCAGAAGAAGAGCTCGCTATGGACGGTTTTGGAATGGGAGCAGAAGTGAAAGTTATTGACGAAGAAGATGAAGATGACGAGTCAGGTGTTGACGATAATAAGGATACTGAAGTTGAGGCCTCTGAAGGACGCGAAGAAGAGAATGAGGAAGAGAATGAAGAAGATTCTGCTGAGGCCATGGCCGAGTTCTACGCTGATGAAAAAGAATCCAAATCGGCCAAATCGCAAGTGCACACAACGTTCCAGACATTGCAATTATCCAGACCTGTGTTGAAGGGTTTGTCGCAACTTGGATATACCAAGCCATCTCCAATTCAGTCTGCTGCCATTCCAATTGCATTATTTGGGAGAGATATCGTTGCTGGTGCTGTTACTGGTTCCGGTAAGACCGCCGCATACATGATCCCAATCATTGAGAGATTATTGTACAAGCCCAGCAAGGTTGCATCCACAAGAGTCATTGTATTAACTCCAACCAGAGAACTTGCTATTCAAGTCGGTGATGTAGGAAAGAAGATTGGTCAATTCGTCCACAACTTAAACTTTGGCTTGGCCGTTGGTGGTCTTAACTTAAGACAACAAGAGCAACAATTAAAGTCCAGACCAGACGTTGTAATTGCTACACCTGGTAGATTAATTGACCATATTAGAAACTCTCCCTCCTTCTCAATTGACTCGTTGGAAGTGTTGGTCATTGACGAAGCCGATCGTATGCTTGATGAAGGTTTCCAGGTCGAATTAACAGAAATTTTGTCCCTTATACCGAAGAATAAGAGACAGACCTTGTTATTCTCAGCTACTATGAACACAAAGATACATGATTTGATCCAATTGTCTCTTCAAAGACCAGTTCGTATTATGATCGATCCACCAAAAACTGCTGCTACCAAGTTGACACAGGAATTCGTTCGAATTAGGAAGAGAGATCATTTGAAGCCAGCCCTTCTTTTTCAATTATTGAAGAAATTAGATCCAGCACAGCAGAGCAGAATAGTAGTATTTGTTTCGAGAAAGGAAAGTGCCCACAAGTTAAGAATTGTCTTGGGTTTGTTGGGAATGAAGGTTTCTGAATTGCATGGTTCATTGACACAAGAACAACGTCTTAATAATGTTAATGATTTTAAAAAGTTGATTGTTCCAGTATTAATCTGTACTGATTTAGCCGCCAGAGGTTTGGATATTCCCAAGATCGAGATTGTCATCAACTATGACATGCCAAAGTCACACGAAGTATACTTGCATAGAGTAGGTAGAACTGCCAGAGCAGGTAGAGACGGTACATCTATCTCGTTCGTAGGAGAATCTACGCAGGACAGAAATATCGTTAAAGAAGCTATCAAGTCATTGGAAGGTGGAGAAGTCAAAGGTAAGGCTGTTTCTCGTAATATCGATTGGATCGATGTCGAGAAATTGAACAAGATTGTTGAGTCTAAGGAAGTCATCATTGAAGAAGTACTAGACGAAGAAAAACAAGCCAAGGAGATCCTTCAGGCAGAAATGCAGTTGGCCAAGGCTAGCAACATGATGAAGCACGAAAAGGAGATCCAATCTCGTCCAAAGAGAACGTGGTTTGAATCTGAAAAGGAAAAGAAGAAACACCAAACCGAAGTTATGCAGCAGTTGACTAAGCATGGTAAGAAGGTCAATTCGAAGAAGAGGAAGGCCATTGAAGTAAAGAAGGATGATGGTGGAAGATCGTATAAGAAGACTAAGATCGACAGAACAATGGACCAGAAACGTAATCCTAAGGCCAAAATCGGTAAGGGACCATCAAAAGGCGGAAAGAAAAGAAAGTAAATAGGCGGATTGAGCTTAGCCTTTCTAAAATAGAACGAAAGAAAACAGAACATAACACAGTAGACTAAGCAGCAGTAAGATCTCAAGAAATTCACGTGACCCTTGCAATCTGTTAGAGAATAATATATAGGATCTCTAACAAATTGTTTTCCGAGGCTACCAACCTCGGATTGGACTCGGATGGATACCCGAAACAGAAATTCTATATTTCTTTTGTTGAATAACTCTGTAACTGTAGATATGAGATGCGGTAAGAAGGATATGTAAATACCAGGAAAATCCTTATAGAGTAAACAGATTTTATATAGCTCTTCAGTGATTAATGTAGGTCCATCCATTTTCCTATATAAGTCCAAAAAGAAAACTTGATTCTATATACAGGTTTCCCTTCACAATCGCACCAAAAGGTCAACCTTTAACTGAAAAACATATCAAAATGAGATTAATGATTCTCTGGTTTTTACAATCTTCAAACTTATAGTAATTCTTCAATATGATATTCTCCAGCGGATATACGAGGATATTGGGAAACTACCAATCGAACGATATCACCAATCCTTCCAAGCTCCTCTTTCAGATAGTCATTTTACAATGTTTCTACTATATATCGGCACTAGTGATTTTCTATTTAGTGGCGTCTCTTAATGGCTACGATTTCAAGATTGATTGGATTTTCCTGTGGGAGTTGGTGGCACTGGACAATGCCATGGGTTTGATTCTTTTTGCCTTATGGTTGTTTGATTCTCTTCTTTGCGTGTTGTTCGTTACAATTATTGTAGGCAGATCAAAATTGGCGTGGGATTTTGCCATTACAGTACACATAATTAATTTGATTGTGGTGTGGTTGTATTCGCGTCATTTTCCTACGTCCATCTTATGGTGGTGTTTGCAGGTGTTGAGCGGCGTCATCTTGGTGACGTTGTCGACGTATCTGACACGTTGGAAGGAGTTGAGAACTACCTTCTTTGACAATATGCTTGATCAACAGGAATTGGGCCAGGTGCGTCACGACTCGAATGCTCCTATCGAGATGAACATTCTCCCCAAAGTGCCCGAACTGTCACTGTCACTGACTTAGTTTCAAACGGTTGTTGTTAAAACCTTTGCATAATATTTATTGAGTTGTATTGTTATAGTTTACTTGCTTGTAAAATTCCATCTGGCCGGCACGGAAGAAAAATAAATTAGACCGGGGTTTTGGTAGAACTCAAATAATTATAACTAAATTATTGCATACCAATACTGCCAGAATTTATCCCAATATTACATATGTATTGTATATCTGTGACTGGATCAACTATTGTGCCCAGCTAGTTTTGAACACATCCGCATCTACAACCATATCTCCTATTGAATACTATCTAATGATTATCTTTTGATATATGTCATACTGTAGAAACAATACTTTATCAGAATCAGATCAATTATTGCAAAAATCCTGAACTATCAAACATCTAGTACTGGCCTATGCGACAACTAATGCAAGTATTCGCCCCTTACTGCTATCACTGGAATGACGAAGTAAAGTCTCATCTTTGCCGTGGATGTCTTCATCCCCCATCAGATTCTTGGAAAGTACTACAAAGAGGAAGGTCAAGAAGACATTTGACTTTGAAAGCTATTGTCGTCGGTTAACCTAAGAGATAATAGCAGATGGCGATTATTAGTGTTGGACCGCTTTCTAATCATCTTCAGGATTATGTAGGTGCGGCAACCGCTTTCAGGGGATTTGGGCGCAGCGGCTTGGGAACTTTGAAGACTAGGATCCTATTGTTAATCGGTACCAAACCATGATTTTAGCCACATTACTTCAAATAAAGGAAGTAGATAACGGAAATCCTTGAAAACTTCAAAGTGAGGATACGGTTCCATAAGAGTGTATTTCTTTTGGCTATGTCTACATCTCTTCTATA
This sequence comes from Scheffersomyces segobiensis, assembly GCA_030564745.1. NCBI lineage: Eukaryota > Fungi > Ascomycota > Pichiomycetes > Serinales > Debaryomycetaceae > Scheffersomyces > Scheffersomyces segobiensis. The sequence goes on along the minus strand of JAKTZB010000028.1, from coordinate 5,626 downwards.
AAGCTCATGAGTTTCAATTACAAATGGGGATAATAATATACACTATAATCCTAAGTTTATCTTACAGTTTGTAGTTTTGCGTATGAACTAGCCAAAATTGTGTATTGAAATGTTCTGGAACTTGTTTAATTTTTCCGAGTATTTTGTAGATTTTTCTTATCTTTCGTTTGCAATGCAGGCTAAGATAAGATGACAGTATCTGATGAGAAAATTTGCAAAACACAAAAGTATTTCTTGATTTCATTTTCATCTCAAACACCCCATTCAGAAACAGCTCCGATCAAAAATGCCATAACCGGAAGTTAATTCCAGTCACTTTCTCAGATGTGGATGACAAATCATATACGGCTCCAAGATAACGCAAGATACCATTTACAAAATTGCGGTCAGGGGTGGGAATTGATGTAGATAAGAGTCTACGTGAGCTTATACAATTTTAATGTTTGCCTTTTATACAATGAATAATGTCATTTGCAAATTCATGTCAGATTGTAGATAATTTTTAGACCTCAAACTCTCTCATCCATAATGGAAAACGTAGCAAAAGCCTTCCAGAAAGGTAGTTCAAAGGACAACTACTTGGGAGAAGTCAAAACCGATTCTATCACAGATGAAGATTTGGAGGGGATGCTAAACTTCAAAAAGGGCGGCGAAGTTGTCACAGTCGAAGAAGTTGATGATGGCAATGCAATTTTCAAGGAAGACAGAAGCCGCTTGTCTCAAGATCTTAGATCAAGACATCTACAAATGATTGCCATCTGTGGTGTATTTGGAACAGGTATTTTCTTGAGTTCGGGCACAGTTTACTCTCTCACTGGTGCAGGCGGTTGTTTCTTGGCCTATGCCTTGGTGGCAGTAGTTGTGGGCATCAATCAAGTTGCCATTGCAGAAGTAGCAGCTCTTATGCCTACATCTTCTGCAACTGTTCGTCATTTAGAGCACTTCGTCGATCCAGCTATGGGTTTCGCCTATGGTTGGATATTGTGGTGGGGTGCAAGTATGCCAGGAGAAATTTCAGCAGCTGCAGTGATTGTCTCCTACTGGACTGATATCAATGGTGCAGCCTGGATCTCTATCATCATTGTACTCATGTTTGCATGTAACGCGTACTCGATGAGGGTGTATGGTGAGATTGAATTTTTCTTTGCCATTCTAAAGTTGTCCTTGCTTTTGGGTTTAATTATTGTCTCTATTATAATAACATCAGGGGGCGGTCCCAACCACAAAGTAATAGGTTTCAGATATTGGAGGGATCCTGCTGCTTTTTTACCCTACTTGACGACCGGTAGTTTAGGAAGGTTTGCAGCGTTCTGGAAATCATTGAGTTCCGTTGTATACTCATATGGAGGTGTACAGTCTGTTCCTACTTTGGCCAGCGAGGTTCGCTATCCACGAAGATCAGTGTTCAAAGCCTGCAAGAGAATATTCTTTAGAGTGACCATATTAATGATATTAGCTGCATTCAGTTTGACTTTGATTGTTTCTCCAGAAGATAAGAATATCACATCTGGAAGTGGCAATGCCAAGTCATCTCCATTTGTGGTGGCTATCAATAATGCCGGTATCCCAGCTTTGCCCCATATTGTAAATGCAGTGGTCTTGACCTCAGCCTTCTCCGCGGGAAACAACAATGTAGTTCAGGGAACTAGATGCTTGTTTGCCATGGCTGTGAAGGGACAAGCTCCGAAGATTTTCTTGAAAACAACGAAAAGGGGAATTCCTTTGAATGCTTTGCTTCTTGTTACTTTGTTCATGCCACTTGCGTACATGTCTGTTTCAGAGTCAGCTGCCAATGTATTTAATTGGTTTCAAAACTTAACATCGTCCAATTTACTTCTAGGTTGGATTTTGATTGGATTGAATCATGTTTCCATGCATAGAGCAATGAGTGCCCAAGGCTATACAAGAGCAGATTTACCACACACATTCCCAGGAGGACAATACTCTGGATATGTGTCGGGTGTCCTTTCATTGATTTTGTTGCTTACTGGTGGCTTCACTAATTTTGTCCATGGTCATTTTGCTGTCGCTTCGTTTTTCTCTTCTTACTTTGTGATTCCTTTGACTTTGGTATTATTCTTGTTCTGGAAATTCTTTAAGAAAACAAGATATTTGAGACCAAAAGATATTGATTTGTATTCTTTGTTCGTGGATGTCCAAAAGAATCATGAACCTGATGAAGAACCACTTCGTGGATGGAGGCTCTTGTCATTATTGTGGAACTAGGCATCACTTTCTAGCACTAGTGTTAAGAATGCATTAAATTGTAGATGTCAATATGAGAAGTAGCTTAGTTGGTGAATACATATACTACTGCACACGAAAGAAGACCAAGGACTTTCTCGATAAACTGTGTGAAGAGATAGAGTTCCAAATTTTGTAGAATATTTTGTAGCATATTTTGACAAGGTCTAGGAGAGCTAAAGTGGGATTTGTAATGATTATAGACGTGTAAGAATTGTAAGCTTCAGTGTTCGAATCGTAGAACACACCATAAATTCTATATAGATACATTTCATTTATCCAAGCATATTTCGTCTATCTCCTTGAAAATAATATTATTGCTTGCTACAATTGCTGTATTTTGAAATGCCCGCTGGTTGCATCACGTAGCACGGACATACAGTGCTTTCATTTTTTATTCAAACTAGCGACCGGAATTGATTCAAACCATTGGGTAGAAATTATTCATACTACTGGCCGGAATTGGTTCATACTAAATTGCAAAACAATACATCCTGGATCAGGCATCAGCTGTTCAATTGTACCTCCATAAATGTACTCAGATGTGGTTCATTGGCAATGCTATTTAAATACAATATTTTAGTAACAATTCCCACTAGCTGGTTTGAATTTTTTGGCGAGTTAGTATGAAGCAATTCCGGCCCACAGTATGAATAATTTCTACCCAATGGTTTGAATCAATTCCGGTCGCTTGTTTGAATAAAAAATGAAAGCATTGTATTACCATAACTCCATTCTTTTGTTAAGACGTGGCTCATTAGCCTTGCTGTTAAAATTCAATGGAACAGAACACCATTTTTTGCGGCCATTTTTAACCTTTTTTTTGTGCTAGGACTACAACTTTGGTAGAGAGATAGTCACAATGTGATTATTAAATATAATAGAATATAAAATATAGATAATCTTGTTGCAAGTAAACATGAATTTCGATTCTAGGGAACGATGATGGGGATGCCGTATCTTCAACTTTGATATCCCAGTCAAGTCTCGTTGCAGCACCATATAACCAGGGACCAACAGCCCCAGTTCTAATTTCGCTTGACGGTGCAGCATCCATGTCGCAAGTTTCATTTGCCATTCTTTGGATTGCTGCTATCCCACTACTTTTCTTCTGAAGAGTCACCTTCAATCTAATATTTGCTACTCGACTTGCATCATTTCCTTCCTATTTCTCTTGTTAATTTCGTACTAGTATGGTTCCTCCAAAAGTCGGGTACAGATATTTCATTTTTTATTCGGAATAGAGACCGGAATTTGTTCAAACCATCAGATCACAATCGTTAATACTAGTGGTCGAAATTTGTTCAAACTAAACCTCAAAATATATTCATAACAGCTCTTGGAAAATTTTAATACCAGTCAAGAAATCTGTTCATACCACAGCCTGGGAGCAACTTTGTAGTAGCTAAAAGAAAACCTTATAATTTAATTGCAGACCTCCTCTAAGTTTGAATATCCCCCTGGTTACAATTCAAAATGTATCTCGTATATGCACTTTATTTATGTACATTTTTCACATTTTATGTTTCATGTACTTTTTTGTAAATTCTATGTTTTCTCTAACCATTTAGAAAAGTTCCTCTTCCAAGCACATTTGGGAATGTCTTGAGGCATGTCTACAGAATCCTACGTAAGTATCCTAACTCGGGATTTTCTTTCACTCGTTGAATGATAGACTTTATGAAATAGTAGAAGTGACTAGCAGGGGTGACTTTGCTCACAGCATCAGATTCATACTTACCATTGTCAAGTTTTCTCTTTTTTATTGGATGATGCAGGCGTTCTAGTCTTTAACTCGATAAAACCTTGAGGTGAGATGGCACCAAGAAATGAAACGTTAAGACCACGAGTCACAGGAACAGTAAGAGCTGCCTTTTCACCCACCGCCGACCATCCATATTCACGTCTCATGCTGATGTTAAAACCAGCTTCATTTACAAAAATACAGTTCAGGCTAAAGACAAGCCTAACTTTATATTCATTTGCCAATTCAAGTCTTTCTTGTCTGAGCTCATCCAGGGCTCTTCTTAATGCCTACTTCGAAATTCTTTTAAGACTAAGCTTATAGACCTTAGTCACGAAATTATATACCGTTGAAGCTTTGGCTCTTACATTATTGAAGGCTTCTTTGAGAGCCTTCAATATGTCATCAAGAGTTACAGTTGCATTTTCCCTTACCATGTTTTGGACAAATTCTTTGTGTTCATCAGTAAGAAGTGGTTTACGGCCACGCTTCTTTGGCTGAGAATTCTTACCATTAACCATATCAACAACATTCTTGTTCCACATTCTTTTCCAAGTGTAAGCAGTTTGCAATGGAATGCACATGATCTTGGCTGCCCTGTATGCTGAAACACCTTCTTCGTAGACCATTTCCCAAAGTCTTTCTTTGGTAGCGTTATCGTAATATCTGTACGGTCCTCTGTGTTTCCTTGCTACGGTTTCTTCTTCGCCAATATCTATATCGATATCAAATCCTGTATCATCTTCTCCATCTGTCTCAATTTCTTCGTTTGATATGGTTAGATTCTTGTATTCGCTGTAGCTAAAACACGCTTCCACTGGTGCCATCTCTGATTCAAGAGTCATCATATTTGGTCCGGAATAGAATCTATTACCAAGACCGTCGATGAATCCATGAGGAAGTTCCCTAGAATTGAAATCCATGTTTACTTACAACAAGATTATCTATATTTTATATTCTATTATATTTAATAATCACATTGTGACTATTCTCTTTTCCAAAGAAGTTGTAGTCATGGATAAAATAAGTTGTTGAAAATCGGTGCAAAAAATTGGTGTTCGGTCTATTGAATTTTTACAGCAATGCTAATCGACCGCATTGTATCAATACCAGATAGAATTACATTAATACAGCTGCTGTTTATATGTCCGTGGTATGAATCTTTTTCCAAGGTGGTATTAACAATTTCCCAATGGTTGGTTTGAATATTTTGTGGGGTTTAGTATGAATAAATTCCGACCCTAGTGTTATAATTTTGACCGGATGGTTTGAACTAATTTCGACCCCTCGTATTAATAATTTTGAACCGGTGGTATGAACCAATTCCGGTCGCTATTCCGAATTAAAAATGAAATCACTGTACAGTATTTTCCAGACAATATTCGCACCCCTCTTAACAATACCTCGCTCCAGTAATCCAAATTAAGGCGCGATAATTATATCTAGTCTACGTTTTAAAGTATTAGAGAACAATGTTTATTTGCTATAAAAAAGTCACATACAAAATGAATTATATACGTTCTAGATACATATATATTTCTTTTCGTACTTAGAATACTTTTCACAATTGAAGACTAACAAAGTTTCTGAAAAGATTAAATAAGTTCGCCGAAAGATGGGAAACTGAGATGTCGAAAG